>JAAFCF010006596.1:35639913-36098695 GCA_013389785.1 Helicorthomorpha holstii | reverse complement strand
GAGGTAGCTGGGGGTGTTATATGAGTAAGTTACTGAATATTCAGCAGTAGCAGTGCTTTATTATTATTATTATGGGCCCTAAGAGAGAAATGATTTTCCTTCAGCCAGTTAATGTATAATTTTCTTGATAAAAACTTTGTACTCGCTGAATTTTAACTTTGCAGGCATTTTTCTTTTATGCCGTATATTTTATATGTTTAAATTTATTGATCTAAGCCCAAAAATAATATCAAAAGTATACACGCAGAGAGAGAAAGTTGAAATTAAGGAAATATATGAAAATAAAAAAGTAGCCAATAAAGATGGGAAGTTGAATCACATGGAAAAATTACATATCCGTTTACAACTACTATACTGTACTCATAAAAAAATGCATTTTAGAGTCTGTTTTTTCAAGAAAAAGCCCATTAAAAATGGCAAAAGTTTTATGGAGTTTTTTTTTTGTTGTTGAATTAATTGGTCATTAAATAAATTGCAATTTTAGATTATTTGGTTTGAAATGTCGTTTTTAGTAAAAATATATTTGGAATTTATTTTTGTTTAATTTTGAGGTTTATTATTTAAATAAAAAAATTGAAATCTTTATTTTTTTTTCTTGAGCATCACTCTGTTTATTATATTTTTCTATTAGCAGGCCAAGTAACATAAAAGTCGTTTCAAATAAAGTTTTAAAAGAAGTTGTATTGACACATAAATGCACCAAATAAAAAAACTAAAGGCTGCAAAAAAAAAATCTATAAAAAAAATAAATAAAAAAAAAGTTTTTAAAAGTGCTTGTGTGTTGGCTGAAATGAAAAAGTAAATTCAAAAGTCGCCAAATATATTTAGTCTTCATCATCATCGTCTCTCTTGATAAAAAGTCTATATAATGTGCGAAATGGAAGTTTATATATAAACTTAAACGACTGTACAAGAAGTTGGGGGAGGGATGGGTGAGTTATAGGACCCATTAGAAGTTTATACAGTGTTGCAATTTAAGTCAAAAACCATTTGTAAAGAAATTTCATATAAAAAAATTTCTTCCACCAACTTCATCATCATCATCGAGTATTAGTATTGCCAAGACATTTATATACTGTATTTTTATTTTTATTATTTTTTTTATATTTATTTTTAGGCACATTTTAACACTGAAAAGTGCAAAGATGCTGCCCCTAATGGCTATGACAATACATAACAAAGAATGCAACACAACTTAATATAAAGTTGATATTATCGATATAGACACTTCCCTTAGCTTGAATTACATTGAAAAAATATTTAAAAAAAATTATATAGCCGACGATGACGTGACAACGACGTCTTTGATGGCAAATGAAAAATAAGTGCCTTTGCAGGGTGCGTCTCAAATTATTACCAAATATTACCTTGACATTTATTTTTTAACAATTGAAATCTTAAATTGAAAATTTTATTTTGTTTTTCTTTTTAATTAGTTGGATAAATGGATTTGTTTTATCATCGGCAGCTTCCAATGTTTATCAATGTTTTTTGATATTAAAAATACAAGTTCTGATCGCCTCTGTATTGGATTTTTATGCTGTATATGTTATGTAATATTATTAATGTAATTTTTTTGTTGCTGTTGATATATAAAAAGTTTTTAGTTGGATGCACACAATAATATTGCTTTTTGTTGTAGTATATGAGGAATTCTATTTAGTTCTCAGCATGTCATATTCGCCAATTGTTACACAACTTTTCATTTCCTATTTAACTTTTTTTTATTATTATTTTTTCATCTTTTGCTATAAACACTTTTCAAGATTGGAAATTCCTTTTTCATAAACAATAAAAGCAACATCATCATCATCACTACAATACGAAAAGAAATACTAAAAACATTTATATTTTTTGCTGCAATTTTATATTTGCAATTTTATAACTGCGCGTTATGTGTTTAGAAAATTGCTCAAGAAATACTGTATTTCAACAGACAACATTTGGTCGAAATATTTATACAGAAAGTTCACAACATCGACATTGGTTATTACTAAAAAGTGATTGGAGTCAAACAAATTTGTTAATTATTAAGACATTTCATTGCAATCTTAACTTCTTTCAAACAGTTTTTAAAATATAGTATTTTTTAGTAGATTTGTTTATTTTAGATTATTTACAGGTTATTTTTCCTTCAAATTTAAATTTTTTTAAATGTTTAGGTTGAAAGATACTGTTCATTCTTGGATATCAGTTAACCTGATGCATGGGACATAACTAAAAGGGCATCGAAACATCATATAACAAGGTCCTACCATTGAGAATCCCGCATCGTACCATTTGTCAATATCAAAAACCCCTTTGTGGCCAGAAAAAACTCTTGCTGCTCTTTTGTCCTCCACTTACCCCTATCACCCTAGTACATTACCCTATCCACTAACTTTATCAGCCAATCACAATACACAAACTAACTTTGATTGACCAAACAAAACTAAAAAAAATCCAATTGGAAGGGGCAAAATCTTCAAAGGGGACAGAACCTTAAAAAAGTGTCCTAAAGTGGTGTAAAAAATCTGCTCATTTACCCTTTACATATACAAACCACCTACTCCATTTAACCCATTTTCTTATAATCTCTTGAATAGGTCCATTTCACCCCTTTTGTGTGGGACAGAAGCACTGGGGTCATATGATACCCCCAGCTAAGTTGATATAAAAAAGGGGTTGAAGAGGTTTGAAGTGGGGCAAAGAAAATGATTATAAAAAATTGAACCACAAAGGAGGGGGGAGGCATGTGTAGGAGTATTTTTGGACCTCATTTTTTGGGCACAAAAGGGCACACGCGTGTCCTACTTAAGTCAATTGATATTTTATATCCCATAAATAGCATCAGATTTAATATTTTTACCCCTCTCACTACAATTTGTAACGTGCCCTCTAGTGTTTGGTAACCCTTTAGCATACCTTTACATTTAACCCCTCTGTATTTTTTGGGGAGTCTTTTAACCCCTCTAACACATAATGTATAAGCTTTAAGTGAAATAGATATAACAACTTTTTGACCCCTTTTTTCTGCTACAAATTCGTTGTGGGTCATTCATTGATATACCCTTTGACCTTACATGTACAACATGCGAGGTTATACAGGGGTAATCGGATTTTTTTTATATATAAAAAAATAAAGGAAAGGGTAAAAAAGAGAATTTTTTGTATATAAAAAATATGAAGTGATTTTATATTGTTTGAAGTTGTTTAAATAAATTCTATGCGATTGTAATGGGAAAAATACACTCAAGTTACTTTTTTTTGTATTTTTAATGCAATATTTGTAGAAAATTGAGTGAAATGTGCAGCACAGCAGGAAAAGACGGACTTTTAGTTACATTTTGCAACTTTTGTGTTTGATTTTCTTATTGAAAGCCTAAATTAGAATAATCCATTAGAGCTGAAACGTTTTCGGAAGTCACAGAAATGCTTTCCATATGGCGTTTAATAAAAAGCAAATCTTGATACAGTAAATTGTTTAATATAATTTAACAACAGTTGGTCAAGACTTGACTACTTATGGTCATTCTAGGATCACTTGTGGTTTTGAAATCATTTTAAGATAACTTTTGATTTTTTGGGAACTATTTTGACCGACTTTTCGTTATTTTTTTTGGTGAAAATTTTATGTTTTTTTAACTTGGTTTCAACCTCCAATGAGGAACAATTTAATTAAAATTGGTTTTAACAATATTTTGAGTTAATTACGACACAGCATGTGAAAGGGGATCAAATTTTTAAAATGTGATATGCAACGGTTAACTTAAAAGTAAATTTGCATTACAAATGTACTATTATAAGTCTTTAAAATCAGTGTTATTTCATCAAAAGATGTGCTCGTGTGACTTTTAAGAAAGCAAAAAAAGGGGTTTTTAGTAAGGGTGAGAGAAGGGGAGGGGAAGGTTATGTAGAATGGGATGAAAAATCCATTACATTGATTGCTATGAAAGAATTTCTTATATAAAAGTTTGATAGTCATTGGTATAAGAGACCTTTTCTCTTCCTTTTGGTACTTTTTTAGGCCACACAGGCCCTTTACATTTACTTAGATGAAATGAAATACCGTATATTTAACCTCCCTCCCCCCTTCTTACGGTCACATACCCCTCACTCCAGTATATAAAGTACCTTGATGTCCTCTCCTAAATTTAAATCTACCACTTCAACTTTTTTTCATTGTTTGACGGAAATTCACTTAAAATAACACCTTCACCTTTGACCTGGACTACAAAATGTTACCGGTGTGTATGTAGTGCTGGAGAATATGTCCTCTTCAGAGTGATGTAAAAGAGAGAGAAATTTATGGTTATGTCTTTTGTGCCATATAGGAAATCCATTAAGGTCTCTACTGTGTGTTTTTATTTGGATATTTGCTTTCATGTCCATCATTTTTTTTTTGTTGTTGTTTTGTTTTTGGTTTTACATATCACAAAGTTTAATGTGCCCTTGAGATGCAAGTCAGAATGTTGTTTCTATAGTTTGGAATTAGGTTATTTGGTGTTTGCCATATAGTCATAACACGTTGCGACTCAGTCATAGCAGCTAAAAATCGACTTGATTGGTTACAATAACCGTTGATTTTTTTTTATTAAAATAATTAATGACGGAATTATTGATTTTGAATTAGGTCATTGGGTCCTTCTAATTAATATCTTATTAAATTCTGTGGTTTTGGTATATAAAATTAAATCATTTTTAATACTGTAAATATAAACGTATTTATTAGTTAAATCATAACATTTAATGATTTATTTTCTTTACAAATTCAAATAAAAATTACAATTCAAGACGACGACTATGTCATTTCTTAATGTGACCATTGGCATCTTTTGTCATTGCTGAAATCAACTGTTAACTATTTGGCCATGGTAAGTCACATCTTGCCTAATATTATTTGCATGCTTATTTTATCATGTAATGGTTTTTACACTCTACGACATTGTCATTTGGTAATGAAACTTTGTCACAGCAGTTTAAATTACATTTTTTTGGTAAATTTAGAGCTGTTAATGGGTAGCATTTGGTTTGGTGCGTTAATTAGTTAACAATTGGACGTTAGATTTTTCTGTGACTTTTGAAGTCATTAAGTTTTAATGAGTTATTTTGAGTACGGAGCTCCAATATGTGTTTATAAAGTCGAAATGGCTTAAGTTTTGCAGCAAATTCGGATAACTGAAGTAGATACAATAGTAACATACACTCGTATAAATATAAATGCAAAATAAAAACAGGAAAAAAACAATAGGTCCTTTGAGAAGTTGAATGACATGAAGAAGACGACATTTACGATTGTTTTTATGTTATTTTTATGTTTTGTGACTTTTATTGCCTCTTCCTTTTTTCTAGAAAACAAAATTGATGCAAGAAAAAAATAAAATAAAAAATGGCAACTTTTAATTTTCATTTATTGTTACGTACTTTAGTTTTATGTATAAAAATCGAAAAGTTACAAAAACGTTTTTTATGGCGACTTCAAAAAAAAAATATTTTTTTTTTATTTGGCGATTTTATTTTGAGGGATGGGGTTAAACTAAAAGTTTTTTTTAACGATTCACAATTTTCTCACTTAAATCCACTTTAGCAGTTTTTTCCAGGGTGCTTTTTAACCATTTCTTTTTTTGCTAAAAATAAAAGTAAACATTAACAAGTGAAATAAAATTATATTGATTTTGATCATCCATTAAATCATTTTCTTTATAAATTTGTAACATTAAGAGTACCTAAGCCATTAAAAACCTAAAAGTATAAACTAAATTTAGTTATTTAACTGGCGAATTCAACTTCTTAAAACAAAAGCAAGAAACTTGCTGTATAAATTCCTAGATAAAAAAATCAACGAAATTTACATAGCAATTTCATCATAAGACGCAAACACGGTTATCATTTTCAGTAATTTTATTATTTTTATCCAGCAAAAAAGTTGCAATAACAAAAAAAAATAGCCCGTAAACGTTTAGTTAACATATAAAAAGTTTTTATTTTGTTTATTGTGTTTTGTGAGGTGAAATGAATAAACTTTATTTGATTGGCTGGCTGATATGAAGATAGAGATAGACAGAATGATGTTTTAGAGAGAAGGATAAATTTATTTAAAAAAATAAAAATGCAATAATAAAATATATAAAAAAAGTGAAGTAAACACAAGGTAAAGCCAAAGTGATGGAAATTTTGTCTGCATTGCAGATAATGTCCTCAGGTCTTTTTCATATAATCAATAACCACTCTCACTTTCTCTCTCTCTCTATAACATTTATATATATATAATATAAAAGTGGGTGGAGCTAAGAGAGTGGCTGCGGTGATGGTGGTGGCTACATTAAACTCTCTAAACTAAAGGAACTGAAAACATATTTGTTGATTTTATTTCTTTACGTATCATATTCCTCAAGCGTCAAATTTTGCTTCAAGTCATCTTAAAACACAACTTACAAGCCTCGCCAATACAAAAAAAAAAATTTTTTTTTTAGAAAAATAAAAATATACACAGGCTAGTTTGCTGTTTTGATGCTGGAACTTTTTTTTATTTATTTATTTTTGGATTGAGGAAATATTTTTAACTTTCAATAAAGCATTATTTAGTTGAAATGCAAATTTTTCTGATGATTAATTAGTGTTTTGAATTTTCTGTTAATTACTTTAAACATATTTGTATGTGGTTTTATAGTGAGATTAATTTTAGCGTTTTCTAAAATTATTTTTACTACAAAAATAATGATTTTTTGTAGTGTGGCAATTATTAATTTATTAGCATTGCAACCAATGGACAATTGTACTACGTGACTGTGTAATTTGGACAATTGGCAAAAACGTGTTGGAAGTAATTCAGTATTGTCTTGTACTTTGGAAGCGGAAGTGATTGTTGGCTAATAAAAAAATTTTCGTTTTTTTTTAATTGTGAAGTTAACACCGATTTTCACCCAAATTTTTACCACTGTACAGTACTGTACTTACACAAGCAAAAATAAAATTAAAAATGTTTTTCGTTTTGTAATTTGAGGGAGAATTGGTTGCTATAGTAACCGTAACAAATTATGTAAGAAGTCGCATGAAAAATCGTAAGAAAACACCTACGGTTAGAGATCGATGCTGAAGAAAGCTATTGTACTGGCCAATCTAAATCATCTCTTAGTCATTTTCTTATATATTTTTTAAAAAGTTGAAAGGTCGTTTGAGGGTTAAATATGAGTGAAGGATGAAGGGGGGAGTGTTAAATGTGTACTGAATGGATAATGAAAAGGGCCGATAGGCGTTAAGAGTAAAAGACCAAGAAAAAAAGGCAAAAGAAAAGATGCTGGAGGTTATCTTATCTTACGTCATATTTAATCATTGCATCTTTCGCAACTGCTCACTCTCTTTATCCATCACGAAAAGAAAAAATTTCCAAAAAAAAGTAAATCGATATTATATTAGCTGATCCTGATACTGCCTTCAATGGACATTACATGTTCTGTATTATATACAATATAATTTTTTTAAAGAAATAATAAAATTACAGCTGTTATAAATGTCAGTCATGTGGTAAAATGATCAAAGTCGTATAATATTTTTTTTTTAAACGCTTTTTAATATTTAGAGCACTTTATTAAGGTATATTTAGTGTTTTATTAGTGACTAGCGATGGTTACAATTTGAAAATGACGGTAATGGTACCCTATTTGCAAAAAAAAATAATTACTAAAATGTAAAATCAACATGTCTTAAATGTCTGATTTAATATCTGAAATGTAGACATTAATTTCTCCAAATTCAAAAATCAAGAAACATTATTAAATGAGGTTACTAATTATTTATGCTTGGATAATTATGCACTAATATCATTGCAAGAAGCAATGACCTAGCTTTATTTTAGTTTGTGTAACTAAATTTTAAATTTTTTTTACGATTTTTACAACGTGAATTTACAAGCAAATGTACAACGTGAGCAAAATTTAATAAAGGATTGTAATAAATGCTTGAAAATTGACTCCAATTTCACAGTAAATACAGTATTTAAAGGTTCCTAGTTAACACTCGCATTTAAATTTTACTCCAATTTTTTTAAAATATTTTTAATGAGTTTTTTTTAAACCAAATTGTTGTTTGAGATAAATGTGACTATTGAAATTTTAAAATGAAAGTATTTTGCGTAATAGTTTAACGTCTTTATTAATGTCATGTCTTTTATAAACATGATTAATTAATCGAAATTAGTAATGTCAACTGCGTCTATGTGTACTAGGCAGTGTAATATATGGCCCTTTGAAGTCAACATTATCGATTGCTTTTTTCTCTTCTGTTTCTTTTATATAGAAAAAGGCCTTTGTCGCGATGTAGACCTTTTCCCTCCCCTCACTAAATGGTTAGGGCTATTAGATATCATTTATTAATCACTAGAAATAATATTACACAACAGCAATCAATCAGTAATACTAAGACCGTTAACAGAAATAACATAAAAAGAAAATTTAGCGATACATTTGGTTAAACAAATGAAGCAAAATAAACACCTATGGATTTCATCAATTTGGGGTTTTAGGGCCTTTTTTATTATTACTCAAGCCTTTCAGTGACATTTTTTTTGAATTATACGCATTTTGATGTAGTTATAGATTGCTATTTCTGTTATTGTTTACAATAATGAGATAAATTTGAAGTGGATTTTTATCAGAAAGGCAATTTCTATTAGTGGCGTTTAAGTCAAACCGATTTTAAGACGTAATTAATTATCAAATGATGTCGATTATCGTTGCTGTGATTAAAACTATGATTGTATAGCTGAAATTTCAAGTTTAAATAATTTATGCAATGAGAACATGTTTAGCTGTTAGATTAAACAAATTAATATAATTAACTAAGGGATTGGCTTTAGTTAGATCTAAATGAAGAATGAACACGCTAAATTGCTAAATTTTAAAAATATCACATTTTTTAATTATTATTTTTTTATATTTAAAAGATTGCTTTTTTGCGCAAGAAAATGGCATATTTGAAATATGAACTATATCATTAAATTGGCATATGTCATCCATATAAGAAGTGAGAGATTTTGTTGGTAAAAAATATTAAAAATTGTATAGTTTAGTGTGTGTGTTTTTTATTTAGAAAGACAAGACTGTTTTTTTTTTTTTTTTTCAAATTTCGTAAAGTTCATTTTAATGTGACGCCACGCAGCTCCAACTATTCATGTACATTGCACATACAAAATCCCTTTTAACTTTTGCATAAATTGCAATTTAAATGCAAAATAAGAAACACTAACTTTTTTTTCCATCTAGATTTTAGTGCATTTGGACGTGGCTAAATACGTTGCATTTTCAGTTTCAAAATACAAATACACTGAGCCAGTGCTTTATTAGGACAAGAATAAAAATTCACCGAAACTGTATAAACTTCATTCATTAACGAATACAAATTTAAGCGACAATATTTATCTTATTTTTTACAATTTGGATTTGAAAGCAAATTGGATTGATTAAAAATCTAGATTTGGGGTATTTAACGTTCTTTTTTTTGTCTTAAAAACCAAATGTAGGAAGATAAACTAATTGAATTATTTTACTGTTTTTAATTGTTAAATTTTCATAATTTTAGTATGGTTTTTAATTGTGGTCTGCTGTACAAACACTGTATTTCTACTTTGATTCAGCAGTGTGTTAGACCATTCGTATTGCGAAAGTTACGACATCCCATCTGATGCAAATTTATATTTGTTTTTAGTTTTATTTGTGTTTTCAAAGGGAAAATAACACTGACACTTTCATCTCTCTTTTATTTTAACAAATTACATCGAAATTCTTTATTTACGCTGAGAAAGGACTTCTATACTTAACTAAACTACAGTATATACTAAAGATGCTTTGTCTACACATAAAATGTACTTCAAAGTCTATCATTTATATGCAAATGGGAATACAGGCAAATTTAATTTAACTATTTAACCAATAAAACTAATAGTTAAAATGAGTATAAAATTAAGAAATCGCTTTTTATGATATGGAAAATGTGATTTGGACATTTTTTAGACTAAGATTTGTCTTTTTTTATATCTATAAAAATTAACTGATTGTAAAATTCTAAAAATTTTAATTAATGTTCAATCATTGGTCAAAGGTTTGACTATTTGGAAAAATTAACTATCTGCATTGTACTATGAGTTTTGTATTTGTTATTTTGACTAATATTAACCAAATTATTTGGTAAGACTAATCATCACCAATAGAAAGAAATTTGACTTTTCGAAAAGTAAAATTTTTTGAAATGTTGTCAGATCATGCCCTAAAAGTAGCAAAATAAAATGGAAAATGTTACCAATGACAATGTGACCGTCATTTCCTGTTGTGTTGGCAATTCATATACATTTTTTTTTTGGAGGGAAATATAATGGTCAGTTAGGTCGTCATAGCTCGCTACTTACTCATCCTCAACATTTTATTCAGCCAATACTTTCAATTTCATCTTTTTAAAAAAATTTAAGTAGATTGTGGGGGTGTTAGAAGTTAGAAGAGTGGGAAAGTGATGTGTGCGTTGGGGTGTGGGAGAGGGAGAGGAAACTTACTCCCAAGAAATTTTTTTATTTCTTTCTTGCATTTCTCGATTGTTATTCTTCTCGTTCACTCATGACAAACTGAATCTTTCACACATCTCTAGTTATCTTTTTTTTTCGGGGGGGTTTCCACTTCAACTGACGTCTTCTCACTTGCTTTTTTCTTTTTTTTTTTTTTGTATGCATGTTCATATATGTGTAGTTAGTATATGCAGCATTTTAGGTGGTACAGTATTGTATTCGTGTGAGGGAAATGTGTGGGTGGAGTTAATGTTGGGCGTCTTGATGCAATCTTGGGGAACAGAGAAAGAGATGCTCAGTGTTTCACTGCACTCTCTTTCTCTGTTCCCCAAGATAGCTAAGATTCTATGTTACAGTCTGAACATAATTATATTTCTTAATTTTAAAATGATTTTAATGATTTTTGTAACTGAAAATCAAAAACACTATTGTAGGTGTTTTAAAAATTTAATGGAATGGGAAATAATAAATGTTGTATAATACATGGCTAGAATATGAATTAATTAATTTTTTTGTTTAATTAATTTGCTCATTATGACACGTTAGTAAGTAAATGTTTTTATGCATCAATTATCAAAATTGTTGTTAGTTGTACTTAGCTTACTAAGTTAGATATTAAAAGTTGGCCATTAATTATTTTTTGAAAATTAAACACCAAATTTGCAAACGAAAAGGAAAATAGACAACAAAATAAATTTCTTTTTGCCATCAGAGAATTCGCAAAACTTGATTATTACAGTATTCATCAACTGCAAACTTACAAGAAATATTTTTTATTTCGTTCATTATTAAAGCAATTCATCTTTTTTTATTTTTGTTTTCTTTGAATGTGCAATTTGATGCAATTGTCACCCTGTACATTTAAAGTTTTTTTTTTTTCACCAAAAGAAAAGACGCCAAAAATGATGATGATGATGAAGAACAAGAAAGGCGAAAATAAAAGAAATACACAGAGCAAAGAGATGCGTTGGAGACAAGAGATGGTGAAAGAGTGAATGAACGAGGGTTTGAAACAACCTATAGGAATAAAGCAAATTACAGCTTCTTCTGGTTATTGGAGGAATCAATCGTGGTTGGTTGGTTGGATGAGGAGAAGCGAGAAAGAACGAGGGGGTTAAAAATAGGGAGAGAAAATGGGTGGTGGTTTAGTGTAAATTACTACAAGTCGTTGCAGATATATGTGATGAGCAATACAGTGTGTCATATTCTCTTCCTAGCATCATTCTGGCTTCAGTTCCAATATCATCAAAGTAATTAAAGATGGATCGACTCAAATGTCGTATTTGATCTAACTAACATATTGCAAATGTTACTTTATATTAATTTGATTACTTATTAAGCAGAATTTGCATAATTAAATGAATTAATTTGACATATTAGAATGGCAGTTTAGATTTTTCTTAGATAAGAAGAATTTTTTATTCAACAGAAATATATCCTGAGTTTAAATTAGATGCTAATTTGTGGTTTTTATGTAGTTAAATGTAATTATTGTCTTAGTTGCTTGTGGTTTGCAAATTTACGAAGTAAAATTACACCCTGTAACCGTTTGCAAGAATCAGCTAAAAGTTGTTACATAGACATTGCACCGTGTGTGGGGGGGAGTGTTTGATGGGGGAGAGCGGGCTGGTTTTAACTTTTAAGATGGGTTTTTATCTTATACAATAAAAGGCAGTAGATTCAGCACTTTAATTATAAGTCTAAGAAGAGAGAAAACTGCAGATGAAGCCCTTACAAAAAGAAAATCCAATTTCAGACTCTCTCTAATCGAACTATAGGGACTATTGGTGAGGTGTGGGTGGTCCTGGGAGGAGGGTGGAGGACTTATTTAGACTGGTAGTGGGGGTTTAAGAAAAAGTTGGGCACAGAATTTTCAATTAATTTAGCTTTACGACACGTCTCTGTCTCTTGTCTCTTGATTCAGCATCACTCTGTCCGGAAAATATGGCTCTTTTTTAACACCAGTTTGTACGGGGGAATTGGGGGATATACTTTACAGGCCGCTTTATTAGGGACGTTTGAGCATTGATTTAACATAGTTAAGTATACCGAATAAATTGAAATAGATATAAACGACCATCGTACAAAAAGTCTTATCTATATTTTGAAATGAAATGATAGAAGAGGGGGTGTTAGTGTTGGTTTGGTTTAAGTGGGAGTGAGATGGTGTAGTGTGGTGTGGTGGTGGTGGTGGAAAAAGTTGATGAGAATGTGGGTGGATGGGTTTACTATTAAGAAAATCGTTTACTAGATAAAAGTTGGCAAAAGATAGAAAGAGAGAGGAGGAAATTGGGATTTCAGTTTAACAGAGAAAAATATATATAAGAGGAAATTATTAAATTACAAAAAAAAAAAAAAGGAAAAAGAAAAATTTATATTTCTTCTTTATTTTTTATTTACCAAATACAGGGTGACAACATTTTAACTCATTTAAGCATATTTAAAAAAATGAATCCATTAAGATCTCTTTTAAGAGGTCACCTCATTAGTTCATTTTTAGTAAGTTTAATTATTGTGTTAATTTCACAGAGCACAATTTCAATCATATTAAGGTTTTAAAAGAAATTGTGTTGATGTGTTTTTTTATTATGTTAAGTGTCGCCCTGTAAAATTATGTCAGTTTTTTTTTTTGCAAGAGTGGAATGATGAAAATTTCTCTTAAATTAAATTTACTTGTCTATGGTAAGTCACATTATTGAAAAAAATCTAAAATAAACCCCTCATTGTTATGTGGAAACTTTTTTGTTGTTTTAAAATCAAATAATGTTGATTTGATAATGTAATGTTATTATTAGATTATGGCAAAATACGACATTTTGTCGCATTTTGGGCAATAAAATGACTAAGTTTAGGAAGCCAAGATTGTTATTGATGCAATGATGACGTTAATGTTTGTGGCAGTAAAGAAGTGAGATTTTTTGTCGTTGTATATAATGATGATTAGTCTCAGTGCTTAATCTCGCTCATTTCAACGACGAATGGTGATCATATTCGTGATATACGTACATTATAATCGGTTCAATTAATCATATTTGTGGTTTAGCATTGTATTTTTTAATGGTATATTTGAATGACTAAAAAGAAACGAGATAATTTTTCATTGTTGTTAACGTTAATTTGTCTCATTATTTCAGCAATGTAGAAATGACAAGCTCAAATATGAATTTTGCTTTATTTACAGTACTGCACAGGTTTATATATTTTGTTTCATTAAAGTTTCCTACATTTTGTGAAACATTTCGTGTTCCAACAATGCGTCACTGGTCGTTTATGTCAGTGGTCATAGTAAACGTGATATTTTGTGACGTCTTTCCACTTCCATTTCTTACACCTTATCACCTTGAGTTGATACAATTTTATCTTCAATGACAACGAAATTTCAACTTGTCTAAGAGCAACAAAAAAAAATATAATCTCAACTCTAACTAACTTTGATAAAAATAAGAACTATAAAAGCTCGATTTTGTTGCTTCAATAAATAAATAAAATTTAATGCTTTTGAAAATCTTTTTTTCTCAAAAATAAATAAAAAGCCCATTAAATCAAAAGCTGTAATAATAATCAACTTGTAAATTGCTGTTCCAGATTAATGAAATAGTGAAAATTGACTTACTTTTTGGATTTCGATGATGTGTTATTAATCCATGTTAATTTTTTAGCTTAGGACCTTTAGAAACCTCACACACATGTTAAACTGATTCTCAAATGTCTGAAATTTTTGATAGTGGGCCATTTCCACTTTTTTCTTGCTCTCCTCTATTTCTTTTCACATCCCCCTCCCATTCGGAAGTCTTTACAAGAAGATTTTTCACACTTTTTTGTTTGGTAGTAGTTGGCGAGTGTAAGGGACACAAAATGATTTGAAAAACATTTCACTTGAGACCAAACTGACCCTGGGTTTTTTTTACAAAGGTATTAAGGACATTGTTGTTTTCATGTGAGGGCTTAAAGTTTAGACTTACAGGAGGAATAGGGAGGGCAAGTTACAGTATACTGTCTGCTTTTTAAATATAAAAAAAAATATATAGATTTTATTTTGTGATTTATACTAATTTACAGGGTATTTGCTAACTTCAATTTCTAGTTACTATAAAATTTGTATATTTAAGTGATTAATTTTGCTATATTTAATAAGTCTGTTTTTCAGTCGTGTATTGGTTATATGACTAAAATATCATAGTTGAATTTATCAAATAGGCTTAAACACATTAAATGACGTCATAACAAAATTTTAAAATTTTTTATTCACAAAAAAAAAATTAATGTGTTAAGTTGTAACAAAAAAAAAACTAGGTCCAGACGTACAGAGAGACAGTGTTTAGAGGCAATCTGACTGGCCTAGTGTCCTTTGACCTTTAAGCTTGAAACGGTTGGGTCAGTGAGGGGTAAGAGCACCTTGCCATAAATCCCTCACACTATATGCACATTGTCCGTCCTTCTTATTGAATAATACCGTACTGACTTATTTTTCTTGCTTACCCAGTGTTGTAATTCATAAAAAAAAAAAAAATGGTACAGTACTTTTTTTTTCTTTGAAAGAGTCTTTTTTAAATATGTAAATATCTTTTCGTTTCATTTTTAAGTTTTTTTTCTTATGGACTGTTTATTTTTTTTATTTTTCTCCCCTATACATTTTACGGTATACATCTTTTCAAAAATCTTTCTTAACAAATTTTAAAATTTTAGTATTAACAATGGGGCAACACTGCGATATCAATTGATAACACTGTTTGCAAAAATCCGAATTTTTTTTTTACTAGATGAATAAAAAAACTAGTGAATTTACAATCGTACAAGGGTGGCTACTAAATCACAAAGAAACAGTATTTTTTTTGGAAATCTTATACTTTCATACATGAACGAAGGTTGAGTAATGAAATTGATATTTTGTCGATGACCGGTATTAAGCAAAGTAATTTAAGAAACTAATTAGTATTCAAGGAATCATTTATTCAGATATTCGTTTTTCTAATTTAAATTTTTAATGAAAAACATATCAGTGAGGTTTTTTATTCAATCAAAACTGCTTCAAATTTTCTGTTTTGTTAGTCGAGGCTTATGCAATAAAAAAAGTCTTAAACGAGTGCCACATAAAATTTTAATAACTTTAAATTAATTTTTAATATATTTTTGTTGAATAATAAAAAAGTGAAAGGGTGCCAGGTGGAAGTGGGAAGGGAAGTATTAAAGCTTTTGAAATTGAATATAAAGATTTTTTTTCTCTTCATCTTCTTCTAAGATTTCCATGGCAACCGTTGCTAAGGCATAAATTTCTTTTTGCATGTCATCTCTTAGCTACAAATGAGGTCATGTAATTCCTCGGATAAGTAACCAAACGATTTAACGTCTCGACGAAACTGATGAATTAAAATGCACCCCCTTTGGCCCCCTACAAACTATCACGTAGGACTCCCATTATACTATGTAAAGACCAAAATTCAAGATAAGGACAAAATTATATATTGCCTTATTTACAGAGTGCCAAATAACTAAACGTAAACCTAACTTAAATTTAATATCTATTTTTTTTTTGAAATTTTTTATTGTCAAGATTTAACTATTGTGTTATACAGTACATATTATGAACTTAACTAACTAAATTGATGCTTAATTTCAAATATTATTGCGTTGACTTCCTGTATAGCTTACATTTTTATTGTTATTTTAACATATATTAGTTATAACTTAGTTTACCTTAGTCATTGTTATAAAGCATCTTGTTTTTGGTATTCATGAAACAGCAGATGCTGAATAATTGATGAAATTTGGCAGAATGGACTGTTGTGTTGTCTGTGTTTTTTATGCAAATCAACATGAAAAGATGGAAACGAAATCTGCTTAAGATCTGGTTTTGTCTTATCTAGACAGTTTTCCCCATATTGTAGTATCGTTTTTTTTTTAAAAAAAAAAAAAAGATACTACAAAAAAAAAAGAGGGGAATGTGATATGCGAAGTGAGATGTTGGGAGGGGGGATAAAAGAAATAAACACCAAAATCATGATGTTTAAACTAAAAAAATAAATAAAAGAAAAGTAGACTTTTGTGAAGTATTTGTGATGGACAACTAGTAGGTTTACAACTCTGAGAAAAATTTCAATGTTTTATGAAGTTATCTAACATCACAACTAAAACTTTTTTTTAGGGAGGAAGTGAGACTATATTTGAAGCGGGACATCCAATACATTTTTGCTGTGTACAAAATAAGGGAAAAATTCATACTATAAAATTTGAGTCTTTACATTAAGAAGCTGTGATTTTATTTAATTTTTATATATTCAACATTTTTTTTTAAAAAAAAAAAAAGTTTGTAAAATTGCAGTCATCGATCACTGTCGCATTGTGGACATTTTCAGGGGCCCCATAACGCAAACGGTGACGTCAAAGACAGTTTGATCGATTTTAGGCAGCGACATTTTTTAACTTCTAAAGCCTAATTAAGTACAGTTAATGATTTTACTTAAACCAAAATGGGTTATTATGTCTACTCTAAGGCACTGCAACTATTAAATTACAGTGTTAAACTCGTATCAATAATCGAAAATCGATATAAGCACAGTATAAAGCTCTTAATTTTGTTTAATTATTTTTATTGCAATAGTTCTCATTATTAAAAGTGCATTAAGCTTTCGTTGTATGTTGAAATTAGAATTTGTTTATCAAATTTATTTATTTTTTCTGTAATTTTTGTTGTGTGTGATATTTTGAGGCTGCTGTGTAATTTAATGTTAATGTAGTTTGAATGTAAAATGTAATAGAGAAGGGGAGGAGGGAGCTTCTGGTATTGAAAATGTAATATAGGCAATGATTATGCGCCACTTCATTATAATATTACCAACACCCACTTTTCCCTTCACACCATGCAATTGGTTGCCATGGAGTATTTCTTTTCTTCAAATGACACTCCTCCATCAATCCTCCTCATCTCACATTCACCCCTAAAACACCATTTTTATTTATTTTATCTTATTTTTGCTGTTCAAATGCAATTTTATAACGAATTACACTCTATTTGTGCTTTTGGGAATTTAAAGTGATTAGTGATTAACAAAAATTAAAGTTAACTGTTTAGTTTCTGATTCTTAATTCATTTCATTTTTACCGTTGAAATTATGGTTTTTATTCCAAATTTTAATTTGGTTATAAAATATGCTGGGTACACAGAGTAGGATTTTAATTGACAATGTTTTAATATGTTGTTTCTTAACTAAATTACTAATGGCAAAAATTCAAATAATTAAATTATAAAACAGTAAAAAACTTCGAAAGTTATTTTTTTGAAGCTGTATGTAATCATATCTTGTCCTTAACTAATTTTTACCAAGTTGTTTTAACATTTTGAGAATGTTTTCTAAATATCTGGTTAACTTAACATTGGATTTCCTATGTGATTGGTTCCTAATATTCACATATTGGCTTTATACTGTATATACCGTCAAACTTAAATTCTCAAGTAACTGATGACCTTATGTGTAAGGGTGGGGGTGATGTCGCCGTGTCTATCTTTTCAATACATCTCTCTCCCTTCTCTCACTTTATAATGTGAAGGAAGGGGCCTGTATGGGCGTGACGTCATAGATAGAAAAAGGGGGCGCTGCAAAGGTCACGTTGTGAAGGGGTAAAAATATTATTAAAAAAAAGATTAAAAAAATTGTTAGGATAAAAAATGAAAGAAAAAAAAATAGAAAAGACGCGTGTATGGGTCACCAAATTTGCATTACACATTGAACAATTTTTTTTATTAACAAGTCAAGTTATAGTTCACAAAATAAAAAAAAAGTAAAAAAAGAGATTTTGGGGGTGGTTTATTTAAACATTGGACGTCATCACACGTGATAGATGAAAAATTTGTTATTTTGTATAAAGAAAAGTTGGGAAATTGAAAAAAGTGTTTGTGTAGGTAAAAAATCATTAATCAAATTTACAGGGTGTGTAATTGGCCAATTTATTTGTAAGCAGTTTATAAAACCATTAAAGTTAAATTCAGTCTGGTTGCGGTAAATCTGGTGGGAAATGTCTACCACAGCAAGATGTAACTTCATTTCGTTTAGTAAATTTCATATGTAAAAAATTATTTTATTTAAATTTTTTAAATTTTTGCAACATTATTTCCAGTAACGTATATTGGTGCAGCGTTTAGTAAAAAGTTGCTTTTGTCATTATTAGCGTTTTTTTATGTTGACAATTTTGAATGCACATTTAATGTTATTTTTTTTTGCTAAAAAGTTTCTTCAAAAATGGAGTTTTATGTGTGTGCACACTCTGTAAATGAGTATGAGATTTGCTTTGTTGAAGGAGAGGGGGGGGGGAGATGACTTACAAGAGATTTTTTAGAGGCGTGGAGAAGATTTTTAGCAAAGACACCCATCAATTTTCACTTTAAAAAAAAATAAAAAGTACTGTTAAATCCAACGCCTTATCGTCTGCTATTGATTTGTATGAATGCAACTGCTTGTGTTTGAAAAGCTTAATAAAATTAGGAATAGGAAATTTTTTGTCGTCTGCTACATTTCATATACTTTACACGGTACTGTTGTTGTTTTATATATAAACAATACCGGGTATTCATAAAATATGTTTTCTAATTTAATTTTAATTTTCATCAATTCTAATACTGCGTTTAGTATATGATGAGCAATGTTGTGAAACTTTGTAATGTATTTTATGCTTTTGTGCATTTCACGCCATTGATTGTGTGATTTGCTGCTCCTGTAAGCAATACAGTACTTGATATTAACAAATAAAAAGAAAACTTTATAAGGAAAGCTTTATATGGCACCCGGTATGTTATAATATTATTATTATACTGGCAACATCTGTCATTTAATGCAATTTTACACACTGTGGAAAATATTTACGTCTGAGTTTAAAATGAAATTGACTGAATTTGTTTTTATATACCTAAAAGTAAATAAAATAATCAACTGGCAACACTGTCAATTTTTTTATTCAGTGTATGCAGGTTTTATGCTGATAAGCGTAGCATTTCTTTTTAATATGAAAAAGTAGTTTTATGGTTTTATTACTGATTAAATATTTTTTGTGATATACATGACGCATAAATAATTAACATACAATCATTATAGAAAAACTGCACTTTTTTTGTTTTTATTTTCTTCATGGAGGTCGCTTTCATCTGCAGAAAAGAAATCATAAAAGTAATAAAAATAACACACATAGACAAAAGAAAATGTGTTTTTATTGCAAAAAGGAAGAATATATATATTTCCATAATGAAATCGTTAAGTTGACAATGGCCAGAGTCATAGAGAAACCAAAAATATAAAAAATAAAAATTGCAATAACTGACCAACCATCCTCAAGCATCAGTATCGTCTTTCATCCTCTCGACCCTGCAACAAATAAGAAATAGAACTAGAAAAAGGAGGAGGATAGTGGGTGGGAGTGTTGTGATGTATCCAACTTTTATATGTTTTTTTCTTCTACTTTTATAATATTTGCAGTCTCATATTATTATACTGTATATCTGTGTGAACGATGGAGAAGCTGAAGATGAGAAATTGGGAGTGGTGAAGATGTGGGTGGGGGTTCGGTTAGGGGGAAGGAAATTACTTTGGTTTAAAGTTGATAAAGGGAAGTGGAGCAAAGGACCTTTAGCTTATGCAGGGTGTCCAATTAAATTTACTGGTTTTTTTTAGACTTAATCTGAAACTAGAAATAAGATTGAGATTATAATTTTCTTAGGTTTTAATCAATCAATTTAATTTTATATTGCGGTTAAATGGAAACTTTTATCCTAATGAATTGCTATTTTTTGTGTTTTATTATGCAGTTATTGTTTAAACAGGTCTTAAAAATATAAATGGATAATGACCTCATTTTTTGCTTAATGAGAAACTAATGTAGAAATTTTAATTACCGTACTAATTTTTTAATTAAAATTTAGAAAATGCAACCAACACTATGTTAAATTGTACAATTTAATGTGTATTAAATTTAATTTTAGTTTTTGCAAATACATGGCTGCATAATCGTAAATTTAATGCAATAAAAAGTTTAACTTTGTAATTTTTTTAATGGACACTCTGTATTATTGTGTGACGTGGCATTGATATTGTGTCGAATTTCTTTAAGATGTTTGGTGAGTGTAACAAAAGAGTTTTGATGGGATATTGGGTGGTGATGAGGCGGTTTTTTTAGGGTGGAGAGTAAAATTAATGTAACAGAGTGTCCAAGAGAAAGCGTTGCAAAGTTAGAAATGAGCAAACATGGAAAATAATAAATAACAGAAAAAAATATATAAAAGTTAAATAAATAAAAAAGTTTTTTTCAGATGAGTTGTAGGTGAAGAGTGTATGTGTGAAGATGAGTTAAATATATCAACACACAAACACATAAGAAAAAATAAGTAAAACGTCAGCTTAAAAAGTTGACCAAACGTCATCATTTTTTCTCTTGTCATAAATTTGTTGTTCAAGTTTTGTATGTGTATCTCATATAACTTTTTTTATATTATATATATCATATGTATGTGTATGTGAGTGTGATTATTGTGAAGAAAAAAATACAAAAAAAAAGTTTTTGTAGATACACAGAATTCTAATTTGGTTGGCCATTACTTGCAGAGTGAGAGGACCTATTGTCAGTTGGGTGTCCATGGGGCGTGGTCAGTAGAAAGAAAAATCACATTTGCTCACTTCAGTTGCTATGAAATTTATTTCATACACTTTTTATATATATTTTTTGTATTTTTTGTTTACACTTAATTTGTTTTCTAAAGAAAGAAATACATAAAACTTTTTTTTTAACACACAATGGTGACTTTGAAGTTGATGCTTTTTGATCAGTTTCTACGTGGAAAGCTTAAACTAAACTTTAGATCTAGTAATTATTATAAGTTACAATAATTACATGGTTTTTAGTATAATAACTGAACTTTAACAAAAAAAAATAGCATTAATTAGTTTGATCGCAGTGACACCCTGTAATGTGTACATTTTCAATGAGAATTGTACAGGGTGTTAGTTGGTAACATCTATTTGGCATCCTTTGATGTTATTAACTTATTAACAATTTCTTTTGAGAAAAAGCGCCATTTTATTGTATTGCTGATAATATAAACCCAAAGAAACAAAAAGTTTTATATTATTATCACCTCACTTCTTTCTTTTCAAGTATATTTCTTCTTGAGCTATTTTCTACTTTTCCTCAATTTTTATTGCATTCTTTTACAACCCCCTCCCCCACTACAGCACATCTACCACCCCCTTCACTACTCCTATCATCTTTTACTTCTCTTTTCTTATCTCAAACTTATGAAACAAAAGAGAGAGGGGGAGGAAGAGGGGGTGAATGATGGAAATGAAAATGTGTTTTTGGGTGGAAGTGGTGGGTCATTTAAAATTGCTGTTGTTGTTGTGAATGTGGGTGGATGAACTTCTGTTTCTTCTTGTTACTTACGCCTTTTGGTCTACACAGCCCCTCCCTTTCCCTTATTTTACTCACCTACAGTGCTAGTACATGCAATATACTGTATGGGTCATTTAGTTTTTGCTGACCTTGTCAAGTGACTTGGCGTTTTTGGTCATAGACGACTTGATAACGTTTTCTCCATTGAAAAATGTTGTTAATAAAGTGATGCTATTTTGTGACAGTTACTCTAGTGTTTTGAATAATTTGGTTAAGTTATGCTTGTAATTTAGTAGTGTTTTGGGAAATTAGGGCCTCGAAAAGAATCTCTAAGGAAATGGAGAAATTAATAAAAATAAAAAAGACTTTAAATTAATTTTGAAAATGCACGTTCTGTAATTTTTTAAAAAATATATTTAAAAATTACAATTCTGTAATTTTTTAAAAAATATATTTAAAAATTACAATTCTGCAACTATAAAAATATCATATGACTAAAAAAAGCAAAATATTATTTATTACTAGAACTGTTTAAAAACAATTGATAATTTTTATGGTTTTTATTTCTTACTTTATTAGTCATTTAGACGTAAAATTGCAAATGAATGAAAAATTCTTTGCTGGTTATTTTTTACTTTTATTTTAGATCATTAAAAATGTCAAAAGTTCAGTAGTTTTTTGTCGTGTAGCATTTGTCGTATGACTTTATTGTGTGTAGTGGAATTGAGCTGCTTTTCCTCATTTTTCTTCATCTTAAAACTTCTTAAAGTGGAGTTGGATGATGTAAAAATGTTGAAGATGATATTAGTAGGGGGTTTTTGTTAGGTGGGGGAGGGAAAGGGAGGCAAACGTCTGTGTAAAGTTATGTGCCCATTGCTAACTATCCAGCCATGAAAACGCAATCTATGAAAGAAAAAAAAGTGTAGCATCTCCAGCATCTTTTTCACACTTTTATTCAGTCATCTGTGTAAAAATGAAGCAGACGAAATTTAACCCACAAATACATTATAAACTTATAATAATAGAAGTAGCTTAGAAACATGTGAAAACATTTTGGCAGAGAAATATTAGAAAAAAAGTTTGTAAAATGTAATTTTTTTTGAAAATCTCAAAATAAATATCAACAGCAGCGTTTTAAACCAAATAAAATAATAAATAAATGTGGTTAATAAAACTAAACAAATGGATGAAAATTGTTTTAGTTTCTGATTATATTTTGATAATAATTTTATCAGTTAGTATTTTAATTTTGAAAGTTTTTTTTGACAAAAGTTAATGAGGCATCCAACCATGACTGGGACATCAACAAAACAATAAAATAAATAAAAAAATTGACATATGAAATTATATGGACACATGTTGAAACACAATTTATATTATAAAAATAAATGGTCTTTATAATGAATTTGTGACATATGTTGCCCATTTTACATATGTATGGATTTGTATGAACCATAATACCGTCCTGAAAAACAGGGGTCTTATTTACATCACATTTCTTTAATAACCTTTCTCCCTCAGTTTTGAGACAGAAAAAAATATCCATTATTTTGAATAGGCTTTCCGGGCATCATCTTTAGTCACAGTCACATCCAACCAGCCAGAAGAAGATGACAAATAAAAAGCAACTTCAACGTCCATTATAACACAAAGCCTGACATACCGAGTGGCCATAAAATTGCATCCATTGAAAATCTTTATTTTTCTTAGCTTAGGTTATGTGTATCATTTGATGGTCACCCTGTACCTGAAGAAAAATTTTATTCGTGTGTCCTCCATTATTGTTTAGCATGGGGTGGAAAGTGAGTGCGGGGAACGTGTGTGCCTAATGTTTGCCAAAAAACGTATTTATTTGCTAATGAGGCTGTAGAAGCCGTCAAAATATTATGTAAAGGTGTTTGCTGATTTTTTTCTTTACAATTTTGCATGTAAATTCTATACTGTATGTGCAAATGCAATTTTATACAGCCCAAATATAATCGATTTAAAACCAGTCTTGATATATTTCAATACAGTGTTTTAAATATGGAGGTTTATAAATGTGGTAATTTTTAGGAGCAAATAATTATTTAGGAATTTAGAGACTGGCTAATTATAGAAATGAGGTTAATTGCTAATTTTTCATTTACTAATTCTGTTTAATTAGTAATTGTAATTGGTAAGCTTTTGAACTTAAACTGCCCCTTTGTTTTATACGAACACTATTAATTCTATTGTAGGACTAATTAGTTTTAGCTCATATTTTTTTTGCAAATGATAAACAAATTACACACCCTGTAGTTGTTTATAGATGAAAGTTTGTACATTATGGGTGTGCTTGGTTATGGGTGGAAGGGGAGAATTTAAACTGCAAAAATGGGGGGAGAGGGAGGGGTGTATAATGTCCATGTAACAGTGAAGCGTATGTTTTTATCCCAAAAGAAAAACATTAACGAAACCAATCTTTTATGTAAAATTTGTAACACACATTCTGCTTAGTTGAATGTCCACCACCATTACCATTACTACCACCACCCCTATACTTTCCCACCCCTTTCATATATTTATATATACAGATAAGAAAACTTAAAGTAGAGGGTAGTAGTGGTGGGTGGGTGGTAAAATAGGTGGAAGAGGAAATATAGACAGAAAAATCGATAAACGAAATGAAAATGTGGGTGAAGAAAAAAAAAATCCAAAATCTCCTCTCTTCTCTCAGTGCAACTTTTACTTTGAAAATGTATTCCTCACCCGTCCACCCACACCCCTCTCTGTATATCTATAGTCTATACTGATAGGACACACCTATATAAGAAAAAATAAAAGAGGGACTTTGACAAGGTGGTTTTGAGGGACATAAAAAACAAAACTCATTCAAAATCTAAATGACGGATGCAAAGGGCATTTTTGTATTTTGTTGGTTTGCTTTTTGGGTAGGGGGTATTGGGGAGGAGGGAGAGGGGAAAGTAGGTAAGCAGGTGGGTGGTCTTTTTTAGAGATGCTGAATTCATGCGTCACCAGTTGGCAGTGCAATTTAGTGCAATAAACGATGAAAATTTTTTTATTATTTTTTTTTATCCTTCAACAAAATATTCTTGTGTATGGAAAAATGGAAGAAATTTAAATAGGCTTAAAGTCCAAAAGTAACAGTGGGATGCTTATGAATAAAGTAATAAATATGTATTAATTGGTTTGTATAAAGTTTTCAACAAACTATTATTATATAAGATTTTGATAAGAATTTCATTAATAAATTTATTGTATTGCCAATGTTTTTAATTGGACATCCTGTATGGATTTTGTTGTGTATCCATCTTTCAGTCCATCTCAAATGGTGATTTTGTTATAATGTTTTTGGATTTTTATTATTTTTTTTGGTGGGAAGGGAAATTATAGATGTGAAAGTTTTTGGTAGTTGATATCAAAATTTTTACGAGCTTTTTCTTTTTTTCTGGCTTTGTAATATATCCCATTTGAGTGAGATTTGGAGGGGGGCGCATGAGAGGGGGAATAAGAGGAGGTGAAGTGAGGGTGGATGCCTCACCCCACCCCTTCTTGATATTGAGATTAAGTGGACCGTTTGAAAATGTTTGGGATGTGGACAGATGTCGCCATTGACGTAATTGCAAGGGAAAAAAATACATTTCTGCCAATTGATTATCTGACATTTTTCATTTTTCCAGCGACACGTCTGCTGGACAAACAAACCAAATGCATTATTATTTTTGTTTAGACTTTAAAATCACTTTCTATACATTCAAACGTGTGCCTTTATTTTTTTATTAAAATATCTCCCCTCACATTTCAAACAATTTTCTTTGTGGAGAATAGAAAAGAAACTATTAAATAAAAATGGTCATTTATGGTTTACATTCTGCAACAATATTGTGAATATTATACAGTAAACGATAAAAATCATATCTCATTTGTTAATTATCATAATATATACTGATTGTCCTAACATCAATCAGAATGATGTCACGAAAAGTTTATTAATTGACAAAGTAACAAAAATTCTTGTAGGACAATTAAATTTATAGTCGAAATCAATGACATTTGCTTGAAAGTGACCATTTTACCAGATAAATTGAACTGATTTTCCACATAGTTAGACCTGAGTTTCCACTTATTAAATCTCGCAATTAACTTTTAAAATAAGAATTCTTCAGAAACGGTAGTGTTACAGTTGTATAATGGCATTAATTTAGGCACCAATTGAGGAGAAAGGGCAATGAAATGGGAAGGATGAAGAGTAAAAAAGGTGGATGTTATTTTCTGATTGTAGAAAGATGCATGATGGGAACTTTTTTTTCCTCTTTCTTCTCTCACTTTCCCTTTTCTTTCATGTTGCATCTTATAAGTGATCAATGAACCGAAAGCTTAAGGGCCAATCTTAGCCATTGTATCTGTTTTTCCTTCATTTCTTTCTCAACTACTTTTGTTTTCTTTTTTTACTTTTTTAAATACAGATGAATTTGCTCGGCGATTGTGTTTACTTGTTTTAAATCTAATGAGTTTCCTATCGATTAAACTACAAAAAAAAGCTTTTTGTCATCTTTTTTTTATTTATTTTCTGACATTCAACGTTTGTTTGTTTGTAAGATCATTAGTGCCAAGAAAAAGCGCATTTAGTCGAATTTGAACTACGGCAAATTAAATTCCTAAACCCAATGAATTGCTTCCGAAAACTAATTAACATTTTATTTTATGTACTAAATTTTTAGCCAGAATGATGCTAACGAAATACTGCAATTTGCAGAATTGTTGGTTGTTGATGTTTTAAGCTTTGACAATTTATTAGAAAAAGGTTTTACTAAATTTTTAATTAAAGATTAGATTATTGAACTTGGTAAAATATAGTTTTCTTTTTCATTTAAACTTTAAGGCCAGTGTATTTTAGATAATAAAAGAAATGAAAAAATGTAAAAAAATGTTTTTTGTTTAGCTCCTCCCAGTTTTCCTTTATATATAACAGCTCATTTCATTTTCTAATATAAACGGATAACAGCATCCATTCAAAAGTTATGGCTTCAAATTCTCTTTAGATCGTTAAGTTGAATCTATTTGAAATAACTTTTTTCTCTCTCTCACTCACTCTCTTCTTTTCTGCTCGACCAAACAGAGAAAGAGAAGCTAAAAAGTTGTAAAATAGCTTCAAGTATAAATAAGGGGGGTTGAGTGGCCTATGTAGATAAGCACCGCCATATCTAAATGAACCAATACACATTCAACATAAAACTCTCTTAAGACCATTACAGGGTGACTTAGCTACACTATTTGCACTTAAAATGGCCACCCAAATCAACATTTGCAAGAGAAAGAAAGAGGCATTATGATGATGGAGTTGTATAATTAACACGAATACGTTCATTGAATATCAACGAGTTTTTTTCCATTAGCATCGTTCTGGCTTAACTGCATAAAACGATAACAGAATCACCGAACTTTAATTAAACAAAAAGAGGAAATTTTATTATAAAATATTAAATTTTAAGGGAAGAGCTAATAGTTACTGTAGTTGATAGTAATTAACTTCATTTTTAATTATAAGAATTCTGGGAAAATGTCTTCTAGATTTATTTAGTTATGTGCGAATATCTTAGAAGCACAGTATGTAATCTTAAATGTTGACTTGCCTGGGAAGAGCTTAGAAGTAGGAGTAGCCAATCAAATTTAATTAAGTTTATTTCTTCTGCTGAATAATAAATATAAAGGTTAGTGAATTTTTATAAGGTAATTTCTTTCGGGTTGCTTTTCTACTTTCAAAGCACATCCATCTACTAAAAGCTGATTTTTTATTGGTTGATTTTGTTGTTTTTTGTGTCCCAATGTCTATCCAATATATGCAAATCGATATGTGCAATATCGATCGCAAGTACAGTAAGGACAACGCGGTACGCGGTAGAAAAGCAAAATGTAAATGAGAAATTGGAGTTTACATAGAAATGAGAGATGAGATGAGATGAATGTGAGGCGGTTGGTGAAGAAGAAGGGCAAGGAATGGGTAGAATGGGAGGGATAGTTGAGTTTTTTTTTTTTCTTTTTGCACGGATGATGAAATTCCTTAAATTAAGTAGAGGCATAAAATGCCGGCTGTGTATACGATTTAATCTGTCGACATGGCTGACATTGGGACCAGCTTTCTCATTCCCAAAATGTTTATAGATGGAATTTATGGTTGTGGCGAAAAGGTCATCGTAATCATCATAATATGTCTCCTCCTTTTCTTCCCTCTCTTAATATCTCAGCCTTATCCACCCCTTTAAAAGCTCATTTCGCTATGCAATGTTTAAACTTTAATAGAAAAAAAAATAAAATTTGAGTCAGTTGACTTGAAATGTCCGTTGACTACAGTATTCATCTAGGATAAAGATTTTAAATTATAATGTCAAAAAAAGGTTGCTCTGATATTTGTTAACTTGTAAGCTTATTTAGATATTTTTTCATTAGCATCATTCTGTTTTTTTTTAATTTAAAGAATTAACCTGTCAGTTTCCTGTATATAAATGTTTATCATTTGCCATCTAGTTGCATCATTCTGGCTTCATATTAAAGATGTAATGTAGCACTCTTATATAGTGATTTTAACAATGTTGCTCATACGTGATTAAAACATTATCTACTAATACAGTAGCTAATAAACGATTGAATTCTGATTTGATTTCCATATTGTCGTAAGTTTTGCATGGTTTTCTATTCAATAGGCCTTATCGTCGGTTGTGTGTCGTCATAAAGGCATTTCAGTGATGTCAAAATGGTGTGACGTAAGACCATTTGACCTGCGTCAAACTCTCTCACTGTCCTTTGATCTCTCCAGGTTTTTTTTTTTCTGTTGGTGTTTTTGTTGACACATTTTGTCACGTAACTTTTGAAGTCAAACGACTTGCGTGTGTGTAAACTCGCATTTTCATGGACACTAAATAAAATTCAATGACCAAATGGTGTCTGCTGGGTGGTAAAGTTGCGTGTGGGTGGTGAAATTGTCATTGCTGCTGATGCTTTGGCTTTAAATCTCTTGCATTTTAATGTCGTTTGGTTCTTTTTGCAAATCTGGCATTTCGTTAGAAATGAGAAAAGATAGGGAAGAATGAAGGAAGGAGGGAGCGAAATAGGACATTAAATATAATCCGTACTTCCCCCCCTCCTTTCTCCCATCAGTCTCATATATGCATTTCTACCACCCACATACATATACAGTATACACACAGTCTCTAAATCTTTTTTTTTGTTGCTTCAAATCCCTCATCTTTCTCTCAGCTGGATGCTCCAACTTTCACTTTTGGACATGTTTAAATAACACCAGATAGGAGTGGAAAATTTAGCCAAAAAGCAGAAGGAGAAAAATCAATAAAACTAACCTGAACATTAGAATTTAACAACTATATCATTTAATGCATTTTAACACATTTTAAAACGTATGAAACAAATCATCTAATTAAATTAAATAATTAGTTAACTTAAGTTGACTCGTATTTTAAGAATTTTATAATTATTATTTTTACAACTTTTGATCATTAAACACTCACATGTACTAATTATCAAAACAGGGAGTTGTTCCTAATTAACCACAAACTTAATTTGAATGCTAATTAAAGTTATTAACAAGTAAACGCACTGAAAATATTACTATCGACTGCATTTCAGTCAACATTACATTAAATTTCTTTTAAGTTTTTTAAGGGAATAAAAAATGATTGCATTTTGTTACTTTTTCATTTCTTTTACTGTCTTAAGATTGAAATTGAGATTGAAAAGGAAATTGTTTGTAACGATTGAATCACACAAAATAATGGGCAAAAGTAAAACTTTTCTTTTTATTTTCTTACAAATAAAAAAGTTGTTAGTTGCATCAGCTTAAGGGGCTATAATGTCTTTCTCAGTTAAAAAAAAAAATAATAAAAGTAGTGGAAATATTTTGAAGTATTTTTGTTTAGTATGGAATGGGGTTTAAACTTTAAAAGTGAAAATGGCTGGAATGAAGATTACTGCAAGTTTAAATTGGCCAAATTTAAACTCATCTGTCTTTTTTTTTTATTTGTAATCTTTGTGTGATTGTAAGTGTGATGAGACACTGAACGTGGATGAAGAGATGGATAAGAACAGTTAGAAGGGGGCGAGGCCGATGAAGTGAAACGTGGGGTGGGGGTAGGGTGGATAGGGTGAATTTTTATATATAGATATAATGGACGTTTTGATGATCGAGTTTAAAGTTTCGAAGAAAAAGCATCCCCTGTTTCTGATTAAAAAGATGGAGAAAGAATATGTTTGTGGGCGAGTGGGAGGGTTGGATGAAGACGAAAGTGGTAAAAGTAGTCACAGTGGATTGTTAAAAAGTTTTAAAATTTGAGCAACTGATCATATTTCATCTACAGGGGTGCCACGAACATTCAAATGCATCTTAAAACATTGCATCAACCACAAGAAACTAAAATACATTATTTCTTTATTATTACACCCATACTGTGTTATCATATGATATTTATAACATCACTTTATCAAGATTATAATGAACTAATTAGAAATTAAGGGAATATTGGTGCTTTACATCACTGTTTTAGCAACATCATACTCGTACAATTGTGCAAAAAATTCTTAAAATTGTTAATAACTGGAACACAGTTCATGAGTTCATTGATAACACAATGATTAGCATTAAAAATAATTGTTATGTAAATTTAAAATGAAAAATATTTGATAAACATGACAATACTTGATAAAATAAAAAATACTTGAATTATTCCAGGAATGATTTTTTTAATACAAATATTGCTGTAATGTACTTAATTATTTTTCGTTACTAGTAAATCGTAATTCACAGCAATTTAATTTTGCTATTTTTATTTTTCAGTCACTTATATTTAAAACATATAAAATTTCACCCTGTATAACTTTACTTTTGGTCTACATAGAAAATGAAAGTATTTTTTATGTTATTATTTTCTATGAATTACTATAAGCATCAGTTATTTTGAGGAAGGAATGGTGAGGGTGGGATGGTTTCGAAAGATGAACGTGCTTTTTTTTCTTTCGTTTTTCTTTTCTATCTGATCATTAATAAATGATTGTCTTTTTATTTTTACGTCACCGTAGTTTATGTCTCTGAACATACTGTATTATAAAAAGTCGCTTTCGATATATTAGATGGCATAAAGTAGGCGTTGTTTTATTATATATTCAAGGAATTAAGTTAAAGTTTTGAAGTTAAGCTATCAATTTCATCTTCAATTTAAGATTTTGGGCGTGAAAATAGCCCAAAATTATAACCTGCCTCTTTTTTTTTTGTTACGATAGCTTATTTGAAATATAGAGAAAAAATATGTCACATAAAAGAAAGTTTTATATAAAATAGAGATTCATGATGTGTATTAAATTTCTTATCCAAGTTGAACAAGTTTATAAAAAATTATTTCACCTAAAAAATAATTAAAATTTTGTGAATTGTAATAATTATTTTATAGAAATTTATCACTGTCTTACCATATACATTACACAATGCATTTTAGTTGAAAGTTATTTAGTAATCTTTGTACAGTAATTTGTCTATTGTGTACAGGGTGTATTTGAAATAATTTAGTAATCTAGTTATTACCACTGTCGTTTTTTTATTTGTTGTAACTGTAAACACTTTCTTAGTCTTTTTTATTTGTTTTATTTTTACAGTTTTAAGGTGAGGATATGGTGTGGCGAAGGAGAGCAGACGACACGCATTTTAAAACTGCTAACAAAGCAGTTGTAACTATGGTAACGTGCGAGTTTTGGAATTGCAATGAACAGTTGGAGAGGAGAAGTTGATGCTGAGTTTTAAAATTAAGGAGTTTTTTTTTTAAGGTAAACATTTCTGTATATATCTACATTGCTGTGATTTCACGTCTACTTTATCTTCACTTTCATCCATTTTGTTTTTTTGTGCCTTAATTTAAGCAAACATTGCCCAAACTGCTACAAAAGAAGAAAGAAACAACACTTCCTCCCACGTATATATTAAATTACAGATAACTTTAGTATGCAGTTTATCTATCAATGTTAAGAAGGAGTAGACTTTTATGTATATGTATCAACAAACATCTACGATTAAATCTGTATAGAAAACAAAATAAAAAAAAGTAAGGGAGAGGAAAAAACAAAGTAGAAGCAATTTGCAACTTATAAAAAAGTCGACTGAAATAGACGCTTCAATGCTCTAAATTACAAATGGAACTTAAAGTGTGAGTTTCTTTATGTATGTAAGCAGTCTATTGGCGATAGACAGCTTACACTAAGGGCTATATCAAGTTTCCATAGAGAAAAAGAAATCAGCAAAATATGTATACTGTTTTTACATTTGGTAAATCGTTGAGATTTGCCTTAATAGCATGTGTTGCAGGTAAAGTTAGTTTAGTGTAACCCAACTAGTTTTCCCCTAAACTTTTAACCAAAAACAAAAAAAGAAATCACGTTTATTGAGAGTTTTTCTATGGCATCATTCTGTATTACAAAAAAATGCTTTTGTTTTGAATTACATATCCATTTTGAATTCGCAATTCCATTTTATTTACATACAATTACGATCTAGCATGTTGAAAACCGTCTAAATACTGTATTATTTAAATTTTAATATCTTAATGGCTGTTGAATTTAAATCAATTTAGTCTTTTTTTAAACTAGCTTTGTTCAGTACAATTTGGTAATGCGATTGTATCTGAAAATTTAAGTTTTTTCTTAAAAGTTGCTTATCAGAAATGACTTCTGTTAAAATTATAGAATTACGAGAAGAAATTGTTTAGTTAATTATTCGTGTTTTAATATGGCGTAGCGTTGGAAGTGCTGATCTCTCTACGTAGCATCGTTCTGTCTAAACCTCGTCACATTTTTTTTTTTTATTATTTTTAAGATTTTTTTATTTTATTTTTGCAGAAGTTTTATTTATCGCGCTTTTCATGCTTTTTACATGCGTGAATTCACTTAAAATCTTGAGTGTTATTATCTTGACGAACCATACTCAAATGCCTAACAACCTAACGCTTGCTGACAGAAGAAAAATTGCATCCGAGGGAAGAATTAACGTCACTTTTGTGCCCCAAAGGATAAAAACAAAACCAAATTACATCCCATCAAACCATTTCAACCAACTGCAATTCATCAGTTTAAATTGCAAACTTTAATTAAAATACTTTTTAGTGGCTAGACAAAAAACAAAACACGAAATCATTTATTTTGCTCTAAAGAACCTTATTATATTCAACTGAATTTCAACTAGCTAAAATTTTAAATTAAAAGATTGATCGATATATTGATTAGTCTTTGAAAAGGTTATTTGCCTATACACACAGTATGTCTCTAACTCCTTTACACGTAGAACAGAAGACGCTTTTTCTTGCCAGAACGATGCTACTGCTGCCATCTTATGGGAATCGAGAATAATTACATTAAAAGGCGCCAAAATATTGAAAATAAAATTTTGATAAATATAGTAAGCTTATATGCAGTTAACTAAGTTATTGTAGTTACTGTATGTCCACTCAGAATTTAATTCATTAGTTTAAAACTAAACTTGGATCTTTCAAAAATAGTATTCTGTTTACCTTTTAGTGATTTTTTAATTTATTTTCTTATTTTTTTTTAAATTATTATTTTACGAGGAAAATATAAAAATGAAATGGTTAAAAATAACTGAGTTTATCTGATATGCAATTGACAGTATGAATTCTAGTGGGAATTTAAAGGGAATTAAATTTGGTAAGGAAGTCAGAGTGATGGAGAAAAAGAAATCCATGGTTAAATAAAAACTATTTTTTTGTAATTAGACAAAGGTTTTCAGATAATAATAATTTTTTATTACAATATACAGGGTGTCCCAGAACTCCGCGGAAAAAAAACCTATTTTAGAGGGTCTTAAACTAAACATTTTTTACATAGGAATGCAGGGTCCAAAGTCAACCGTTAATGAATGGCAAGCAAAATAAGTTTTTGGTAGAAAGTCAAGTGTTGGAATTTTCACAGCAATTGGATGTTGGTAAGAGTGTTTTACATGAGGAACAGCTTTATCCCTTCCATCTACAGAAGGTACAATTACTAAACCATGAAGATGTCTGCAATTTGCTCAATGGTTTCTTCAACAATCTGCCATCCAGCCCAACTTGCCTGCTCATATCCTCTTCACAGATGAAGCCACATTCAAAAGAGGTGTTTTTAATTCTCACAATGTTCATTTATGGAGTCATCTGAATCATCACAGTGCACTACCAAAAGCATTCCAACATCCATTTTTGGTAAATGTTTGGGCAGGCATCATCATTGATTGGGCCATACTTGCTTCCACATTGGTTGACAGGACATACTTATGCAATTGTTTTACAGATAGATGTGATTTCAGCATGATGGAGCTCCAGCACATTTCAGTTTGAATGTATGAGCACATTTGAATGCCACCTTTGGGGACCACAGGATTGGCAAAAGATGATCCATTGCTTGGGCACCAGGATGACCTGATTTGGAACCAATTAATTATTTTTTGTGGGGACACATCAAAACTCAAGTGTATGCAACTCCTGTTGACTCTGTTGAGGATCTTCTGGCTAGAGCCAGACTTGCAGTAGCTGCTGGAGATGTACAGGAAATGGCAGGGGTATTTGAAAGAGTTAGATAATCACTGCATTGCTGTTGGGCAGCTTGCATAATAGCCCAATGGTAGCCACTTTGAACATTTACTGTAAACAACTTGCATCAAAATTAACTTTCTACCAAAAACGTATTTTGCTTGCCATTCGTTAACGGTTGACTTTGGACCCTGCATTCCTATGTGAAAAATGTTTAGTTTAGGACCCTCTAAAATACTTTTTTTTTTTCGCGGAGTTCTGGGACACCCTGTATAAAAAAAGCTTGTTGAACTAAATGAAACTTTTTTTTAATAAAATCAAATATTTGGTCAATATAAATCTCAATAATTTGAAGTTAGTAATTTGAAGTCAATTCATGTTACTTAATGGCTAAATTCAGTCATTTTTAAATTAATGATTAATTCATAATCACAATTAATTTAATGTTTGATAAAATTGATGTCATTTTTTAAATTAAAAACAACAGAGCAAACATTTGATTTTGTTATTAAAAAAATGAATTTATTCTGCAAATGAAAGTTATAATTAGGATGGAAACATTTTGATGACATTGCTGATTACTGTATTTTCTAAGTTATTTTAGTGTATGAAAGATAAAAATTGTAAAAGCACAATATTAGCTAATGATGCATATAGGCAGAAGAAGGAGATTGAAGAAGTGATGAAAAAAGACATTGACTTTGAATGAATAGTCATTAATTTTCTCTTCCAATCCAATTAGGCTACTCTTCTTTTACGCTTTTACACACTGCCAACTCATTATCTAAACTTTTATTTGCTTTTTCGCTTTTCTCCCATCACTCTGTCCGCTCATCTGTGGAAATAATTAAATTTCTCCTTACTATTATTGTGGCTGATTTTGCAATTATATTTTTTTTATAAATTTCTTTCGGCTTAAATAGGTTTCTCTATCTATTATACACAACATTAAATTACAAATAAACACAATGCTTTGATTGACCTTATAATGTTGATTTTGTTGGCTAAAATCGAAATTTACGTTGATAAAAGCTGACGACTCAGCCCACTGTGTAATTAGGAGCTTTTCGACTGAATTTCATTGGGAAATTACCATAAAAATAAATAACGTTATTCAAACATCGACCGTAATTATCATTATTAAGTTACTACGGTATAATTGTTGATTACAAGTTTCAGATAAAAATAGACGAAAAATCATGTTTACATTAAAACCGTAAAGCTCAATATGTGATCAATAAAGTCTAATTAAATATTTTGTTAAAATTAAGTCTATACAAGTTATTATTCGTTAATTAAAATTTAAATTAATTAAAGTTCGTATTAAAATGTAGTCCGCGAGCCCTAGGCTGATAACCTCGAGAATTAAATGATGACGTCTCGGATGTAGTTTTTGAACTTCCGCGTTGTAAATAGTTAGAAATAGAAATTAATCAATTTTAACAACATTGACAATTTGGTAAAAACATATTGAGATTATGGTCGTTATGTAATTAATGTCATATGATTTGTTTGTTTATAGCTTGAAAATGAAATAAGGCTTGAAATGCCAGGCTTGTGTTGATCCAGCATATCCATAATTATCAGATGTGAAGAACGACTATGGATAGCAAGAGTATGGAATCGCTTGTTGTTGACGGGAGTGAATTCGAAATCGTCAATCCGGAAAGACTTTCAAAAAGACAGGATTCATTATCTAATTTCGATGACATTGCTCACATTTTACTCCAAGAGAAATTCATTCTCACAGCCTTAGAATTTCACACTGAACTGCTGGAAAATGGCTTGGAGCTGCCAAGGTTAAGAGACTTCTTTTCTAATCCTGGAAATTTCGAGCGACCTGTTGATGTCAAATCTGAGACTTTACCTGGATTACGTACGTTAACCATTGGACATTTATAGTTAATTTTGTATAGAGTTTATTAATTAATTTGACAGCGCGAACGTCAAGCATTCAGACTTTCGATTCCTTGGATTTTGCTCGTTATTCCGATGATGGTGACCGACAAACAAACGACAAGTTAGCTGGTAATTCATTTTGCCGTTCTGTTTTCTTTGCTCTTGAATACGTAAATTTATAATTAATTAATTTATCTTATAGTTTTGGAGTTTGAGCTGAGGAAAGCGCAGGAAATGATTAAATCTCTTAGAGCAAATCTCACAGAAGCTGCAGGTTACTTTCTTGTTTAGCAATTGCCGGGTAGTGAAAGCTTTTTTAATACTAAACGTGTTGTGGTTTCTATACAGAACCTGAAGGAACAGTTGACAATTATCACGAATACGTAGAAGAAGACGATTCCATTAAGCCTCACGAGAGAAGAGCACTCGATTATCTTGTAAACGAATATCTTCTCAAAAACAATTATAAATTGACATCAATCACATTTTCGGATGAAAACAGTAATCAGGTGAATTTTGCAGCTCTGTGTTTTTAAATGTGAAGATATACTAATCAAATTAAATGTAGGATTTTGAAGATTGGGACGATGTTGGACTTAACATTCCAAAACCACCTAGCTTGTTATTCTTGTACCGTGAATTTGGACGAAATTTAAAAATTATGATCAATCAAACAGATGCTGGAGTTCAAATAGAGTACGAGACAAGAGATGGTTTTACTATGACTGAGGATTATGTATTTACAGAGCAACTAATAGTATGTAAAGTTAACTTCAGTTTAACTAACTCACTGCAGACTTGCCTGATTGATTTATTTTGCTTGGCAAATTTAGAACTTGTGTAATTCATGTGGAGAACAAATTCAGGATAATAAATGGTCTTCTAATTCAGTGGCTGACAGCGCTAGTTGTGAGACTCCTGTTGCTCCAAGTGAAACTTCAGAAGATTTGAAATTAGACCAATCTATAATTGTTCTTCAATCGTCTGGCAGCTCAAATAATGTATACGTAGGTATGGAGCCTGACACTTCTCCTAGTGAGGTTTTCAGCAGCCATTTTGTAGAGACTGAAGATCACCAAACGATTCAATACACGCATAAAGAAGAATCCTTTGCAGCTGAACATAAATACGTTTTAGAGTATGGTTTTTATTATTCATCTATTGTATATCTTAATATTGCGTGGAATTAAAAGATAATTGTTTGTTTTTATCTTTTAGCCATTTGTCAGCTTTTCACAAATTATTAAACGAGCTTATAGTCAATCGCAGCATAAATACAGACGATCGTTTGCAACTTGAGGTGAGCAAAGCTGTCGATTCCAATGAAGAAGTGATATCGTTATTAGCCAGGTGCCTTCCACATATCGTTCCAAATGTTATACTTTCAAAACGAGAGGTGAAATAATTGCTTAATAGTTTTAATTTAGCAATATATTAACATTAAAGGGATAATCTTTTAGGAGTTGTTGCCTGTGATTTTATGTGCAATTAATCTACATCCACATGTAGCAGAGAGAGACAAACTTCTAAATTTACTTTTTAATTTAATCAAAAGACCGGACGAAACACAACGGTACAATTTATAGTGGCATTGTGCAATTTTAATATTTCATGGGCATTTGGGAATGTATTTTGTATTATCTTATCCATATAGTACTGCAGTACAAAACTCAATTTGATTTCTAATTTATTACATACTGTACTTGCAAAATCAGTTTGCTCCACAAAGCAATTACAACTTTTTTTAAACAAGTTGCACAATGTATTTACTTACATCATTGACACAACGGTTTTTAATGATTGTGTTATACATTTTTGTAGGCAAATGATTTTGAGTGGTTTTGTAACGATAGCTCAATTAATGGGAACAACTAGAGTTGAAAATGAAGTTTTACCACAATGCTGGGAACAGGTATAACTTAAAAAAACTTTACATTGTGTTTATCTTTTGATAGAACTGAGTTGTATTTGTATTTCTTTTAACAGATAAGTCATAAATATCCTGAAAGGCGAATACTTGTGGCTGAAGCTTGTGGTGTGCTAATTCCGTATGTTACGGTAAGAATGGATAATTTCTTTAGCAGAATTTGTTGTGATTTATTTCTGTGTGATAGACGGATATTAAAAGTTCGCTGGTATTGTCAATGCTGCAACAGATGTTGCTTGAAGAAAAAATTGAAGTAGTTAGAAACGCAACTGTTCAAAGTTTGGCTATTTTGGTAGCTTCCATGGAAGATGGAACGAAATTTTCGATGGTAAGTAAATGTTTCCAGATTCATTAATCAATCAGTATATGGGTATTTTATTGATTTGCTTTATTAGGGGAAAAGTTTATTACTGAGTGCTTTGAAAGATTCATCGGAATTAGTTTACAAGTCATCTTTGCGGTTACTGTTGCCTGCATTTTGTCTATGGTCTAAAAATTTAAATTTTTTAGATAGCCAACTTGTTCCTGAAATCATTCATCAAATTAACTACGTAATCGAGGTTGATATATAGTTGATCTGAAGATAAATTATTTATTGAAATGAGTTAAAATTGTTTTTTTTAGCAAAACACAATGGATGACAACCATCAACTTTTGATTCACTTGATTGAAGCTTTCATCGCAATCGTGCCATGGATTTTTGTTTTGGTTCTTGAAAGTTCTCCTTTTAGTGGAAATGTTTTATCGTCATCAGCCAGTGATATTGATGGTATTACTTTTAAAGCTTTGTTAATACTGTCATATACATTAATTAAATGATCTGTATCATTAATAATGTTACATTTACAGTGTTGGATAGGCTGCCATCATTCGTTTCACCTTTATGCAATTTGGGTCTTATTGTAGGTGATATTCTCAAGTGCAATTCTCTCATTAAAAATTACGAAATGTACACAAATACAGAATGGTATGAATCTTGGAGTTCTTTGGATTGGGTCGTGAAATCAGTGTAAATTTTCTTACGTTTATTTCAACTACGTTTTATAGTTATACGTTTTTATATAACTTTCAGATTACCAGATCTTTTTAATTTATTAAGAAAAGATCATTTGTATTCACATGAAGAAACTCATGCTTTGTGCCAACTATTTTTCTGGTTTAACCGAATGTTTGGTAGATCTTTTACGGTTAAATACGTTAAACCTTGTTTTAAAAATATGCTGAAATTTAACGATCAAGATGGAGGTTTAAATTTTAATTATTGTGCTTTTTTTAAGAACTACTAAGTTAAACAAAAAAAATTACATTTCAGCAAACAAGAACAATCGAAGTACGAATATCCACATTCTCATTCCAGTTTATGCATGTGGAGTTTTAACCGTTTTTCCTGAGGTTAACTTTTATTGTAAGCCTCCACAATAATTACTTACTTATTAAAGTTTTCTTAATTTAAAAGGAAGAAGATAGAAAAGAGTTGATGCAGTTTTTGCGTGAAGTATTAATTACACTTTCCACATGCCGGCAGCCTCTCATAAGCATGGAATTAGTAATCAAAGATCTAAGGTAAAATCTTAATTTTATGTCTTGATTCATTCTCATAGATCAAAAAATACATTTTTAATTTATAGGTCAAGTTTTAATGATTTAATACTGTCAGTGTTGTGGGACGGTGTAGTCCATTCATCGTCTCTTGTAAGGGCAAGTTCAGCTATATTATTTCAGGCTATGATTGGTGGCGTAGATGAGCATGTACTGGCAACTAAAATTGTTCCAGCGTTAGTTACTCTGGCTAACGATTCTGAAATGTTGGTACTAAACAAATTAAAGGAAAAAATCTAATGAATTAACATTAGTTTTGTCTTATTTACAGTGCGGTAAAAATAGCTACGGTCCCAACATTTGGCTGTATAATGGAGAAATCCACTAGCAAAGAGGTAAATAAAACTTAAACTTTATTTAAATAATCAACTAAAAAAATATCACAGCTTTTAGCAAAAACTGAGATGCAATTTCAAACATTTCTTGATGATCCAATGTATAAAGATCAATTTGAATTAAGAAAGGAAATCATTAAGACGCTTGGACAGATTGCTCCAATATCAGATGTGAGGTTTAGAGAAGAATGTAAGTTTACAACAAACATTTATTACAACAGGGATTTAACGACTATTTTAGTGCATTTTTGCAAATATTTTCATACATCTGACGCCTAGGTTGGCAACCACTAATCTTAGATTTATAGCACTTATGTGTTTTTATTTCTAGTTGTCTTGCCACACTTAGTTGCACTCGCAAATTGTAACAATCAATTACAACATGAGACCAAAAGGATTGAAATTGCACTTGCAATTTTGGATGTTTTCAATGCATTATCTGGCTTTTGTATCCTTTTTTGTTAGTTTTTAAAATAATATTTTAGTTTAGAATTAACTCGATAATCGAGTCATAACAGTTTAACGAAGTCTAGTAACTCTACAAATTTAATTAGAAATGAATTCGATTCCTTAAATGTAATAACAATAGGTACAAACGAAAAGGTTATTCACGACCTCGTAATACCAGGTCTAAAATGTATATTGACTGATATTCAAGAGCTGGCACCATCTCAAGAAGAAAATGTTTGTTCTCTAATAAGTGAATTTAATTCCAAAATACCAGCATCTTCATCGACAGTTGAACGGTACTAATTTTTTGAAAACTTTTTAGAGATCATTTGTTTTAAATTTTTGTTAATTTGCTAGACAACCTTCATCAATGGTTACTGCTGTGGTATCATCTAGCGTGGACGAGGTTAAAAGCAGAGTTTCCAAAATGTTTACCAACAGACCAGTAAGTAAGCCAAATCTTCAAAATATATTTTCTTCTCGTAAAAGCAATTCATAATTCTGCTCAAAGAGCACGTTCAGGTGATATTCATAAATAGTTATTTCCTTATATTATACAGTATTCTGAAAAGAAAGCTTTTCATTATACAGTACAATATTTAATATGGTATAAAGTTATTCGTTATGAAAAATAATGGATGAAAAATGTCTATTTAATTGTTCGAGTAGTTTCATATTATAAAGTCAATTAAATTCCATAAACGTTTTGATACATTCTGGAATAATTTTATAGATACGAAATTCAAATTAATTTTCTGTCGTTTGACAATAAATCGAGTTCTTGAAATTTTATAAAAGGCAGATGAAGTATCAACTTTGTTATATATTTTTAAATAAAAATAATATGCAGCATTTTATATATATTGTATAAATTCACGGTAAAAGTAATATATATTGAAAATGTGATTTAAAAAAGTTTTGATTTAATATTACCGATATTGATAATTACTTTTTTAAAATATGAAATGTTTCATAGTAGGAGATATACGAGATAAAAAGATTAACAATTTCATTAACATTGCCAGTTACAAAATTTAAAACCTAGTAGCAAATATTGGGTTATTGCATAATTTGGCCCGTTGCTTTCACATCATGATTTTAATGGGAAATTGTGCGAAACCCAATAGTTAAAACAATGATAAAAATATTTGCAATTTTTTTTAAACAGTGTGACAACGTTTTTTAAAATTTGCTAATAGCTAAAAACACGTTACCGTTCTACTTTTGATTTGATTGGTGAAGTATTTGTACTGTACGCCCAAATTTGCACTAGGATGGCAATATCGATTAACACTTGCAAAGTTCCACAAATGGAAAATTGTACTGGGGCACTTCTTGTTATAAAATACTGAGTTTTAAACAAATCGCCGCTTAGCCACATTATGACCATTGTCTTGCTATAAAAACACAAAAAACATATGTTAAAAGAGTTGACGTTTAATCATGTAATGTGATGAAACCTTACTTCATTCCCTCGGTTGATTTGTTGCAGAAATTTCTATAAAATTGAGGAATACCTAACGCAGCTTCTGTAAATACTGCTAGAAATCCGATTGATTCAACAAACCAAGAGACATCCAATAACATAAATGTTGCTAATCCAACTGTTATAGTGAACGTTGCTATACATTCCACATAACTTAGGAAATCCGTCCAAGCCCAAAAATAGGTAGTTTCCATGTCTATAAATACAAGGAAATTAGCTACATAACCCATGTTAAAATAAAATGGGAAAACTTGGTTTTAGGCAACTATTACTCTTTTAAAAACACGAAATTTGAGTACAAGTTCGCTAAGTTTAGTGTCTGAATGACAAAATTCTGGATTTTAGTATACTGATTTCTGTTAACGAGTACCTATATTGGACTTTTATAATCTACAGTGTTATTCCTGATAATCTGATGAAACTGAAAATGTTACCAAAAAATTGGCGTTCTTTTCCTTTGATTATTGCTGTCTTGTTTTTAACTTTAACACAAAGTTCAATCATCACAAACATTCCGAGTATCATAATAATACTCTGAATTAATAAAGGCAGCTCAAATGGATGTCCAAACCTAGTAAAAATTCAATAACTGTTATTAACACAAATCCTATTATAATAGGTGTAAACACTTGCCAAAACAATATTCTTAAAGTGTTTGCCAAAAGCAATACTAAGCAAACATATAGGGAAAACCCATCTGCATTATCCATCCTTTTAATGTCTTTATACTGTGGAATAAATGGCACAATTCCACCAAACATCATACCTATGAAACGAAAACGTATTGATTCATTTTCTCAGTTTAAGTATTGAAAATTTAATGATAAAATTCTTACATAAAGGACCCACGACATCCAATATCATACTAAATATACCAGATGAACTTTCTTCCATTTTATAAAAACAAAACGAAATATTCTAATAATAATTTGAGGCACAAAGTGGCAATTGTTTCCTGATACTTGTTAATTCGTAACGATTTACCGTTACATCCCAGTCATTATAATGAAGTTATTATTCATTATGATATGTTCTAGATAAATATACCGTAGCATTTACTGGAAGAAAAAAAAAGTCATTGCAAATAAACGAACATTTAACAGTTTAACAAGTGCTCACTGTATGAAGAACAGATGCTCCTCCAATTGTTTAAAAAATCCGACATATATATAAGTACATGTTTACTGTCTAAAATGCAGATCTCAACACCTGAATAAATATTGTATAATTATTTGTTTAAGAAAATCGGATTTATACAGTTTATTAATCATGAAAACGCGTATTACGTGTCATAAAATTCTCATTATTATTACGGTATTACAGTATATCAGCTGATTTAAAAAATAAGTTTTAAATCTCAGTAAATCTTTTAAGCTTATAGCGCCATCTAGAGGCTTTCAACATGGTTTATCTCAAATTCCCACATGTTTCCCGCGTTGTTGTTGTTTGATGTTGGTTTTTTTAGTCTTAAAAAATGAGCTAAATTGGTTATAAATTCGAATATTTATTTATTGTGTATCAAATTTATTAACAATTATTTAAAATGTACGGGTTATACAAGCAAATTCATCCTCCTACAGCAATTGAACATTCGGTTTACTGTAATTTTTTTAACCGGCATGAAAAAGCACTGGTTACAGCTGGAGTAAATCTTATGAAAGTTTATCGACTAACTCCTGAATTCGATAATGAATCAAAAACTGAAAAACAATCTTCAGCTGATGGTAGGATTGACTGTAATTTTAATAAGGCTTTATTTATGTAGCATTTAATTTACTAAAATTAGCAATTTGACTGGTTGAATGATTGTTACCGGTTCCTGCATTTTGTTATTTGTTTGCTAACTTAATGAAGTTCTCTTAGAATTGATTGTTTGTGCATTACATTTGCTAACCATGCATAATTATTTTGCTTATTGTATAGACTCAAAACCTGCTAAGATGAAAATGGAGTTTATTCAGAGTTTCCAATTGTTTGGAAATGTCATTGCAATGAAATCAGTGCGTCTTGCTGGATCTCAAAGAGATGCTCTTCTTCTTGGATTTTTAGAAGCTAAGGCAATAGCTTGTTATAATTATTAATAATAAATATAATTATAAACCTAATAGCTTTTCAATCTTTACAGCTTTCAGTGGTTGAGTATGATCCTGGAACTCACGATTTGAAAACTCTTTCTCTGCATTTTTTTGAAGACGAAGAATTAAAAGTATACATGTAAATCGACTTTAATGGTTTAACATCGTTAATTAACTTTTGTTGTATTTAACTGATGTAGGATGGTCATACAATGCTTCATCATGTGCCCATCTTAAGAGTTGATCCAGAGGATCGTTGTGCTGCAATGGTAATATATGGCTGTAAAATAGTAGTACTTCCATTCAAAAAAGACATACCAGCTGAAGATTCTGAACTTATATTAGGAAGTGCTGGGTATAATATAATAAAGTTGCAAAGTAGCTTTTTATTTACTAGAAACGTACTTTTACATTGGTTAATCTAGAAATACGCCAGTGCTCGCTTCGTATACCATAAATACAAGAGAATTTGAAGACCGAATGGATAGCATTGTCGATATGCAGTTTTTAAATGGATATTACGAACCTACGCTGCTGTTATTATTCGAACCAATGAAAACCTGGGCCGGGTATACATTGCTATTTGTTGCATTAAAATCTATGTTATGAAACTTTACATTGGGTTTTATTTGTCACGTTTAGGAGAGTTGCTGTTAGACAAGACACCTTTGCAATGGTTGCTATTTCTTTAAATCTTCAGCAAAAAGTTCATCCAGTCATCTGGTCTGTCAATAACTTGCCATTTGACTGCTGTCAGGCATTAGCTGTTCCAAAACCAATAGGCGGTGTTTTGATTTTTGCTGTCAATTCCTTGTTGTATCTCAACCAAAGTGTTCCACCATTTGGTATTTCGCTAAACAGCATAAGCGATACGACAACTTCATTTCCATTAAGTAAGTGCTACTGAAAATTTTAAAGCAGCAACTAATTAACTGTTTATTTTTAATTTAGGAGTGCAAGATTCAGTAAAGATCTCGTTAGATTGCGCTCAGGCATGTTTCATTGGAAATGATCGACTTGTCGTTTCATTGCATGGCGGTGAATTGTAAGTCCGAAGTGTTATCAATCGAGAATCGAAACTTATTTCAAGAAACAATTATTATTTAGATATGTTGTGACGCTAATTGTGGATGGAATGCGAAGTGTGCGAAATTTTAATTTTGAAAAAGCTGCAGCCAGTGTGTTATCAACATGCGTAAGTGAATACATTGTTGTTACTTTTAATTGTAATTCGTCAATTTTTTCTTTTATATCAATAGATTTGTTCTTGCGAAATTGGATATATATTTTTAGGGTCTAGATTAGGAAATTCTTTGTTGCTCAAGTTTACAGAAAAAGCCATCGACACAGTTTCATCTGATTTAAATAAATTGGAAGCAAAACCAGTAAGAGACATTCGTTTACTTGTGTTTTATTTTACCAATTTTAAGTTTTGTATTATTATTTAGGATGAACAACCTAGCAAAAAACGAAAACTTGACAATATTGCAGATTGGATGGGTATGCTGTCATGTACAATATATATATTTGTACACTTTGAAATATAATTATTTATTTAGCCTCAGACGTTGCTTTAGTTGAAGATCCAGATGAATTGGAAGTGTATGGAAATCAAACTCATGCTTCGGTTCAATTAGCTTCCTACGTTTTCGAAGTAATTTTAATGGTTTTAAAATGTGAGCTATTAGTTTAAAATTTTTTTATTTATATCGTAGGTCTGCGATAGTTTACTAAATATTGGGCCATGTGGTGGAATATGTATGGGAGAACCAGCATTTCAATCTGAGGAATTTTCTGGCAGTGTTGATCCAGACATCGAGCTTGTGACTATGGGAGGTTATGGAAAAAATGGCGCTTTGTCTGTTCTTCAGGTATCAACGATATATTTGAATTGTTGAAGTTTTATCAATTAAAATCGGTTTTTAATAATTTAGCGAAATGTGAGACCTCAAGTGGTAACAACATTTGATCTACCAGGCTGCGTTGATATGTGGACAGTTGTAGGATGCGCACCTGAAACATTAGTACATTCATTAAACATTAAAAAGATTCTAATACCGTATTAATTATTTTTTTACTATAAAGAGATCTGAAAATGGCGAGAAAAGGAGTGTATCTGACGAGTTAAATGGCGTTGACATGGAAGTAAATTCCGACGAAACTTTGGCTGGTACCAGTAAAGAAAATAGCCATGGATTTCTTATATTAAGTCGAGCGGATAGCACAATGGTAATTTTACTTATTGAGTTTGTTTTCATGGATACCATAATGTAAATTCTTTTACAATTAAGATTTTACAAACCGGCCAGGAAATAAATGAGCTTGATCATAGTGGATTTAGTACACAAGCGCCTACGGTTTTTGCTGGCAATATTGGGGATAACAAATACATAATTCAAGTTTCACCAATGGGAGTACGCTTACTGGAAGGAGGTACAGTATATCAATCATGTTGTATTTTACGTTGTATTTTCAAATGTATAAATTATTTGTTATGATAGTCAACCAGATACAGCATATCCCATTGGATATTGGTTCTCCCATTGTTCACGCAACCGTCGCTGATCCATACATAACGATCATGGGTGAAGAGGGTCAACTTATTCTATTAACGTTGAAAACAGATTCTCAGCCGCCTCGTTTGACTATTAGTAAACCATCTATTGTAAAGGTAAGAGCATCTGAATTTTAGTCTATAATCACTGTATTCATTTCTACCAATATGATACATTTTGCCTGATTATTAACATGTTAATGTCTCTTTAGAAATCTAAAATTTTGGCATTATGTGCTTACAAAGATCGTAGTGGCATGTTCAGCGTTTCATCCAAATCGGATAAAGAAATTCATGCTAATGATCTCCTGTCGCCAATAAAAGCAAAAGAAATGGTTCCTGAGAAAGAGCAACCTAAGAAACCGTATTTTTATAATTGCTAAGTGTGTTTCTTTACAAATATTAATCATAGTTTGTCATTTAGCGATGTTCCTGATGATGATGAATTATTATATGGCTCGTTTGATACTTCAACTGTGGAACCTACGCCATCTTCTTTTGAGACTCCTTCTGAAATTTACAGGTGAATTTGTTTATGCTTGTTGTAAGCTTTGAGAATGAAATAAAACTTTTATGTACTAATGTTAGATTGCCTGAAAGTCTAAAACCAGTTGAAGTAAAAGTTACGTATTGGCTAGTGGTTGCAAGAGAAAATGGTCTGCTAGAGGTTAGTAATTTAGTTATATGAATTTTAGGAGTCGCAGAAATCTCATTGTATATTTTTATCACAGCTTTACAGCTTGCCAGACTTAAAGTTGGCGTATCTAGTTAAAAACTTTCCAGTTGCTCCTAAAGTTTTAGTGGATAGTGTTCAAGCGTCTAACTCTGGAAACTTAAGGTAACTTATAAATTGTAAAAAAAAACTTGTTTGGTTTTATATTGTTTTTCATTTAATGTAGCGGCGGGAAGCAAAGTGAAGCAATGCCTGTAGTCAAAGAACTGCTACTAGTCGGTTTAGGGCAAAATGGATGTCGGCCTATCCTATTGGTACTACTTGTAGTATTATATTTGTGAAGAAAATGTATAAAATTGTTGTATGTTTATAGGCCAAAATTGACGAAGACGTTTTCTTATTTGAAGCTTTTCCTTTTCATGAAACACAGACTGAAAATCATTTAAAGCTACGATTTAGAAAGGTTAGTTGTATTAGGATAAAAACAATGTTCTTAATGATAAAAGTCGAAACAAGTTTGTTTTCTTTATGAAAACTTTCTTTTTAGCTTTATGAATAATGTAGATTCATGTTTTTGTTTTGCACAAGTAAAAATTGCTATGAAGTGTTATTAATGGTTATTGTGATGTTTTCAGCTTCCTCATAATATGCTTCTGAGAGAAAGAAAATGGCAGAAATCGCGAAACGAAGAAAACCCAACCAGTGTTGGACGGGTTGTTCAATTTCGTTATTTTGATGATGTTGCTGGATACTCTGGGGTTTGTCAATTCTTGAATTTTAGTTTAAAATGTTAGTATTTAATTTTGACCTATCTAATCATTAGGTATTTATTTGCGGTCCATACCCATACTGGCTGTTTTTAACTTCTAGAGGTGAATTACGTGTGCATCCTATGAACATCGACGGTTCCGTCACCAGTTTTTCACCATTCCATAATATTAATTGTCCTAAAGGATTCTTGTATTTTAATAGCCAAGTAGATATGAATTCCATTGCTTTTGTAAAGTTGGTAATATGGTCTTATTTAACGAATTGGTTATTTTATTAGGGTGATATGAGGATATGCGTTCTTCCAACGCATTTATTGTACGACGCATCGTGGCCAGTTCGCAAAGTTCCACTAAGGTGTACGCCTCATTTCGTTACCTATCACGTAGAAAGCAAGGTAACTAAACCAATCGATTGTGTCTGTGAACGATTTTGTAATGGTCACTAATTCTACAGACATATTGCGTAGTAACCAGCATAGTGGAACCGTGTAATCGTTTAGTTAGATTTACTGGTGACGAAAAGGAATATGATACTTTAGAAAGAGGTACAGTCCTGTTTTGTAACTTATTTTTTTCAACGATATTTTAATGTGATGTAATTGTAATACTTTATTGTAGATAGCAGGTTTATTTATCCATCTGTGGAGAAATTTAGTGTTCAGCTATTTTCTCCTGTTAACTGGGAAGTTATTCCTAACACAAGGTAATATTAGAAGTTATTTCTAAGAATAATAATGTTCATCATCGGATTGATCTATCATTTTTAAAGGATTGAGTTAGAAGAATGGGAACATGTTACTTGTCTGAAAAATGTTAGTATGTTTTATGAAGGTGACAGAAGTGGAATGAAAGGATATTTAGTTTTGGGAACTAATTATAGCTACGGAGAGGATGTTACCAGTCGTGGAAGAGTAAGTCAAAATATTGCTCATCTTTTAAGTAATTATTATTTCAGTTTAATAATAACTTTTCATCTGATGTATAGATAATTATTTTGGATGTTATTGAAGTTGTTCCTGAGCCAGGTCAGCCACTTACGAAAAATCGCATTAGAACAGTGTATGCCAAAGAACAAAAGGGTCCTATAACAGCATTGTGTCAAGTATTGGGATATCTTTTGACGTGCATTGGTCAAAAAGTAAATATCTATGATAATATAAGTGTGATCATTTACTTAATTTTGCGATTAACTTTTGCAGATATACGTGTGGCAGCTGAAAAACGACGATTTAGTTGGGGTTGCTTTTATTGATACACAAATTTATATACATTCGTGTATATCGTTAAAAAGCCTAATATTGGTGGCCGATGTTTTCAAAAGCATCTCATTACTCAGGTTTCAGGATGATGTTAGAACTCTTTCTCTTGTTTCGAGGGTAAGTTCCATAATATTCTTTTCACAAATGTTTAAACGCAGTATAGAAGACGTTACTTTAAAGATTGGTTTGTTCGTAGCTTTTGTTCAGGAATGTATTAGTGTTGAACAATATTTAGAGAATAGACGATATACTATAGTGCGATCAAAAGTAACTGTACAGCTTTGTACAATAAGCAGAAAGTGAACATAAATTACTATAATAGTATGCGCTGTTAACTTTTTGATCGCCTTGTATTCAGCTTTAAGAATTCGATGTTGGTTTACAAGGCACAAAATGTTGACTTTTAGAGACGAAGTTTGGCGCTTAAGTTGTATTTCTTGTCACTGATTTCGAGGATTTTGTAATAATTGAGAAGTTTTTGTAGGATGTTAGACCGATGGAAGTTTACGGCTTGGATTTTTTCATCGATAATACCCAAATGGCATTTGTTGGTATGATCATTCACATTTATATTATCGGAATAAGATTAACAATGTATTTTTTTCTGATTTTAGTGTCTGACGTCGATAAAAACATAATTCTGTACATGTATCAGCCAGAATCTAGGGAAAGTTTTGGTGGTCAACGCCTTTCTAGACGTGCCGATTTTCACGTTGGATCTCATATCAACTCTTTCTTTAGAATTAGATGTAAATTATCCGGTTATAACAGCGATGTCGCATCTTTCCCATTAGAAAATCGACATATCACTATGTTTGGTACGAATTTTTATATATATATTAATCCAATTTTACGGACAACAAACTAATGAATATTACTTTAGCAACTTTGGATGGTAGTTTAGGTTATGTGCTTCCGCTATCAGAGAAAACATATCGTCGGTTACTCATGCTGCAAAATGTTCTTACATCTCATCTTTGTCATTACGCTGGATTGAATCCAAAGGCTTACAGGTAATTGCTGTACTTATTTACACTACGTTGGAAATCCCATTGCAGTATTTATAACTGTTGTTTTGCGATGAAATAGGATTATTCAAAGCCGAAGAAAATTTCTTTTGAATAACTCGAAGAATATCCTGGATGGCGATTTGATATGGAAATATATCTATCTAAACACGAATGAAAAAGCTGAGCTAGCAAAAAAGATAGGAACCACTGTTGATCAGGTACAAATTTTAAATTTTTAACAAAACAGCAACACAGCCTTTAATCTTTGTACAAACACAATTAGGTTTATGAAGATTTGGTAGAAATTGATTGGCAAACTTCACATTTTTAAAATTAAATAACTTTTGAAAATGTTGAGAGCAGTTATTTACAGGTACATATAAAAACTCTATTATTGGTTTTTAACCATCATTTTTGCTTGATGGTCATCATAAAGCTTATCAAATCCCTCTTCATCTGAATCGTCGTCCTCGTCTTCATCTGAATCATCTTCATTATCCGAATTATGTGAACGTTCATAGTCGTGATCTGTTGTTCACAAGAGAAATAAATTGAAAACTTTTTTTCGGAATTGTAAATTAAACGAAAAATCTCTTATTACCAATTAAGCAATTTCTCATCCTTTTTGTAAAAGAATCGAATTCTTCATCGTCATCATAATTTCCGACATAATCGGCATCTTCATCGTACTCTTTTGAACTCTCACCATAACCTACGTGTAAATTAAATTATATTTTACAAGAAAAGAAATTGGTGTTGTTTTAATACCGTTTTCCGAATCACGATCGCTGTCCTCTGTAAGACATCAGAGAAAAATACTTAAAAAAACAAACAAACAAAACGTTGTGTTGGAAAATGAGAATTTAAATAACCTTCATCAGGGTCCTTTTCTGGGTAATCATTTCTCCAATTACTTTCACTGTTACTGTCTTCCTCATCTTCATACAGCTCTTTATCTGAATCGTTTTCAGTTTCCAAGACTAGTTCTTCAAAAGGATAACCTTCAATACTAGTAAAATACATTTAAAATAAATATACTGTACATTGTACAATGAAATATTCGATTTTTAAACCATCAAAATCGATTTTTTAACTATCAAAAAGAAAAGTTTGCTGTTAACCGTATATTAATTTTATGTTTGTCTACCTTAGTTGGTCCCAACTGTCGTTTGTTTCAATGTTGTCAGCATAGAAGATATCGAAAACGAAATCTTTAGACGAAAATTGGGCCATCTGAACTCCATTACAGGTAAATTTCTGATCCTTTTATTAGAGAGGTTTATCACACTTGGGTTCAGTAAAAGTCATAAAATGAAATGTTATTTATGTTGTCATATTATACCTGTGAGGGGTCTTCAATTTTGGAATCGTTTTCTGCGTCGTACAAACAGAAACTTTCCAGTTCGCCTTGTTCACAAGGTTCACGTTCTGAATTATCTTCGACTGCATTAGCTGAAACTCCTCGCAAAGTATTTACTAGCTTGTAACGATTTACTTTACTGTTTTGTTTGACTTGTTCTTTGAGTTTTTTAACGGCTTTTAGTGTTGGCGTTTTAGGATTTTTTTTGAGATTGTTAACAACCACTGCTACATCGTCGAGTGATCCATCGTGCTAAAAATAATTACATCGCAATATAAATGCTTTTCTATAGTACAGTAGGACATAAAATATGAAACAAACCTTCGAATCAAGTGTCCCAACAAAATGAAACACACGTTGGGTTTTAGAATCCACTGGTTCCAAAGAATTACTTGCTTGATCATTCTCAAACTTTCTTTTCTTGTAATGAACAACCAAAGCCTCGGCAGGGTCTTCATTTGCCAACCTCTTTAGACGAATAACTGACATTGTTTTATTATAAGAATCAAAACTTGAAATAGTTAAAACACAACACGAAACATGTGTCACTTCGATTTAAATAATAAGACTCATCAAACGATTGAGAAACGTTGAATCACGAATGGTCGATATTTCGCAAATGCTGCCAGTTGCGAACTTTTAAATGGTAGCGTCATCTAGTGTGAAGCTAAGGCGACCATATTGTTACACCAAAACCTGGTTAAGCAAAATTAAAATTCATTGAATGAAATCAGTGATCGTTAATTTTAAAAATTGTGAATAAGAATCTTTAATACTGCAAAAATTAGTTAAAAAAAAACGCAATATAATAAAGTTCTTCATGTATAATTCACGGAGATTATTATCACTGTCAATATTACCGTAGTTTGAGTTTATTGGGCATAGCAACATGGCTGCTAGCCACGCATAGTGGGAGGCGCGAAAAAATAAGGTGCGTTTACATTAAGCTAGCTAATGCATTCGTAAAGGTTTGCTTTCAATTCTGTACAAGCAAAATAACATTCGTTATTTGGTTATTCCCTTAGTTTATACGTAGCTTTAAGAGCAGACCGCCTATTTAATGTTTACATGATTCAGTCACAGCCTCCAAAAGCATCCAGAAAGATGCGAAGCGTGTTTATATCATAACCCAGAATCCCACCGATTTACCTTAACCATCTCAGCTGTATCATCAGCAGTAAACCTTGAGCATCATTTGTTGTCAAGATTTCGAAAGTGTTTGATGTGCGCTCGCGGTTATTATTAAACGGTACAGTGGTGTATGCGTGTACAGTGTATGTTGTGTATAAAGTGTGCCATTAAACCGTTACTAACCTCATCGTAAACGTTACGCTCTCTATGGTAAATACATAATAGCAAACTACTCTTTAATATTTTTTTTTCTTTAAAAAATGACGGAATCATCAATATGACAATTTTTAATATAGACAATGTAGTGATTCGGAGTTTTCCATCAGAGAAAAGGTGACTTACATACACGATACAAGCAGTTAAAACGGTTTTGCTTTGATTTCAGGTAAGATTTGCCACTTTGTATAGTAAACATGTATACGGATAGGAGGGAAAGGATTTTACACATTATACGTGTATTACGACTATATTAAAGATAAATATTGCATTGCCGCGTGTATATCAAAATATAAAAGGAAAGCCAAAATATTATACGAGTGAATGTGTGTGCTTAGCAAGTGGAAAATTGTTAGCGTGCATTTTGATGTTTTTAAAGAGCAGCGCGTTTAGTTGATCTAAAAGGCCAATAAAGGCCCCTTTCATATAACAATGCATTGTGAGCAGCCCATTATGGTTGTGTGTGTGTGATAGTCGACTTGTCAATGACCGTGTAAACACTACAAGAAAAAAAAAAATAAATGTGTGTACGAAAAGAGAAAAGAAAATGATCCACCAAACCAAAAGACCAACAAATTGGCAGAACTATACTCGTATAGTTGTATCAAGTTCAATTTTATTGATGAATTTGATTGCCAATTAACCCGTTAGCATTTACTTTCTTAACTGTCTTGCTATCATTCCATCGAGCCAATTGAAATTTTTATTAAAATCACACGCAATGTACCGATAATTTATACCTGTAAAGAAACTTATGCATGAGATACACCTATTACTAAGTTAGGAAAATTTTTGTGATTTATGCTACAGTACGTGTAATTACAGAATATGAAAGACGTATACAGTAATGATATTAAGGTTCTGTCATAATAGAGACTAAGACCATTGATTAACGTTGAGTTTTTATTTTACTTGCAATTACGTCCTGTATGTTATAGAAAGTAGCCATTTTTTCTGGCTTTGGACTGGTTGATTAATCCTTGTTAGCAACTGCAGTTAACCATTTGATCTTTCTTAAGTGAAATAGATTATCGAGTAACTTACTAATTAAGTGCAGTAAGGTATCTTAAAAAATCATATTTTTTGCGATGTTGTCCTATAGCAAAATGTATAGTCAATTTGTGCTCTTAACTACTGGTAGTGTAATAAAAGAATCGGCAAGTTTCACTTACATTGACTTGTTTTTTCTTTTAGTTGAAGTAGTTTTTGTTTGACCGTTGAGGTGAGTTGTTATTTACTGTATATTACAGGTACATTAGTATACTGTATAAGTATATATAACATCGTATTAGAGTTAACCGTTGCTAAAGAAAGCAATCGATTTTGTGGGATGGAAAACACTACAACGTTTTCATAAAAATTGAGTACATTGTACAGTACTGTATCACCGAATACACTTATTCAGACTGGTCAACATCAGGACTGGTTCCGCGTTATTAAATTCTCCCCAGCTTACAAAATTATTCGGAGGCTTTTCGGTCGTTAACATTAAAAGGATGTGTGTTTATTTGACATTAAACGCAATTCAGTACAAGGGACATTTTGCTTCAATTTGTGATTTTTCTCAGCATAAAATATCAACGGTAGTTTACATAAGCTTTGTGACACGGTATGTTGTGCAGAAACAACTGTGAAATGATGGAAATGGTGCCGATGGGAATTTGTTTTAGAAAAATTAATTGATTAGAGTTCAAGGTTGTTGGATTTGTGAATGAATAAAAACACACTACATATCACCTCAAAATTGCAATACACATGGTTAACGTAGTAAGAAACATCTTTTATATTATCAACTAAATTTACTAAATAATGAGACAAATCGTTATTGAAAGCAGTGTAACTCAGTCTCGTTTCTTTATTAATGGAAAGTAAATTTGCAAGTTTTATGTAGTTGACATCATAGCATGTAGAAACTAATTTAAGAATACCCTATGTAAAAGGAAAAATGAAATTATAGAAAATATTAAAAATACTGAAATGATAAAATAATATTGAAATTCAATATATTGAGCAGATATTTTCAGCTTTAGTATACAATAACACTGAAATATCATTTATTTTAATGAAATTGCGTTCATACTGTATATGAAACTGTTCATTTATTGAGTAATTACATTGAACTAATGAGTTTTTATTTTTTTTTTTTAATTTAAATTTCATTGAAAGAGATGTTATTTGTTTTTGTTGTTTAAAAATTGTTTTATTTTTCGTTAAGTTGATGACTTTATGTGTCAATATTTATTTAGGTTTTTTTGTTAAAATTTTGTAAAACAAATCGGTGTGAACAGATTTTTTTGGTTCGATGCAACTTGTATATAATTTTTTATTATCTATCTAGAGAAATCACTTAACATTAATTAGTTGAACAATATGAGTAGTTAATTAATTCTGAGAATTAACAGCAGTTAAGTACAATCGATTGTTGCCTGCCATTTGGCACAAATATTTTCAATCGATTTCTTCTCGGTAGTACTGTACTGTAATTACTGTAGTAGATTTTAGAAAATTTAACCCGAAATCAAAGCTAGACATTCTAGATAATACAATACTGCATTAACCGAAAAAAGATTTTCACTTTAATCGCAGTTTGTTTCTACAACACAATTAGTAATATTTAGAGTTTTAAAATTAATTTTATTACTAGTTAATTGCAGCATTTTTGAGAAACTTTACTATGTCGTAAGCTTAACGGATTTTCATTGTATATTTAATATAGCAATTGCTTTTTTTCAAGCAGTCACTCAAATTAGCCATGGGGGTATACATTGTAATTACTATAATTACGTAGCTAGACGACTGAAAAGTGAAATCCATTTTTAGATTTTAAAAGCAATCTTAATACTTTTTCTTTTCTTTTACAAAAATCTAATTATTTTAAGATAAATTACTGAATACTATACAGTAGATACTTTTTGCTATCGGCTATACAAGAATAGTGCATGAAAATTGTTTATACGCAGTTGAACCTAATAAAGTGCCAAATCAGTGTAAATTTACCTATTTAAAGGTGCTCAGATGATGGAAATTTTGAAATGCTTTTCAAAGCGATAAAAGTGTGAATTTTGGCAGTCAAATTAAGATTAGTAGAATAACAAAATAGGATACAGTATTTATATAATATTGTGGGGATTTTTTTAATCAACTAAATTGCCTATTAATTTTCTTCGTCAAAGCTCTTCGTATATCGTCAGGAACGCAGACAGTTGATATTGAATTTTTCATCAATTAATTTAATAGCTAAAGAAGATGCAAACAAATTGGATGAAAATTTTATTTTCATGTTGAGATTTTATATGCTTCAAACAAAAAAAAAAAAAAAGGAAGAAAAAAAGATATGCCTTAACGGTTTTTTCACTAGACAATTTAAAAATAATCTACTAGTGTATGTGTAGCATACATACATATTCTGTGGACTTGGGGTATTTTTTATTTATTTTTTTATTTATTTTTGAAGCTCAATAGCTACTGTAGGTGAAATGGATGTGAACATTTTATAGAGAGCTGCAGTGTAGGTCACACGTTCAAGCCAAAGGCCAGCATCTAATTGACATCAAAAAATGCCTTTTGCTACATTTAACAACAAATTTAATGGAGTTAACAAACTTTTTTTATCGTTATTTTGCCTAACTCAGATACACACATTTGATGCAATGTAGAATTATTAATATTAACAGGTCCAATCTCATATTTTATTCGTAATTGTAATTAGGTAAAGTACATATGACAGGGGTAACAAGTACAGTTTTTATTTTTATGGCAATTTATTGCATAGCTTTTCATTGAGATTGCAAGTGTTTCGTTATTTATATAATTTGAATCATGGGAAAAAAATTAACGAAATTACAAGACGCCCCACATACAGTATTAAAGAGAGTTCATGCACCTTACAGTATTGGATGTTCACATTAATTCGTGTACTAGACTTTTACATGTTGGCTAATCATTGTAATAAATAAAATGTTATTTAAGAGCAAACAACTTTTTCAAAAATTATCAGATTTGAAAATATTGTAACTTGAACTATTTTGTTGTTGTGTGTATTAAGTCATAGTTATGTTTAAAATTCTATCCATAGACTATACAAGGCTCTTGTACACTTCCGGCATTTTAATCTGAATCAATCTTGCATTCAAATACCGGCGTCAAATCTATGAATATGATTTTTAAATCGATACATTCATCAGGGCCAGACAGTAAAAGTAAAACTGACTCGGCAGTCTGCCCTAGCTCATACTCGTACAATGGAAATGCATTTAAAGTTTTAGACCATTAGCAAACTCAATTACAGCAATAGCAAAAACAACGAGACACAATTGATAATAAATGTATAAATGATTGTTATACATCATACATTAACTTCCTACCATGCAGAAAAATATCTTTTTGGCAAAGCGTGTATGCTAAGTAAAAGTTTCTATTCTCAAACAGAAGTTTTTTTTTCACTGACATGTTGCAATATTACATGTTTATTTTTGTTTACCAAAAAGAAAATAAAATTGTGCAAGTTTAAGATTGCGGTAGTTGAGGTTTTACATTGTGATTAATAATACATTTACTACTTTTTTTAAAAAAAAAAAACACGGTTGATCGATTGTTGAAAAGTTTTTAAAAGGATAAATACACTTTGCCGAAAATAATGGCATGGATTTTTTTGGAGTTGTGAATGGATTGTACTATTGTTTAAATGTATGTACTTTGCATACAAGCACTTTATATAAAACTATAAGCGATTTTTGTTTGTCAGATAAAGTCACTCAAATTAAAATAAAAGAAAAATCTTATACGCCAATTTTTTAAATTGCATTTGCATGTCGAAATCGATAAACAAACACATTACAAAAATGAGTTACTATAGCATGTATAACAATAAAAAAAACATAAAAATATATACAGTATGTATATGTTACGCAAATAAAAAAAATAAAACAAGACCATATAACGTCAGCAATATGTGTTTTCAAAAATAGCTGTTCATCATTTTTAAGTCTTGTAATTTTTTTATATGGATCTACACTCCTCCACCCCTTTAATAAATGTATGATCGATCATTTTTCCATACGTTGTATTACACTATGCACAGTATAAACCCATATACGAGAAAAATTATTTTATTCATGTTTCTCTGCGTTTATATTTGATTTGTTTTGTCTTATAAACAACGATGAAAATGAAGTTGCTGCTGCATCAAATAATTAATCAACTTTTTCAAATACAACCGTGGTTCTCAACTTTTTTTTTATTTGTTTCTTCCCTTAGAATCCCATCTTCAAGAATATTTCATTTCTTTTTAACTTTTTCAGTACAGTAATATCTTTAAATAAATTTATTCAATTTTTTTAAGTTTTGAAAAATATATTAGCATAGCTTTTGTAAAATTATGATCTGGTACTTGTTTGGAATTCTTTAATGTAACTTTCGAATATAAATTTAATCAATCAAAATTGACCGAATTTGTTTAAAGGATTTTCCGATAATTTTTCGCAATTTTTTATAATTTGGATTCAACACGTCTTGAAAGTTATTGCACTGTTTTCACTATTCTTTTCTTAATTTTTTTTTGGTTCTTAACTGATGTCGTTTAGCATGAGCATCACTCTGTCACTTCAGTGACTTCATTGTTATTTTGAAATTCAAAAACGCAGTATTTTTAGATTACTTTGAGGCATGCTTATGTATTAAGTGATGTTTTGAATCAGTTTTTTATGTGAATTTATGTCTTCTTTTAAAAGATCTTTTTTGCATGATAAAGTTCGATTTCTCATTCTTATGCAGTAACTTACTATATAGAATACGTACCGGTATATACTTTAAGTTACATGTACTGTACATGTACGATCGATGAGTAAATCATATAATTACTTCTATCATTACCGTATTATTATATTTTTTTCTTTTCAAGTATAGCTTAGTAACAGAAACGATATTGGCTTCAAATTTAAGTTAGCTTTTGATGTTTATAATCACATTTTAACCCAGTTAACATGATAGTGTCATTATGGATGTACTGTACATATTAAAAATTAAAACAACAATGGTCATTTGACCTATTTTAAACTAGTAAAGGCTACTATATATTTTAAAATAATATAAACAGTAATTGAACATAGAAAATATTGATTTAAAAATTGTATCAAAGACAAAATAATGGGTACATCAAGATAAAATTGTTGCATTATGGGTATATATCATTTCCTGATGGGTGTTTGGGCTTTCAGGAGGATTACAGTGTGGTTAGATTGGATAGGGGCACTAGGGGCGGTGGTCTTCTGTGTGCTATTAGAAATACTTTTGACTTTAAAGTGGTTGAAAATTTTATCACCAATTTTGGCTTAGAGATAATTATGATGCAGATCGGCGAACTAACTTTGTTACAGTATTATAGACCTCCTAAAGTTGATTTGAATAATACCATTGATTTTCTTATTTCAGCTGCAGCATTGAATACAAGGATAATTATGGCGGGAGATTTAAATTTTGATTTCGGTGATAAATCATCTCGGGGTGCGGCTTATCGTCGTGACCTGGAGATGGCAGAGTTGAATGTGATGAATGTTGGCCCAACACGCTACCAGCGCACATTAGATTGGTTTTTCGTGAAGGGGGTTCTAATGGATAGTTTTTATATATTGCAATATGATGAAATTAAACTGTCTGACCATAGGGGAGTCTTGGGGACCTTCTGTTCCCCGATAATGATTCAAGAGACTGGAAAATGTCCTGATGGTGCCAAACATAAGATTAATTTTGATAAATTACTCGAACTTTGTGCGGTTTTTGATTATAAACTGCCTTCTCTTAAAAATGATGACTTTTTGCAATTATTTGACTCAATGGTGGACCAGTGTTCATCCATGAAGAAGATGGTGAATGGCGTTGGGTGTAGATGGTGGAATGAAAAATTAACTAAACTTAAAGCCCAGCTCATCAATGGGAAAAATAACTTAGCATGTCCAGAGGAAGTGGAGAGTTACAAGCGGCTTAAATGTCAATACAAAAACAAAATTAGAAATGCAAAGTCTGACTATCTGATTAGATTCAGGGATGAGAGGAACTTCAGTCCCTGGAAGTTCGTTGATAGGCACTTTAAAATTAATGATAATAGTTATTTGAATGACGATCAACTGAAATCATTTGTAAATTTTTTTTCTAATGTTTCTAAAAGTTTGCCCGACCACCCTTCTAATGCTACCGGTTCTGTGAATGGGTTTAATTTTCCTTTAATGACTCTCTACGATTTGGAGTCAATTTTGGAGGGGTTTGGAAAGGGCTCAGCCCCGGGTCCTTCAGGTGTGACGGCTGGGATGGTCAGGGGTCTGCCGCTGGGGTGGAGGAGGGCCTTAGTGGATTGTTATAATTGGATTGTTCAGAAGGGTGAATTTCCAGTAAAATGGAAGGTCGCCCGGGTTGTGCCAATCTACAAAGGGAAGGGCCAAAGGGAGTCCCCTGCTAGTTATCGCCCAATATCACTTATTGATATTGAGGCCCGTATTCTAGAAAAATTTTTGACTAGGAACTTGAGCAGTTTTATTGAAGAAAGGGGGGTTTTGCCGCCCAACCAATTTGGTTTTAGGGTGGGCAGATCCACCGTTGATTGTATTGAAAAAATAAGAGATGACCTGGGTAGCTGCAGGGAAAGGGGGTTGGGAGCCATTCTGGTCTCTTTAGATGTCAGAAAGGCTTTTGATTCCTTGCCCACTGCGGCGATTTTGGCATCTCTGACTGAGCTGGGGTTGAGTGGGGGAGCCTACAATCTATTGGCCTCTTATCTGAGTAATCGTAGGATGTTTGTGGATTCACATGGCCGATTTTCAGAGGAGAGGGGGATGATGGGGGGGGTTCCTCAGGGGTCCGCACTGGCGCCTCTCCTTTACATCCTGACGGTTGCGTCCCTGGGCCGTCTTAGCCTGAATGCTCCGTATGTTTATCATTATGCTGATGATATTTTTTTGCTTTACAGAGTTGAAAATTTGAATATGGTGGCATTAAATGGGATGGTCGAGGCAGATATTAATATGGTAAATGAATGGTTTAATGAGCGAATGATGGAGATTAACATTGACAAGACCCAAATATGGGCCTCTGGTAAATGCAGCTTTATGTTGGAGGCTTCCCAATATGTCTTTGTTCTAAATAATTTTAAGATTGCCCTCTTGACTGAAATTAGAGTCTTAGGGGTGTATTTTGATGCTGATTTATCTTTTGCGTCCCATATTGGTAGAGTTTGTACGAAATTGAGAAAATTGGCTTATTTATTTAAATCAATTAGGCGATTTCTCAATAATAATCATAAGCGGATGTTATTTCGTTCATTGGTTTACCCTGTTTTAAGTTATGGTGTGACCGTTTGGTTCCCCAAAATTGGTAAACATTGGGTGGAGCTGTATAGAGCAGCAAATGTTGCGATGAGAAGTATTTTTAGAATTAACTTTCGTGAGCATCTTACCCCTTATTATGAGCGGTTCCAAATTCTGAAGCCAGAAATAATCATGTCAAAGTCAATTGTTAAGCGTATTCATTATTTAATTCGTAAAAAAGATATGAGACTGGAGTTGATTAATATGGTAAACAAATGTTATAATATGAGAAATTGTGATCTGGCTGTGGTGAAAGCTGGCATATGGTCGAGGGAAACTCAAAATTGTACAAGTAATGTTTTCCCAAGATTATGGAACTTGATTGAGTTTGAAAAGCGCCGTTTAGCTGTTAAATGTTGTGTTGGGAAATCTATGTGTGCGCATTTTTTAAAGTGGTTGAATTCCCCTGATTTTGGGTTTAATGTTATGACGTTGATGTGCGATTGATTCAATGTATTTAATTTGTTCACAGGGTGAATGATGATTGTGAAGTGTTCTGCTGTATTCAGCGAAATAAATAATAATAATAATAATATCGATATAATGCTATTTGCGTCAAGGAATTTTCTTGGATTTTAAAGAATTTTGTGCTTTCCCTTAGAGAAATTCCTCGTATAATACATGTACTGTATTCACCTTCAAATTGGTAGAATTTTCAATCGATTTGAGTTTTCTATAACAAACAATACTTGCACTACGATGGTAATCCAAAAACTTGATGTCTCCAATTTAATAAAATGCAGTCAATATTTTGTGTTGAACTATTTTTGTTGTTTTGATGTGCTTACAGAAAGCGTAATTTCGATCCTATCTAAGAAGATAAAATCAAGTTTATTTAGCTATGGTTTTCTATTTGTATTATAATTATGGTATACAAAAAGGTTGTGTGTTAATAATATAAAATGTAGACGCACAAAATGTACTTTGAATCTAATTCTTCAAACGAAATACAGTGGATTCTCGTTAACAAGAACGCCGTTAGCACAAATTTCTCGTTAACACGAAGCAACATTGCGGTCCCGAACTACAGTATAGGCTTTCCCATACATTTTTTGTTCGTTAACCCGAAGTAAAACCCCGTTAACACAAACTAATTTTGCTTCTCTGAATGAAAAATTGCATATATCGTCGGGGAAAATGTATAGAGAATCAAACTTTTTATAAATTTTAATGTTTTTATAAAAACAAATACAAATTCAATACTTATTTTGTTTGTTTTTATCAAAAACATTTAAAATTTCGTCGTTTTTGCTAGAATGCATACATGCATATGTATGCACAAAATGCATAATATTTTGAAATTTTAATTTTGTATATATTCTGATGTTATTAGTGATTCAAATATGATAAAAATAGTGAGTCTAAATATAATTTACTCTAAAAAATGTCATTTTGGCCAATATATATTAAATTTTGCATGTGTTCGTTAACACAAAGAAAAATCTCGGTCCCGTCGACTTCGTGTTAACGAAAATTCCCTGTAACTGCGTATAATGATTATTTTTATTTAATTTTTAATGAGATGAACAGATTATTTTGGATCACCCTCGTATAATATTTTTACTTTCGAAAATGTTTCTACTGTTGCTCTGAGCATTTCTTAGAAATAACCGTTAACGTTATGATGGAATGAAAATCGTCCTGCTTGGTTATGAAAATGTCCCATGACAATAAAAGTACCAGACTGTCAAATACGGTGCATAAAAAGTTTCCTGAGGGAAAAGCTGCAGTATTTATACGGTACTATTTTGTCGAGTATTAGTAAACATTTATACAGTACATAAAGAACTGAGAATATATAAATATATATAAAAATACTGTATTGGATGTTTGGAATATAAATTTATGTGTAAAGTTAGAGAATATTTTGTAAATTGAGAGAGACAGTTGAACAAATTCAAACGGTTAGAGTGTGACATATCGAAAATTTGTGGCAAGTTGGTTAAGCTTAATATAGAAAAATATTCGATCAATTTGTTTTTCTTTTTATTTAAACGTCAAACACGAACATTAAATGATCACTACATGAATTTAATTCCATTGCACGATGTTTGCTTAATATATGTTTTTAAAGAATCAAAGAGAAAGTCTGGTTTCTATAGTTTGTGTGGGGGCGGAAAATTCGCTTCATATACGAGTTAGATTCGTTTTCGTTTCCATAGCTTTACTTGTACAGTTATGTACTGTAGGAGGGGGGGGAAGTCGACAGTTTGTGGTTCTTATACTGTAGTATTTGGCTTTAGTGTAATCGATTAGTTTATAAAGGTCAGTTTGATACCTGAAGCGAAAAATCTAACGTTGGAAATGACAAATTTAGCTGCTTAAAACATAAAACAAGAATCTTAATGATCCATCGTTGGAGATGGTAATTTTTCTATGGCTTGAAAGCCAAATTCAGAGTTTAAAATAACAAAATTTTGAATTTGAGTTTCTCTGAAACAAGTTAAAGGCGACTACAGAGTCGGTGTACAATGACTTCTCAATGTCCATTCGAAATACATTGCTCGTCATAAGCTCTGTGGTCGCCCATAACTTGGTACCGTATATCGTATATACTGTAGATGTGAAATTAGCTAATAGAGAGATAGCAAAGTACAGTATAAGGACTCCCTAGAGTTTCAACTACCAAATTTACAGGCGTTACTATAGTAGAAGCTATTGTGAATTGAATGACTGAAAATTATTTTTGGTGCCTCAATACTGACAATTTATGGCTTTATTTTTGTTAGTTTTACATTACATGGCTTCTGCGTATAACTGTACGCTGAATACCAGTATCTTAGACCATTCAATTTATCATAAATTAGAAATATAAAGCTGCACAACATTACTTTTTAACCATAAAATATATTAAACTATCAACTATACTTGTATATGATATAGCATGGCACATAAACCGTAACGATGTCACGTTTATATTCATTGCATAATTGTCCTTGTGAAATTAAACCCTCTCGTATTATGCATGAATAAAATATAAGTTAATTAAATAATTGCTTGCTACAATCCTCTTATTGGTCTTAAATATTCGTCTAATTATTATTCGAAATGTTCCTCAATGGCTTTTCAGGTTGCACTGACAACTGCAGGGCATATTATTAATCAATTGAAATGACAAACTACATTTTGATAAACATTAATAAATGTCACGCGATATACAATATGGTGTAAATGCTACTTCAACGGATACATTAATTTTGTACACTTCTCATTAAGTAAATCGAGCAAAATAAATTTGAGCAAATACATGTTTAATATTAATCACCCATTTCAATGTTTACAATTACTGGATCTTATTTAGTCATACGCAGTGAATACCGTGTTTCCATAGTACAAAATGCAAATAGATAAATTTTACAGTATGGTAGTATTTTTAGTAAATCAAGACTAATTGTTTTATCGTAATACTTTTAATAGGGTCTGTCTTTAATCAACTTTTTTATGCATATTTTGTCATTAGGATGCAAGACCAATTATTGGTCAATGTCAGCGTATTTTAAACCAACCTTAATCAATATATTTTATTATACCGCTGTTGTGTTTTGGTCAATTTAAGTTCATTTAATTTTATGGGAGGCTCGATTCCAAGTCTCCTTGTAATTTATGTTCTGACTTTATATTTGACAAACATTTACAATAGTCACGCAATGTAAATGATGTTTTAGCTTTTACAAACACGTACGGTTATACATTAATTTTACATACTTCTCATTAAATAAATTGTGCAAATCAACACACAGAAACTTACAGAAACATTAATAATAATGCTATTCATACATAATGAATTAAAACCAACTATGTATTAACTAGCAATAAATTGCCGTTTAATACAGTAGATAAATATAGTAATTAAATAACTACACTGTAATTGATTAAATAATTAATTTTTAGCGACAAAGGTTAAACTAACTGCAAATATTTAATATACTCTTTGTTTGCAGTTTTCATGAAATAATTTGTACCATATTTACTGTACGTTGTGTCAGCCGTGAAATCATAAATCCCCATTAACAACGAGTCCAAGTGAAAAACAACTGTAACAAATTTACCCCAAATAAATAATACTTAAAAGGCTTTAAAATGTTAGCACGTAAATCTTAGTGTAACTTATAAAAGTTACGGAAATTTTTTAATAGTAACACTGCAAATTCTACTGTACCTGTTAAGACTGTAAAGTAACTTAACAAGTAAACAGGTTAAAAGCTGACATGAAAAACGGCTACTGTACTGTGAAAGTCAATTTTGTTACTGCTAGTGTAAATAAATAATAAGACATCTCAGCAACACTTGCCAGCAGCCAAAGTCACAAGAACTTTATAGGCTATCTTGGATTTGAAGCTAACTTATCTTAATTTACTGTCTTGCATTAGGGAAGACTAAGTATAAGAAAGTTACTGTGTATAAAATAGTGCTTCATGCTTTCATAGCAATTAACTCTTATTTTGAAAAAAAAAAAAAAAAGCTTTTTACTAAATATTTACCATTATTATTTTGAATTATAATAGGTTACAAACAAGTAAAAAACATTGATGTGCAAAACTGTCTAAAGTAAAGGGCTGCATTTTATCTAAACAAAACCAATATGGTTTTTAAAGGACTTTTTATTTGGATTAATGTTTAATTAATGGGACCCCATGATCATTTGCCATCTAATTTACTTTTAGCATTCGTAGATTTTTTCATAAAATTAAATAACAAAAGGAAATGAAGATGACATTTTGATTTGAAATACGGTTTTAACTATCTTACAAAGAAGTCTTTTTTTTAATAGCGTTTTTATGTTACTTGACGAAATTGATTTGGAAGGCGCATACAGGTATTTGTTGATTTGCTATGTCATAAGATGGCTTCGAATTCTACGTGAATCTCTTTCATCATTTAACGAGTTAACGAGATCTGATGAAACTGGCTCATTCAGGAAAATCATAATATTTCCACTGTGTGATAGCGTGCGCAAAACGGCGAAAAGACTGACGTGACATGAACGCCAGCGTTGCGAGGAAAACAACATCCGTTATTAAGTAATGGTCTGTGGCATTTCTACTTTACTATATTCCGATTACGCATACAGTACACTACAATATTTCCAATGTATACCATAAAAATAGTTATATACTATAGCACTTTCTCATTGCTAGCGTGTGTACATGTACAGTACATAATATTAGAGTGTGGCGGTTCCTAACTCTTGTATCGACCTGGGAATATGAAGTAAAAAGCCATACAAACAACCATTTCCGCACATCTTAATGCTCTTTTAACCTTCGTCAAATAAATCTTTAGTAGCCTATTATATAGGAAAATTCGTAATATTTTTCCTGCTACAAGTGCAATAATTATTACCCTGGACTCCTAAATTACAAATATACAGTAATGTTCACTATCAAAACATTACAAACAATACAATAAGTACTTATCTAAATTATTGCGGACATTTTTTTGCGGAAACATTGTGTTATAAAAAAATTAATGGAGTTTAGCGTTATACGGGATTAGTCTTGCACTTACAAAGCTTAAGTAATTTTGCTTACAGTATACTCGGTGGTGAAGAAAAGATGGCAATCTGTCTTTATGATAAAGTTTATGAGCACCAACAGCACTGCATTGAAATGATTATAAAATAACCATAAACATTATGGTTGAATGTGTACTAAAATATGCTTTTGCAAAGAATTTTTATTTGTTGAAAATTTTATTAAAGCGTTATACAGTAGTAGACTTAGAAATGATATTAAATATTAAAGATAGTTTATAAAATCAATTTGAATAAAACTAAGGATCTGTTATTAACTCTTTTACTAAGTTCTTGATGCTTGGCACAACATTCCATCGATAACTTTTAAAATATTGTTGACAGAGATGCTCAACAAGTACATTTTTGAACTGCTTAATAACAGTTTTCTAGAAGTATGCTTGTGACAGATTAAATAGGCTTCTTCCAAACAGTTTTCAAAATACCAGTTAGATTTTTTTGTATAATTTTATACGGTATAAGTTATTATAACACGTAGAATAAATCCTGTAAATATGGCTCACATCATTTTAGACTTAGCGACTGACCAGTACTACTGTACATGCTTGATAGCAGCTGTTAGAGGAACTTTTGATCCTCAACACCGTAATTTTAGTTGACCTCATCACCTCATTGATGTACCAATGCTTCCATACACTAGCCATTCAACCGTTTCAAGTCTTTTTCTAAACTCACAGTTTACTATAACGCTGTACGTAATACTAGGAGTTCCCAACCAGAGAGCACGCGATCCTCTTGTGTTACATTTAATAATATTCAAAGGTTTATAAAAAAACATAAAATGTTTGCAAATTACAAGTTAATTTGATTAATGAATTTCCTGTGAATTGCAAATTCTAATGAACTCGACCCTTGACCAATAATTATCAAGGAAAGTGTTGGTAACTGCGGATGTAGAGAAGACCATACGTTAGCATGATTAAAATAAATGATGTCTTGAAGTTTCAGATGTCGCATCTTCGGTGCAAATTCAAGATGTATTACTTTAGGGGATATACTATATTTTTTTATAAAGTCAAACCTAGAAAATAAATGTCTTTTAAACTTAAAGCTACATCGAAATTCCAAGATGTCACAGCATGAATCATCTGTCAAGCACAGTTGATGTTTTTCCACAAACATTTGGAAACCATACTGGTACCAAAAAAATTAATAAAGTTAATATAATCACTCGTGAAAGTATGAAACAAACCGCAGAAAAAAGTTTCAAAGAAATCCAATAAATACTGTAAATCCTTTCAGCATAATACGAAAAACATAAATCTTTTAAGAAGAAAATAAATCGAAATAGAATTGTGGATCTCCATCTTCCGAGTAATAGTTGGGTTCTTAAATTTTTTATTAATGCAGTGCTGACAACTTTCTCATGACAAACACTACAATTACGCCCCTACAGCGTTATAATGATGTCACTGCGCGTAATTGAGTGACTTTTGTGCGTATTTTTAATTACTGAACAATAATATTTCGTTGATGTAGTTTTGTTGTTGTTTTTTTTGGACATGTCTTAATAATTACAGTACATAATTAGTTTATTACTTAATTGCTTTTGTTTTTTGTAGAACAAGTGGTGGTGGGCACATGACAATTACTAAGGAATGGCCCTACTTTACCGCTTCGTTAAGATCAATGATCGTTGTAACACGCAAGTATTTACGTTTATCATCACAAAGACGGTGACACGCGATTTCCATCGTGACATAACCAGCAAAGATTTCACTTACAATTATCAGAAATGGGCCGTGACATTCAGTCGATCGGACAAGTATCTCAGTCTATTTTTAGCCTGGCGCAATCCCTGTGTTGGAATGAAGTGCTACGTGGACTTTATTTTCAGCATCCAGAACCGAGATCATTTCAGTTTAAACGAGATTTTCTCAGCCAAACAGTGTCGTTTCACGGTCGATCAGACAATGAACGGCAACAGGAAGTTCATCAGTTTGTCCGATCTTCATGTGCGCAATTTTACCGATGAAAATGGAGAGTTTTTGCTGGAGGTGACGCTGAGTAATGTCAGGAACATATTTGAGAGTGACATCCGGGTACCGCATCCGCTTCCTCCACCACCATCTACGTCGGCTTCACATGGAGTGAAGGCGTTTAAATTGGAGACTAATTATTTTATCTTCGGAAATTTTGAATGGAACGTCACTATTCTGCCTCAGACACCGGAATCTGGAGGAGGTAAAAATAGTTATTAACCATTTTTTTTTATCTTTCATAATGTTATCTTATTTTATGTTAATTTAGTTAAATTTTGGCTAATTGCCTTTTCTGTTTTTTCATGTGGTACTCACAGGTGGAGTTGGAGGACGGGAGAACCGGCTGCTTGTGTACCTTAGCAGGCTGACTGGGTTTGATTATCAATGCCGGATGAGATACCGAATTATCTTGGGAGAAGGTGATCGGCGAGTCGATTCAGGTAATATTGAGGACTTTTCAGATAATGAAGGTCGAGCGACGTACGGTTGGCCGCTCAAGTGCCACCTGTCAGAACTGAGCCGTCGTGGCCTGATACGAGTCCACTTGGAGATGTTTTCGGCTAACACGATCAGTGAAGTGAAACTGAGTACCACCAGTGTTGTTGGAGCCACCGCTCATTGTTACGATCGAGAGAAACAAGCGTGGAGCATAGAAACAGACGTCAACACCGAATTTCTACGGCTTAAAATTGTTTACAAAGATCTCTACAATGTTCCGCGCAATCACTTAAGATATGTCAGTTGGGGCGCGCATGTGTTACAAAGGAATCCAAAGTCTGGTATTCGAGAACCAGTGACTGTTTTGAATGCGCCGTTGGGCAAATACTACTTTCAGGAAGATTCAGACGAGGGAATAATAATGGAGACGGGGATTCCCATGAGAGAAGTAAGTTATTATTCATCCTACATTTGTGTTATAACTTTATTTCTGCATAAATCGATATCAAACAGGTTATGCGTCAACAGTATTAAATCCATTCAATGTTTTACTTCTTGGTATTTAACAAACGAATTTTGCTACAAAAATTACATAGGTACAGTAATTGAATTAAGCATTTCGTACTTTAATGGATATCTGCCATTACTAGTAGACCTAATTTGTCAAATTGTAACTCAGGTTTTAATGGCCAAATTTAGATGTAAGGACTATTAAAAGCTAAAATGTAATTACTAGGAAGAAAATGGATAGTGTGTAGTAAAGTAATATATTACTAAAAGCCAAATTGGTATCTTAAATCAAAAGTTAGTGTAAATCTGGTCACTGGTTTTGGCATACAAAACATTGTGTGCAATAAATCCAGAATAATAAAAGCAATAATAAGTTTTAGCAATATTTTTATTTTCGTAGTCAACGAAGTTGAACATAATATCGGTTTGAGAATTATTCATAGGCAATAAAATTCGTCAATATACAGTAACATTGAAATTATTGAATTTAAAATCTATTTGAATGACTTGGAGAAAACAGTGCTCATACTGTAAATGCGCTATTATAAAAACCAAATACAGTACTGTATTTGAATTTTAAGCGAAGCGCAATAGAAAATTGTAAATGCGTGAGTGCTGTGCTATATAAATGTTTTTGTAATATTATTTCAGTTTGTAGTTTGTGCATGCAATACATTTAATTTGAGGTTTATTGATTTTACAAATTGAAAATTTACAAGAACAGGAATAGTGTTATAGTCTGCGTACAATATACTTGAATTTTGCTGTGCTAAAACAGAAACATTTGTGTTGCGACTGATTTATATATTTAAATAACAGTTAGAACTGACTTGTGGCTTGGAAAAAATATTTTATCTGCATTTTAATATACCGGGTGTTTCTTAAATTTTCTAACGACTAGTATAGAGAGGAAGAGAACAGAAATTTTGCAGATAATTTAGTCTTCTGCTCATTTTTATGACATTTCTTTAAGAACTTTTTAGGCTTTTTGTTTTACAATTGTGTTTTGGAAATAGACAATAAATTAAGACATTGTGAATGATGGTCATCGATAATCTTCCAACTTTGGAAATTTAGTGGTTCCTCTGTACTGGTATATGACGTAAAAGTATTTTGAAAGTGTTTCGATTGTATAGTGTTTGCATGCATGTTTGAAACGCAGTGTTGGTCTTAAAAGTGACGAATATCATTAGTTATTTAGTAACTAACACAGCTTGTTTTAATGCATTTAGCTAATAGTGCTATAAATCTAGAAATGCGGCACAGTGATAATTTTAGAACATGAAACATGTCACTTTCTCTTCATTGCCAATTTAACAGGATTGCTTTACTTGTATATTAACCTTAAAACATATGTTCATATTGTGAGCATCTCGATAATAGATTTTTAACCGTACTGTACGTGTGCCAAATTACAATATATTTTCATACGTTTTATACAATTTTATTACATTTTTCCAATCTAGTTTTATCTGAGTTAATACTCACAAGTCGGCTATTGCTTTTATCTTCGGTAAAGGTAGCTTTACATGTTACCAAAATCTGGAACACACTTCTGCCAAAAGTGCAATATTTTTTAAAGTTATTGATCAAAAAAAAAATACTTTGCTGGTACATATAAGGTATTTTTGGCGTTCTATCTTAAAAACTAAAGGCACTGAACATGTTACTATAGACTGCACATACAGGCACTTATGGGAATTGGTCCATGACTAAATATGAAGACATGTCGGATAAAGAAGACATTACAAGTTCATGCTATCCTGATGTCCACTTTTTAGGATTTACTGTAAGACAAAATGTACCAGTAGAAAATTTCTATTATTTTTTTGATAAGTTAGGGTAGAATGGTGGTGGGACTGAGAATTTGATGGAAATACGATAGACTGTTAAAGCTAGGGAGAGGAAGTGTGGTGTAATTCAGTGGAGTCCATATCTCCATTCCTTATCGAGATGATCACTCATTTTCTTCACGCCAAGTGATTCGTGTTTAGCGATCTCACAACCGATATTTTCTTCTTGAAAGTCAGCGGGGGGTGGGAATCGGGAATGGTTCTGTCGCTTTTTTTGCGTGGGCTTTGAAAAATAATGCGAGGAGCGTGATTTTACTTGAAAATGAAGCAATCTAAAATGCGCAGGAGACATTCAAGTATCGTGAAAAGGTACTTTGCTTTGTCTTAACGTTTTATAAGATGCTATTTACGTTAGACTTAGTGCGAGGCTCAAACTACAATTCTGATGAAATGTAGTTCTGAAGGCAAAATTAGTTGACAAAAGTACATCTTGATTTTGATTCACGAAATATGATTTCACAATTTCAGAGACAAAATATTAAATTTTTCTCTCAAGTGTTTGAAGTGCACTAAACTTTTGAAACATCAACTGTGAATACAGTTTTCTTTGGTACAAGACCGGATTTTTTTGCTTAGAAAGTTACAAGGTGCACCATTTGGCTTCAAGTAATGTAAAGTCGGTTTTTTTAAGAAGCAAAATTTGGCTTTAGGTGTTACTTTCTTTTTCGTATATTTTAGAAGAAAGTGAAAACCCTTAGCAACGCTTTAGCCCAGACCATAGTGTATGTGTTTGGTTTTGCCTTGTGGCTAATTCTTTACGGGCTTTGTTGATGGAATATTTTGCGTTGCTAAGATGTGCACTTTTCGTATGCACTTACAAGTGGTTATATTCATAATACTGTGTAGTATATTGAAACATTTGAAATTAGAGCAAAAAATGACACTTGAATAGTGACAATTTCAATGCACTTCAAACTGAGCTAATTCATTGGAAGTAAAAAAATAAGAAGAAAAAAAATCGATTTTGTGGAAATTAAACTCTTGTTGCTGCTATTGTTTTGTTGCTGAAAGGAAAATTGTTGTCTCTTATTTCGCCTACAGACTTGCTTTTCGGTCAGGTGTATATATAAATGGTGACGATCATGTCAAAATCTTGAAGACATTGGAGCAATTCTTGGAGAGAGAAAAAATGCAAAAATCAATAACTTCAATGTACTGTACACAATACCGGGTGATCATTTAGTTTGCGTAATTTTTTTTTTTTTTTTTGAAAAGCGATCAATTTTCTTGGACTTTGAAAGTGAGATAGTCTTTTGTACAATTTTGGTATTTTTAATCAGATGACTAGCACTTTGTCAAATGGTTGGAATTTGCGCTATTTGATAAACTTGCTCTCCTGTAATCCATGATAAAATTTCACAGAAACGAAAAGTGTCCAGGGGGAGTTCATGATCACCCGGTATATACCAGCGATGATTTTTTATGTTGCAGCTTCTTCATGTTTTTTTTTTGTCATCGACATTGAAAAATATATTTTGTGTGTTGCCTTTACAGCTGGATGAATGGAGCAATTTTTGTAGAAAACAAATACCCAGGTGTTTTAAGAAGTATTGTATTTCAGAAAAATAATTAAATATCGCAAAATTGTTACTGATTACGCTAAATTTATCGATTTTTCCAAATTCAATTTAGAGTGTTGGATGTTCATTAATGAATTATTACTTTGCGTTAAGTTAAAGGCAAATGGTTTCTCTTTGTTATTATAATTTAAGTGTTTTTAAATAGTGAGCTGTTTAATGAAATTGCTAAGAGGAAACGACATTTGTTAAGACGAAATTTTGAACAGGTATTAATTTCTTTATAGAAGCATTAATTTGACAATTGGATTTGTATTTCTTTCGAAGTTATTTTTTGTTAAAGCTTATACAGTTACATAATTTTATTAATGATTTTTTTAAATATTTTTTGGTACAAATTTCCGATGTTGACTTTTGAAAAGAGCCTAAAGTGTCATTTAGGATATTGGATGCAACTTACAATTCTTAACTCAGTTGCTTTTTACAGTCTATTAAACTTGATAACTTTTGAAAAAATGATGTCTCATGGATTTTTGTGATTGATCGGCTTGAAAACAAAACCAACTATTGAGACACATGTACTGTATTTTTAGTACAGACGTTTACACAGACGACTGACTAATAAAAAAAATAAATATAAAGAATAAGTAAATAAATGCGAATGATGTATTCTGTAATAGTAAAAGCTAAAAAGTCGAACATGACTTATATACAGTTTCATACTCGTTATATTTGGACAAACTCAGTACTTTTAAAATGCAAAAATATATTGAGCTTTAAAAGTACAAATGAACCTATCAATCACAAAAATGAAGTGCGGCACCGATGTTTCTAGCCATGTAATTACAGTTCTAGTGAGATTTAATGAACTGGAATCCAATTTAGGGTTTTTGAAAATTCAAATCCACTGAATATACGCTAGTTTTAGTCACGTTAGTGTCTTAGAAATAAGATCATTGATACCTTTGGCACACATTTCGTGTTACAGTGTAAATGAAAAACCAATTACTGTCAGAAGATCTAATCAGCAAAAATCGGATTAGCATTCATTATATTAACGTTTCCAATGTGTAGTTTAGTTATATAGCGATTACTTTTGAAGTTTATATGCTCGAGAAAAGAATGACATGCAGATGTATCAATAGTTGGTTGAAATTGATTGAAAGTCAGAGTATAACAGTTGAATACAGTATGTGGGTGACCCCAAAGGTTTCAAATCTAGGAATTGACCTGATGGCACGTTTACCAATGGCTTTTCGTTAGACTCTCTGTGGAATATACCCTGTGTGTTTTGCTATTGTGATGGAATTTCTTCTACTGAACTTTTTCTCGCTAAAGCTGACTAATAAATAATCAATGCAGTTGAACTGAGGTGCTTCAGCAAATGTAGTGCTCCTTTTAAATATGCATGAGCAATAAGTATTTTCACTTAGTATTAATAACTTAGTGTGATTTAATTAAGTGCAGCAAGCTGAGTAACTTGTATCATAATTTTAACTTAACTAGCTTGTTTTAGTCAGATTGACAAAATTATGTAAGCACTGTATTTTTTATGTTAGTGTTTCAAATATCAAATTTAGTCACGCAAAGTCAAATTACATACTGTACATGTGTAAAGCCAAAGTTTAATTACTGTATTTGAAGACAACTCTACAACAAAATTAATTTAATTAATATTTCAAAATAAAATTTGAAATGTAATTGTTCTTTAATTAAGTTTAACTGATTTTTTGAATCACATGGCTTGAAGACTGAAGCTGTAATGGATTTTGTAATAATTATTTAACAACTGAAGAGTAGCATTTTGAGAGATGCCAGAATTTGTATTATTATTTTATCTGCACATGTATAATGTAATTTTAGAGTTGTGTATATTTTTGTTACATTGAGTAAATTTACATCGTCTATGAAAATAAGTTTCATTGAAAATTCAACACAATACAGAAAAAGTGAAAGGTGTAAGATGAAAAAAAATCGATCATACATCATAGGACAGAATTTAAAGATAAACTCTTACATTGAAATTCTTCCAACTGGATCAATATTGACTTTTCTATTTTTTGAGCAATACGATTGAATTTCAATTTACAATTGTGCTAAAAAGATCGAATCATATGAGCCATTCATCTATTGAGTAAACAATAAAAGATTTATCTTTTTAGCTATAATACAGTAACACCCGATATTTCAATATGCATCAACTCACAATTTCATAATATTTCTCTCACATATATTCGTACGATGGTGATCCAATAAATTATGCCTCTGATTTTTTTTTAAAAATGCATTAGTCGTTTACTCGAACTTACTATATCTAAAGGAACAGTTTCTTTAAGCGAATTCAGATTTTACGAGTTTTATTATCAAACAACGAAAAACAGTGTTAGAGCATTTGTCATCACTTTATATTTAACTATTTTCTTCACTTTTTTGCGAAAACTGATTTTTCCTGTATTACAATTTCACCCTGTATATTTTACACAATGGATATTGGTGCACAGATGTACATTAAAATGGGTCAATGGCTCAATAAGCACTTAAACATCAAATCTAACTGCCCAGAAAAATATCTTTCATATCAATACTTTACAATAAAATAAATTCAAGTTTTATTATTTTTTTATAAATGTAAGATGCAGAGTTTTTGGAACAGGCTTGTACACGTTATACTGTATATGTATGTAAACTTAAACTTTACAGTTAATATTCTATATAAAATATTTAAGTTTTGCTGTGCTGACGTATATACGTTAGACATGGCAGAGGCTTATCCGTTTTATCAGATTGAAACACAACATGCAATTCTACACGATTCAATTTAGCGAGTAATCTCGCGCAATTTTACAATACAATCTGCAGTATGCTGCTATATTATATCATAGTGCAATATATGTGCATGATTATATCCACACATACATACTGTAAGGCACTTTTATAATCGAGTCGCTCACTTTTATTTAACTTAACAAGCTGATAGGGGTCTACAATATAACGTATAACAATCTTCTATTGAAGTTTTAACATACATAAAATGCGTTTTTTGTTAAAAATACTGGTGCAGTGGAGTATTTGAAAGTATAATGCCAGACATTTACACTTTACAGTATGTGCTGTGGGCGCCAATGAAAGTCTATTTTATCCATTTATTTTGAACAACTAAATTTTGGCATTTCAGTTAGAAATTTGGTTCTTATTAACTGTACATTAGTGATGCCTTAGGTAATTCGTTTGTGGTTTTAAGATGCGAAATTTACTTTAAAACTATTTTATGATTGAATTCAAATTTAAAAACACTACAACTTGAAAATACCTATTGTATTTCAAATAGTGCATTAATTGTTTGGACAAGCTGAGGGGGACAAAGTTTTGAGTTCTCTCCAACGGCGCTATTTTTTTTTAATAATGTTAAGTTTTCAAGTACATTAAGAAAAAACAGGGAGAAATAAAGCGATTTTATTTTTAGAAAAGCTTTTGAATGGTGTGGATGCTTCGATGGCATTTGTGGCGACATTTACACTTTTAAGTTCACTTTTCAACATATATAAAACTCTGACAGACATTATATTTGTTTTCTTTTTAACGCCTTTCAATCTTATAAAATGCAGTTGCCATTGTGGTTGACATTTTGTTTGTTTGCAACTTAAGAAATAGCTTCACATTTGATAAAAACAAAAGTAGAACTAAAACGTTGTACGGTATATTTATCTCTTTAGTCGACGGTGGTAGTTCTGATCTTACTGATTCTTAATGTCATCTAAGTTTCCCTCGGTCTTTCTTTTTTAAATGAGTGTCATTTGCCAGGTCATATAATATTATGCAAACGCTTCATAATTATGTGTTTCACTGCGATGTAGGGTGAAATGTAAATGTTTGAATTGTATCACATTAACATGTGAATGGAAAAAGCTGGAAGCTATTTTAAGATTTTTTTTTTAGTTTATTGAAGGGTAAAAAAATATTTAAATAAAAGCTCAGGCAAGGACGAATTGATATCTTACATTCGGGGGCCCAATGTAAAGACAATGTCTAGCCAATTTTATTCCGCATTTTGCAGTTTTAATTAGTGTATGACGGTTTTAATAGAATTTTTACTCAATATTAGTGCATATTTGATGGAAAACATTTTACAATAGAGACTTCAGTTAAGTAGTCTTTTGTAAATTATATTTTGCTTTTTGATTTTAATTGCGCTTGAAGAAAATTCTCGAAATGGAAATGCAATTTCTGAAATTTAAAAACATTTGTGACAAAAAATGTCTTTGGTATTAACCACAGAGACATTTAAGTGCAACGAGTACGTGGCTTATGTGCTGTCGCACTTTATAGCTTAAAGTTGGCCGTCTCAAAAGAGTAAGAAGCTTAAATTATGCAAATGTCGCGGGTTACTTTTCATATTTTATTGAAAATTCAGCAAAGTTGAAGGCAGAGCTGTGAGCTCTGCATGTGTTTGAGACAACATTGTGTATGAAAGTGTAATAATTGTCAATAAATATTTGAGATGTGTCACATAACCTTCATGTCATTTGCAAATATAGTAAGGTTGAATTCTAAATTGCAAGTCTGCTAGACGTTATTGGGTTGGAACAAGATTCAACTGCTGGATTTCCGTTGACATTGTAAACTCCATAGGCGGTAAAACGAAGCTACAGAACTTCACAAATTTATTACATTGCTTCTATGTGATTTGTTACTGTTTAAATTTATGGCAAAAATATTTTTACGATCTTTGCCTGTTTCTTAATATTTTTAAGGAATATTGGGGTGGTCTATATTTTGCTTTTTAAAATATTCATAATATGCAATATTGTTTTATTAATTTATAGTTTTTTTTTCTCATTAAAATTGAAATATACAGTAAGTGACTCGCTGTTTGAAAAAGTTGGAAACCGCTTTTTATTGTTTTGTGTAATAAATCACAGTAATTATAACTTAATTAACGTTAAATTTAGTAATATTGATAATGGTTTTGTTGTCTCCTGGGTAACCAATGAATAGCTTACTTACTTTAGCAACTTCTGTATATTCATTGTCTTTATTTGGAATAAATTATTAAGTGAAGGAGGAATTTTGGCTTTAACAAAATGTGGTTAAGTTCTGAAATAATAATATCAAGAAGCTTTTGGAGATAATGTTACTGTATGAATGGATCCTGTTGCTTAGTTACAAAGAGTTTTTAAGAATTTAGTTGGGGGCTTAAGTTGCAGTTTATTTTTAATAATAAATGACATTTTTGTTATTTAAATTAAATATGATATTAACATTAACAAAAATTTCGACAAAATTTAAAATGTAATCAAATATTTTTGCTAAAGTACATTAAACCAGTGTTTGAAAGTCACAGGAGAATGAAAATTTTGTAAAACATTGATTGAATTTCTAAAAGTTTGTTAGCCAATTACAATGTTAAATTAAGTCAAATATTTAATGGTTTTTGATTATTAGGATTTAATTGATTTAATTTTTGACTTTTTGTTTTCAGATCAATGATCCTAGTTATCGTTTTGTGGATAATAATAATTTAATCGTTGTTCAAGTGGAGTGGATGGAATCTCTAATGCTTTTTCAAGCTACATATCATAAGTACGACGATACGGCGAGAGTTCAGAATTATCAGATGAAGTAAGTACTACCCATTTCATTTTCTATTATAATCATAATATCATCATGCTTATATACCTATACGTTCTCTTTTTTAACTTTTTTATTTTTTGTTTTTTGATTGACGTAATTCGCTTGCTTTTTCACGCGTGTAATTCGCGTTATTTATGTGCATATCGATTTGCGATATAATTAAAAATTCAGGGCACTTGATTATATTGAAGTCGGTGGGATATCATATATGTGTGTCGGCGCTTTATTGACTTATTTTTATGGCGATATGTAGAAATGTATTTGGCATTAGTATTGAGCACAACTGCAGTCAAATAATTCAAACAGCCAGTTAAAATTGCACTAGACTGTAGCTGCAGTGTTGATCAGGTTGGAACCATTAAAGTCATTTTATATCACTTAAGTTATATTTAATTTGACTAAAAAAATTATGCTTAATTATATGAAGTAAAAAAAATTATTAGGAAATGTATAAATTATTACTATAAAGTGTGTTGGGATTAATTACTGAAAGCATTAAATAAGGGCAATCCAAACTTTGAAATTGCTACAGGCTTCAGCGTTTCAAAATTCGGCATTGCAATCGATAGCTATATTTTATGCAAATCATTTCTCACAAGCCAGTTACATATTTGGCAGTTTGCAAAATTGCATGTTGGTGAATGTTGCTATTTATTTATTTACCAACTCTCCTCCTCCCTCCATTTGTTGTTTTGTGGTTGATGTATTACTTAGTAGTGTGTTGTAGAATTAAGAAAAGCATATGAAGGTGTTAAAATTGTGACCTGTTTTATGTACACAGACGTGAAATCAACTCTCTTCAAGCTGAAAATTACAGTCTTGAACGTCAGTTGTTTAGTTATCAGAAGTCTTTGGCCTACGCCAACAACTCGAGGAGCCAGCCCTATTCAGATGGCATCTCCATAGCTGATGGCTATGCTCACAACCACATCCATCCTTCTTGCTACGGCGATCATAGTCCGTCAGAAACTGATTGATTGTGTTAGATTTTTTTAATTTATATATTTAATCCAAGCTCAAACAGTCCTTAAAAACAAAACTCTATGATTCTTATCGATCTATATTTATTATTCACTGTCCAGCGACCGCTTGTGTCGTATAAGTATCGCTTTTTATTTTCCACTCATCACTTGATTTTTGATTGATTGACATGTAAAAATCACATTGAGTGAGCAATTTATTATTCAAAATCGTAAAAGATAAATTGCAAGTTACGCCTCTATTTTAAATATCAATAATTAGGACATGAATTACATCTCACGAAGCACTGTTACATAAGTGGTACTAAAATTTCAAGTTATTGCTGGTAATTGGCAGAAATGGACGTACTAGTGTTTTTAAATCAGTGACGTAACTAAGAAAATTTGTAACTAAAAAGCACTCTTAAGTTACAAGTTAAGCATTTAATTGTAGTTTTAATTAGCATTTTTGGAAATGTTATTTGAAGCACAAATGGTGTACCCATTTTAGGGCCATTGCACTCTAACTACGTCATTGCTTTTAAATACCTGTACTGTGTAAACTTACTCTATGATGAAGCTGCGATTAAGTTTATGAATTATGGATGCAAACATTTCACAAATTGTTTAAAATTATTAAATTTTATTAACTGTTATTTATTGGTGTACAAAAGATTATATTAACTGCATTATATTTTAGTATGAATATTTAATATCAATCTGTAAATTAGGATTTGTTTATAATGGTTAGTTGCATAAACTTATTTCAAATAAATTGTTCACTCAGTGCACGTAAAGTATGTGAATATGACGTTGATGATGGAAATGCAAGAATGTTTTTCTTTTAAATTTCTTAATGGTAACACAAGGGTTTTAACGCACCTGTAAATTTGTAATAATTGATGCTCAGCTGTTTCGTTTAAAACGATTTATTCTTACTTAGTGGTTGTCAATTAACCAAGTAATTTGCTAAAATTCTTTACAATGTCATCAACATTTCAAGGCATTAAATTTAACTAGATTAATATCTCTGGTAACAATGAGTGAAAAAGATTGACAACCACAGATTGACTAATTCATTTTCTGCTTTTAACAGTTTACGAGCATTGTATTGATTAAATGAACTCGTCAGCTGCGTTTATTATGACTTTTATCCGCTTCGTGTGTGTTTTCTGCTGCTGCTGTATAATGTGTTTTTGCGTGTGTGTTTCTGTTTTTAATACCGGAACCACATGACGTTTGGCCACTGCATACATACAGTGTGTATATGTGCACCAGTCAGTCAACTGTTTTTCTCTCGTCGACTTATTTCATTAATGCCACACATTTTTCATCTGTCACGCGCTTTTAGTTCATAAATCAAATTGTAGGCTGCTAATTCGTTAATTCTTAATGTGTCTTTGTATTTATAAACGTCGTTTTTAAATCTGTTCAAACGGTTTAATTGACAAGCGTGCAGCAAAATGGACACAAATGTTTGTTAGAGAGAAAGTTATGGACAGTTTTGTATTTTTTTTTGTTGCTATTATTATTTCCATAACGTTCTCTTAAACTCTCAAAACGTCATTTCCGTTTGCACATTTTGACAGATAATGAAGCTCATAATTTCTGATGTATATACCAGTTTATTTGTTGATGGTTGAGTAGCTTTGCAAAAATAATCTGGCGAAAACACACACACATGATTTTTTTCCAAAGGGACAGTCAAAAAGTAAGTTTTCTTGACTTGAAGTTATTAGTTAAAAATTTGACATACTGTATTGTTCAACATAGTTGTCAAAAAGTGTTTTTTAATTTTTGAATATTTATTTGGCGGAAGTTTTAGTTTTGAACGGTTTTGTGAAGAAATACAATTGACGTAAAATTTTCTGTAAAGTATGAATAGAAACTCAAATGTGATGAATTAAATCATCACAATCTGGAAATAACTTAATTGATACTGAGGTGCCCTTACCGTTTTATATCAAATTATATCAAAAGTAGACTGGAAAAGTTACTTTTTGACTTTGCCTTTTGTAATTGTTGGTGAGTTTGTTGTGAGCCGAGCCAATATTATTAAAACAGTGTACTTTTACGACATTTTTTTCAGAATGCAGTGTGATAATAATTTGGCGTTTCTATTTAATTCTTCCGACAATGGATTTGTCCATAGTCTGCGGTTAACAAGTGCACTACTTTTATTAAAATTATACAGCTGTGTTATTATTTAGTTTTTTTTCCCATTATTTTTGCTATTATGTTTGATAGTTATATGAAAGTCAATTTTATTTGTCTCTTGAGTTTCATTATAGTTTTGTGTCGATGGTCATTTTTCTTTTTCACATTTTAACAACCTCACGTACAATTAACTGAAAAACTACAGTATTACAAGAAAATACGGCTTGGTTTTAAGAGACAGCAATTATATTTGTATGGGAGGAAAACTATGGGCAAACCATACATACACGTAAGCAAAGCTTAAAGCCATTCTCCATATACACGTAGATTTCATTAGCTGCTCTTTAAGTGTTTGTAAGAACCATATTTTGTCATAAAAATAAAAGTTTGCATTATCTGAACTAAAGTTTGTGTCCTAATAGTAAGCTCATGCATTTTTTGCCACTTCATTTTGATCTTTACTGAACTATGGTTGCTAATTATACGCATAGATCCGTCACTGGATTTGATATTAATACCTTTGTGACGACACTTTTTGTACTTAACAGTGTGTCATGCAGTACAAGTCTAATGCTTTTGCTGCTAATCGCTTAATGCCATTCAATTAATTTGTACACATAAAAGGCGTGTGTGTTGGAATTGTTTATTGTCCTTTCTGTGTGTTTTGAGTGCACTTGTTGCTGTGAACAGAGTATTAGAGTTTGTTCCAGTCGGTTGTAGTGCGGCAAAATAAATATTTTTATAAAAATATTTCATTATTGCAAAAACCGTTTGCCATAATATTTGAACAATCGAAATGCAAGTATGTGTGTCAATGAAAAAATGTTGAAATTGAAAATGCCAAAAAGCTCGTATTTGATTGTACTGTATGTGCAGAATTCGTCCAAAATATTTAATCATCATATACCAATACAATATTTTAAATCAGGAGTGGGCAATCTACGGCTCGTGGGCACATAATGAGAAAGTATGTGCTCATACAAATAAAACTTCAGAGGAATTACATCCTGTTGAAGCTTTGTCTTTCATTTATATACTTTTTTTTAGTCCCAATTAAACAATTACATATAAATCTGTATTCAAAAACTGTAAATGATTTGAAGGGTCATTTACAGAAAGTTAATATTAGGCAATGGGGCCTCAAAAACATTTTTTTTCACATGGTCTTGTACACGCTGAAGTCGACTCTGCATATTTTCATACGTTGTAAATTGTAATTGAAGTAGACCAAATATATATATGGACCTCTGATAACGATGAAGTTTTTAATGTGACCTTCCATAGAAAAGTTTGCCCACCCCGGTTTTAAACTATTCAGAATATTTTAAAAAAATTGATGGATTTTTCTCTCTACAATTTTTTACAAACAAAGCTACAGTATACCGTATTTGAATGTAGATTTAGTCGTGTTAAACATTTACTAAATGAATTAATAAATAACTTACAGTACGGTACTTTGTGTAGAAATTGTCATCAATATTTCAGTAGAGACCTGCACTGTTTGAGACTTTGAGATTAAAGACTAGGAAGGTTTTTAAAGTGATTTTTTTAAGGTTGAAAAAAAAGGCCATTAATTTTCAACAAGTGTGTTTGGTTCTTTAGACTAAATTAGGCAGTGAAATTGGATTAAAATGTACAAAAATGCACTAAAACTTGGCTGAGTTGACAAAACGATGTGCAAAAATATCATGCAGTAAAATGAATCCTGATTAGGCCCATTAAATCAAAGGGCCCTAGAAATGTTAATCATAACATAGTACTACTATATTATATAAATTAATTCCATACATTTGAACTTTCCGAAAAATTTTATTATAATTAAGTTCTAACAGACTTTTTTATTTTATAAAATGCTTTCTGTATGCGAAAAAAAATTTCAGCAGTTGAATTTGAAAGGAATCTTTTTAACCGTTCGACGTACTCTACGTCTACTGTATTATTTAGTTTATAAGTTAGACCATAGAAAAATACGGAAGCAAAAACATAGTTTTACCAATAGAAAGAGCACTTGTATTCGCAATAGTATATCGGGTTGTCTGGATATATTAAAGTTTATTCCCTTTTTTCTTATAATAAAAAAGCAAACGAACTTGTGAGACAACCAGCTCCAGACTCAGTCAAAAAATAACAACTGCATTCGCTCAGAGTAAAATGTTTTTGTTGATACGCAGTCATGTGCCACTTTAACATTTTAATATACAGTTTTATGCCGTGAATTCAGAGGATGAATGCACTTAGAGCAGAAAAAGCAGCACTTTTATCGATAAATATAAAAAAACTCGAGGAAACCTGTTAGATTTACCTGACAAGTGAAAACACTTGTCGACCAACAATCCTTTTTTTATCTTTGGAAACGTGTCCATCTGCATCAACAATTTAAAAATTCATAAAAAAAGACAAAGATTAACTATTGTTATGAGTGATTTTAATGAATCGAAAGAAGTAACGTGAACAATTGTTGTTTGCTCAAATAATTTGTCAAATCTGATATCCTCACTTTAAACATTTATTATTCCGTCAACGTTTTCTCAACGCTGTCATTATGCTCTGTAATTTCTGTTTTTTTTATCATTGGCTGAAATAAAATCCTTTGTATCAAAATTCATAGCGGTACCCAATATCATACAGTATGTGCTTTGCTTGCCCATATGGCTTGTTCCACTTGAAAGTAGGGGCTCCTAAAAAAAATGATTTTTATACAATGTGATTTGAAACGATTGGTTTTTTAGTGCTTTTTGATTTGTAGTTGTTCATTTTATTTTACATGGAAATAGAAAATAATTATAATAGGCACCAGATATTATCATTTAATTATCCGCATATAGCTAAATGGTCATACACATTTAGCAGATGTCTGATTACGGCCAATTAATTTTTTTTCAACTCCCATATTGTGTGTAACGATAAGTGCATGTGAAATGAGTTTTTGAAAGGGGAGAAACGGAAAGATGTGTAGTAAAGATCGTGACCTGTTGTATTATTAATGCCATTTCAAGGTTGTGCTTTTTGGTGCATGGCGTTTTGTTGGAGTTACTGTACCGTATATTGCTATTCAAAGTGTGATGCTTACCTAATGCAACAATTACCAAATCCATACGTGAGAAAACGTTTAAAAATGTTTCTTATAAGCTTGGATTAAAGATGATGTTTTTATTTTGATAAAGAATATTCATCAGCTACAAGCCATTTCTTGATAAATGTTTTTTTTTTTTTTAAATAAACATTAATATACTTTTTCTGGAAAAAATCGGTATACAGGGTGTACATTAAGTATTAAAACATTTTTTTCAGTATGAGATTTACTAGGGCATCAATAGATACAGCACTTAACTGTTTCATATTTATTAAGAATTTTATATTTCAATATTGTATATTAAGTTTTCTGTTATTTCAATTTATTTTTTACATCAATTTATTTATTATTACACTTCAGCAACTTTAAGTGAATTGTAGCAACTTTTTGACGCTACATATTCGCAGATTATAGCACATTTATTATATTTTTGAGTTTGATACAGTATTTATCTTCACTTTTTTTTCTCACTAAACTGAACTGCTATAAGTGCACATGTACCTCTAGGTTGAAAACTGCTGAATTTAAAGCCAACATACCCACTGGCAGCTACAATAAAATCGATTTCTCAGTTAATGTTGATTGCTACATGTAGATATACATTACTAAGTAATGGTTAGTCAATTACAGCCCATTAGAAAGTTAATATTTGATGGAAACATCCATTGAACGTCTGAAAACAATAATTTAGCTACAGTCGATTTTTTTTGCTGCGGAAATTGTCTCATTTTTCTTGAAATGCAGCATGATGCTTATATTATTACAGTCGTACTGTACAGTAGTGCGTAATGGTTGAGAATTGCTGGATTGTGATTGAAAATGTAAGAGTTAATCTCGCTGTCCGATTCTGTTTGATTACTTGTTGCAACGCTGGGTCTTTTAATCATTGTTCACGTGACAACCTGGCTGGCTCTAATGTATTACCAATGAGCTGCCACTGTCTCGTCTAGAGATTGAAATCGATTCGTTGTATAGATGAGAAGCTTGGTGGGTCTTATCTTTCTGTAATTCACCCATTCCTATAATTAATTAGCTTTATCGTTTGTGTCTTTTTTTCTTTCCTTGTCAATAGAAAATGTAGTGCCAGATTTAAGTGTTCTCTCCTGTCTTTTCAAACTCTCATTAGATGCAGGTCTCTTTTTTTTCTCATCAAGTAAATTCTAACTTCATTTTCTTATGTCTTTTAAGTACCGGTACTGTACGTCGATTTACGAAGGTAAATTTAACATTATATGCAATGTGTTTATAAAGTCTACAAAAGCCAAAGTAAAAATCTTAGAGTTTGTAATTATTTAATGCAGTCGGATAATGTGAGTAACTCACTTTAACATGGCTTCTGAGCTACATCTTCGTAAAGTTATTTAGCATTACATATAATTTTTAATTTACCATTGTATCACATTGGTATGGGCTATAGCAGTGGTAGAGGAAGTAACCGCTGTGTGCCTTGCAATCCTTTAAGGGCTCTTCATATTTTAAACGTTAAAGTTGGCATTTTCGATCAATTTTTATTGTAAAGTTGGTCGTTAATTTTAGCAAAATGGTTCATATTTGAGTATTTTATCAGACCTTGCTTTGTTTGGGTTGATTTTGTAATATTTTGTGATTTTTGCACATTTAATGTATCGTTTTGTCAAAGTTTTGTTTATTTATGTAAATTGTGCCGATTTTAAGTGCAATTTCAAGTACAGTTATGCCCATGTTTTAGCCAAATAATACTGTATTTATTTTTAACGGATTTAATGTGTTTATTGAAATTATTGGGATTGTTTTCTTGGAATTGGAAGGGCTGCCTAATTAGTTCCGTTTGGGGGTCCCTCAAAAAAGAAACTCTGATATTGCCGTTTTCAGATTTTTGCGTAGGTGTCTCGTATATTCTCATTTGCATAAATTGCATTTTGTTGAGGAAAGTCTTAAGTGGTTGAGAAGAATATTTTTGCGCTTCAAAACTAAAGAGGAAGAAAAATTAAATCCACGTCCTCGGCTTATTATTGTTATGGTGCCAAGTAGACTTGGAATGTAAATTATTGATGAAATTTCCGGCGTATACTGTTTGATGGCCTGGTCATCTGATTTGCCTTTGTTCGCTTACGAAGTTTATGATCTAACTGGTCATTTAACCTTTGTATTGTTTGTAAAGGGCTTTATGAAAGTGCCGAGCTAATTATCTGTACGTGCTGTTCAACAGCCAAGCGAGGAAAATCTTTAAAAAACATTTTTGCATTGTTAATGGTTATAACTTGATTAGCGTTGGCGCATTTGTTTTCGTGCTTAATAGAAACGATTTTGCTCTATGGATTTTTCCTGATGAGAAACTCTGAGAAAGTTAATTTATAAAATAAAAACTTTGCAGGCTGCACTGTCTCTCTGAAGTCCTTTCTGTTTTTGGATTTCAAAATTACGCAATTAATTTTTTTTAGAAGAAAAATAATTAAACCTTAATTAACTTACTGCATTCGTGATTTCTTGCAAGCTGTTTGGAATAATTATATTTATGACTAAAACGATTGCTTTACAGTATTTTGTCGTGGACTTTTGACTGTGCAGCTTGAAATTTGTTTGAATTCTCTCATTGTCGGTTTTTGTATTGAAATTTCTGTACTTGCACAGATTGATGTTGACATTTGACAACACTGAATCAGTTGTTGTTTTTAATAATGGCAATTGTATCATATAGCCTTTCTTTCTCTCTGCACCATATGATGATGCTTTTACATTTTTATGTGAATGTGTGCAGATGTTAATATGTATACAAACATAATTGTATATGATATTTATGTATTTCTATTTTGCTAACTTGTTTGGTGTGTGTGTTTCGCTTATAATGTCTTTATAAAATCAATCACAAAGCTGTGATTTGGTATTTTGGTGGGCGCCATATGCTCAAAATGAAGAAATGAAGATAAAAACTTTTTTTAAAGTCGTGTTCAAAATGTACTGTGTTATTGGCAATATGTTAAATTAAGGTATTTTATTAAGAATTTTTTAAATTTCAAGACTAGTTTCAAAATTCATTAATTTTTCAAAATTTTCTGTATACGATTTAGGGCATTTTTCTAACTTTTAATAATTGGTTTTAAAAGCTGGCATAAGAAAAGCACTCAAATTAATTAAAAATTCCAAACATTTCATTTTTTTCAAATAATTCTTGAGAAATGAATTTTTCGTAATGTATAAGAAATGCATTAAAATACCCTTTTAAGTTTTCATATTTCCTGTAACATACTAAGTATATGCATCTCGACAATTACTATTCTGTATACTTGTATATTATACATTCAAGAGTATAAAATCTTTCTTGCTTATTTGGCTCAAGCACTTAATTTCATTGCATTAATTATTGTAACTGATAATAAATTTTTCATCTTTGATGTTAAGTCGCTTGTTTATCTCTTTCGATTGCATGCGATGTTAAATGACGTCTTTATTCAGCTTCTTTGTTTCACTATTTAATTAGACATTTACACGATACGGTTTGTACATTATTTTGTACATGTACATCTGTGTAAAGACAAATTTATCATTCCATTTGCAGTCACACAGGTGGGCGTTTCCAAATCAACTATAGGAAAAATAATATTTAATCTCCATTGCTTATCGATTGGATATGGTTAAATATGAAGTACAGTACTACTGTATGTACCGATATATCTCATGAATCGGTAATTGCAACATGACAGCCGAGCCTATGTTTTGTTTACATTTCATATTGATAAGCTGACCTTATAGCATTTTTCCATTGAGCGGTGTTAATGCATTTGACTACTGTTCATCAAACTGCGTTTCGTAGAACCTAACAAGTGTTTTGTCAAAATTGGTTTTAGATTTAGTTAACAAGTTAAGGATTCTCGTGAAATCAAGTAATTAAATTAGGTTAAAATAGTCATATAAAAATCATTATAAAAACGAGTCACTCATTATAATCGGCAGCTATATTGATTCAATATTAAGGAGAATTGTAATTTAATTTTTTTATAAATTTGTGTAATGTTCCGTGACTCAAAAAGTTTGAGAACCGTGAACTAGGGTCTTGCGTGTGCGGTATCTACTTTATGAACTAGGAAATTAATTTTCTGATAAATTTGAATGTGTTATTAAAAGACACGCAATGAAAAGTTGTCAATCAAACTAGTTGCGTCTGAAGTCCTTTCAGTGTAATAATAAGCCATAAATTAAGACTTCAGTTTAAACTAATTATATCTAATTAATTTTTTTCATATATTATCGGTAGTATGTTTAGGTATTAACAAAGAATTTTTATATATTTTTTTAAAATTGAGATGCCACCTAAATGAAATTTAATTTAACAAGAAGGTTATAGCAAATACATTTTAAAATTCTGCGCCATAAGACCATAGTCATTTTTTGTTGTTGTTATAAAAATGTAATTTGCTTCTAGAAACTTTTGAAAAACTATATTTGATTCTTTGATGTTAAATTTCACACGCTTTTTTTATCAACTTACTATTGAGAGTTGTCTTATTGTCCTGTGATTGCCTATTATGAGTGACAGCCAAAAAGATTTTTGCTGTACAGGAAAGTCTCTTGACAGTTGAGAAATATTATAACGCAATGCCCTGGTGGTTAAAGCAAAACAACAAATCGATAAATATCAAATATTTATTTATATTCAACATGTTACACTTTCCCATGCCATTCGATTATCACTCAAACTCGTTTCAAACGCTGTAAATGTGAAATTCGACTAACCAAAGCAGACGGTATTAATATTAACCACTGCAGTATTCGGTAGTGCACACTGCATTTAATGGAATAAATTTTCATGTTTTTAAATGTAGATATTATACAGTGTTGTATTTATATGACAGATTTTCAAATTTGAGAAGCAATGTGGAAATTGTCTCGAAGCTTTGACCATACGTTTTTCAAAGGATAGCAAGAAAAATCATTAAATTCTACTCTTTTTCTTTGAATTCGACAACCGTCTTGAAATAGACATTTATTTTTACAGATCACGACATACTATTAAATAAAGTCTATAGTATTAAACTGTAATGTACAGTTTACTAACGATGCTGATGACATCATGTCTGATGTTAAGCATTTTAATGCAATGCTTGCTCGAACATTTGGCCACCAGTCAATTTCTATTTAGTTAACCAACCACTGGTAGATTATGCGTTCATGGGGCTCTCCATCCAATTTTAAACTGACTTGATTAAATTCTATTACTGTAAAAAAGTAAAAATATAAAAATAAATGGTCTGAAGTTTGGTAATAGTGCAATAGTGGTGCCATAAAGTTGATAAATATCATATCATGTAAATATGCAGAAACTAAACTGACATTTGACAAATATTTACTAAATGTACCGTAACTTAGAAATATTGCCAACTAAATGACTATTTGTCATTTCGAAATTTCATCCCAAAAGCATTTAACTAAAATAAATGTACTGTATTGGGTTTTTACTGTTATTATTTAGTATTAAATGCTAAAAAATGGGAAAAATGAGCATCTTTTATCAGCTAAAAGTATAAAACTGTTAGTTCAATCATGTCTTCACTGTGTAAACTTATAAAGTGATGTGCAAGTGTTGGCATTTAAAAATCATTTTTGCAACTTTCGAAACCGCTTAATAGATTTTGGCGATGAAACAGCTGAAGAAACATAACGCTGGTGTTGCTGATTTAATGGACAACCGTGGCATGAAAACATTTTGCAAAAAAAATCGATACCAACATATGTCTAAAATATTGTATCATATACTGTACAGCGGTGCCAATATTGCACATCGTAATGGCACACTGGTATTGTTTGTTTTTTTAATCAAATTAGGTCTAACTTTTGCTCAATGGTAAATGGTAATGTGTTTTCCGATTTGCCAGTGCGCAGATCTACTGTATAATCTGTTGATTATACTAAAAGGCTCCGACCCAACCGGCGACTTTTTAGATGTTTTGTCACAAATAATGTCAGTTAAGGTTAATCCACAAAAAATCGCAACGGAATAACATATAGTAAATGATATTTTAAAAACGTTTTCTGTGTTTACTGTTGTTAGTAAAGAAGCGTTTTCCCCATTGAAAACGTTTTTTTTTTTCTTCTTTCGACATTATCGTTTATTTAAGCACAGGCCGTCCACAAAAAAGTAACTTGTCGGTCTGTAGCTTAATCGTTTCCCCGTTTTTCCTGACTTTATCTGTTGGTCCCCCGCCTTATTTCCTCCCCATTCCAAGTTCCAATCTATATAATTTGTAAACCAATTGTGCATACACATACACATTCAACTAGTCACCGCACAAATTTGTAGCGATAACGGCAGTGAAAAGAAAAAGTCGTGATTGACGCCGATAATAAAATCCACAAACGTCTTTCATCAGGCAATTCTGGAACTCATCCAACCGCTAGTTTTGTTCCTAAATCTTGTCTAATTATACCTGTAGAAATTTGAGCATTTGCAGATCAAGCTATCGTATTTAAAAGACAAGGAACAAGAAATGAGGGGGAAAAGATTTTCACGTCTGTTACACAATAATGCTGTAGATGTGAACCATTCGATGGGTAAAACGAAGGATAATAAATTTTAACACTTGTCATGTCATTGGCAACGAAGCAAACTGCAGTGTGTTTGTGTGCTAAGCTGTAGGCGCCTTCACTAACAAATTAACCATAAGAAATAGCCAGATGCTTTGGGGCTTTAGGGGGCCGTTACGGAAAAGTGCACTTTTGAATTTCATTTAATTATAAATGTTATTTGCTTTATAACAACTAAATTATGTGCTTTAAAAACCTTAATTTGGTTTCCCTTTTTATTGATATTTTCACGGTGATTATGGATGTTTTATGAATGATGTTTTCTGGGCCTCGTGTCATCTTAATCTGGCTCTGGGCTCCAGATCACATTTAATACAAATACCCAGACTCTTTTGCTGGAAATGACTATATCGACGAATTCAGCACTTAACGCAGCTTCAAATCATTCATAATGAATGCGACTTCTTTTTTTTTGACTTGTGAACTGAAAGTAATGGCAATAATGCATCTTATGTAACACTCAACATTCTAACGGTGTTACTGCAAGCTAACAAAAATATATAGCTTGTACTCAGTCAACTCTGAATTAATAATGTGCCCAAATTCAAAGCTACAATTCAGCCAATCAATAAGCACCTTTCAAATTTACGGGATAAAAAGAATTTAACGCTAGCAACGGCAACAAAATATTTAATCAACCTGCAAGTGAAATACCGTCATTTATATTATGTGTACGAAACTTCAACGTAAAATTGTTTAATGTGAAAAGTATACTTGGGGAAAAGCTAAATTTAGTCACTACTTGAGCATAAATCAGCAGTTTTTTTTTAAAAACACACAAAATGTTGATTATTGTTTTGGTTCCTATGCGACTTCATTTTAAACTTTTATTGCATTCGTAAGAAAAAATAAGACTGCACTTTGAAATTTGTGAGTTCTTGGTATACCAGTAAGATATTTTTGAAATGCTTGTCGTGTTTTTAATGATGAATGACGATTGGTTGAAACTTATTGACAGTTTTTTTTTATTATTATTCATGAGCCACATCTGATGTCAGTGGGGAAAAAACGGGTCGGTGTGATATGTAAATGTCATGTCAAAATGTCAGTATAAAGGTTGTGTGTGGATGATTTGGTTTTTTCTTGCTATATTTTGCAGATATACGGCTTATTTTTATTTTAATCTGATCCAATGCGTTAGTTCTAGAATTTGCTTGACACCTAATTATAAAATGTACATGTTGCGAAAGTTAATATTTCATATTCTAAGTTTCTGTACTTTGAAAATAACTGCCATGTTTGATCAACTTGTAAAAACAGCCATGGAATTGGTAATATTAGTGAAATACTTATGAGCTTGACAGTCATATAATATTCCCTGTGTATAACGGTTACTGGGTGTATAAAACTGAAATATGTAAGAATTTTTCCACTTACCAATATGCAGTCCCATAAATTGGTTTTATATAATATTTTCTTTGTCGGTATCGTAAAAATAGCGTACCGGTACATGTATAAGACCAATGCGCGTAAAAACCACAAAATTGCAATGTTAGCCAAATGCAGTGGGAAAATTTTGGTCATAACATGGAATGACAAGGATGAAATTATTAGAAATAGCAAATATTGCACCAGGCAAAAACTAATTGTATACGCACGATCTCTTGCTTTCGTATCTTTTATCTATTCTTGGGTGATTTGTATCACGCACAGTGCTTTGTATTTTTGACGATGTTAAAACAGCAAGCACACGTTTTTCTATGGATATTTTCCATGCATTTTTCATCTGCTGAATGTCATTCAGTTTATTCTTCTATGCAAATTAACTTTACAGTACATTGTTATTACTTACTATGCAAATCGATCCCTTTATTTTCTAAGGTACAGAAGATAGTGGTCCAACAAATTACTGTGCTTTCAGTCTTGTAACTAAAATCGATAATGTTGATGTTAGTCAACGTGTACACGTATTAGATTAATCGCAAACGATTTTTTCTGCACATAAATTGGCGATTTAAAGCTTTTAGAGACAATTAAGCAAATTTTGAAGTAGTTAAGACCGTGTTATGTGTTTTTCTAGTCACCGATTGGGATTATTTTAAGACACTTTTTACTGTTGATCCAATCAATATTAAATATATTTTATTAAAATATTTGGAAGTTTGGTAATTAAAACATTTTTACAAGAGTTTAAAATCTGCGTTCACCGAGCTGTAGTATAAGTTAGATGCTTTTGTGAAATAGATTGAACTACAATAGGTGTAGTTTTATGTGGCATAAGGAACTTGTTAAGTGACATGGAAATAAATGCGTTCACGTACAACGTTCATGTCCAGCGCTAGAAAAATCCTAAGGTCCTATAACTTGGATATAAGGGATTTACAAAAGTCTCTCACTTAACTATATTTTGTATAGTAATAAAAATAACGATTCTTCTAATAGAATATTTTCTAATTTGGAGTTACATTTTAAACCATATTCGATGAAAATGCTTTTCTCAATGCATTTGCATTTTTATGCGCTGTGATACGCAACTTAAAATTCAATGTTCAAATGTGTATTAACATTTTCAGCTGATATTTTTGTCTACGTTTTTGCTGTGAAATAAGATGGGGCTTTGGAGCTTTCTATTTACATTGTCATGTTGACTTGCTCAAAATGTCTTAAAAAAGAGTATAACATAGAAAAAAAGCAGCTAGAGGTTTTTATTGTTTAAAAAAGTAAAGTTTTACATTTACATACTGTATGATATACCGGTAGTTTATAAGTTTTCGCAGATAGTGGTTTTCTAACCAATAAATTATATTTTTGAATTCTATGTGTATGCTATAGACTCTATAGTATAGAGTGTAGATAATGTGGTTACTAGCTATTAAACGGCTCACTCGGTATAGTGAATAAAAATTATCATTTACAGTATATTTTACGTAGTAATCCCTTTAATTATGTTTGTTTTGGGGTTGATTTTGTTCGTTTTATTAAAATGATAATTTAAGGCTTTGTTGTTCGAGTCAGTGCTTACAAAAACATATAGATTCATGTACTGTACATATTATTAGCTTTAGACAATGTCATTTTGTGTGCATATTAACCATAAAAGTTGAAGATAATCTGTTTCATTAAATTTTTTTGTGGGCGTATTTTTTTAGTAGTGGTTTCTCTCTCGTACTTTCTCTGCAATAATTATTCGGTTTTATTATTTTAAGCTCGTATAGGCGGTAGCTACTGTACTACTGTGTTACTACAAAGGGTGTTCGTATACTTACCAACATTTTGTTGATTTGGAAATTGATTTTTGGGATGGATTTGATTCGGCTTGAAGTTTAAAACTTTTTGCTTATGTTTTAGCAAATTAATGACAAATTATAATACATTTTGCACCAAAATTCACTTATGGTAATTTTAGAGGCATTTACTTCAGATTTATTTTGCGTTACAAACGGATTCTGGGTCATTCTGGAATGCTCATGGTTTACAGTTATGTTAGTGTTTATAACACTTGGAAAAGAAATAAAGGATATTTTTTATATGGGACTTTAGTGTAACATTAAGAAGCTTTAGTGCGGGTGATCATGTGTTTTAGACATATGTCAGCAGCTAATTCGTAGAATGATAGACGTCGAGAGCGATAACGCCAAACCGACAAAACTTATTAACTCGCAAACAAAAAAATATTTTTTTTTGGTTGGTAGTTTCTGTGTAATGTGTAGACTGTCGGGGATAATCACGGTTTTGTTCACATAAATATATTAAAAACTAATCACTGTTAAAGCCCCAATAGAGACAGAATAAGAAAAAAATATAGTATATAAGCGTAATTTCAATAGCCTTATAATGAAAACAGAAATTGCCATCTATAATTAGCCTTTTGGCGTTTTCAATTTTATGTTACAAAATGACTAGAAATTGATGTTTGATTAAATATTGCCTAAATTACTCCACTTTTTTAAACCATTAGACGATTTTGATTTTATTTTTACATTTTGATTGCGATTTTTAAATTTTGTTTTTTTTTATGTTGAACAGGTCAATTTTAGTTCCGTAATGTCAGTGTTTAATTACAGCGCTTTTTTAAAGCTACGGTAATGTTAGTTTTTTTTGCCAAAGTATAGCTAAATTGGTAGTTTTATGAAATGGCAAAAGTAGATTAGTCTAGGACCATTCAAGTGTCTCGCACACTGAATTCTTAATAGATGCTGTATCTTGTGTAGATAAGTTTAGTTTACGAAGTAATGGTGTTTTAGTATGGTTAATTTAAGTAACCAAGTATCAGTTCAAATAGCGTTAATATAGTTAACTTAGATCCTGTTTGACTAATTAACAATGCGAATAAATACTGTACGTGTTAAATTATCTCGTTAAAATTACATTTCATATTCAATTATTTTAATTTAGTCGTATAAAGTATACACTATATTGTACAAAGCTATTGATTTATTAGGATATAATTTTGTTGTTACACTGTTGCTTTGTTTCTAGATTTAAGCATGTAATTTTTCGATCCAAAACCGAAATAATTGGAAGGATAATTAAAAGGATAGAATAACTTAGATTTGACTTTATGTTTTACATAGTTTATTTCATTTAGGTATTTACATTGACATTTTATTTAATACAATGACAATTTCTTGTTTTTAACCACAACAATTCTAGGAGTAAAATATTATCGAATCATTTCATTTTTATAAAATGACATTATCATTTTTCTTTACTAAAATATACATCATAAAGCAAATACAAATAAAAGCATGAAATAAAAACCAACATATTTTAAAACTGTCAAAAAAGATAAACGAAGTGCTTTTAAAAACATTAAGTATGAAACTCAATGTATTTTTTTCTCTTTAAATTTTAGCTTCTATAATATTTTCTGCCACAGATGTGTTTTCAACGTCTAATTTAGCAGGGATTTATAAACAAAATACAAATTTGCATATTTAGCAGGTGCATTCTGCGAATACTTCATTTTCTTGAATATTTATAGCTTTTTTTCTTAGTAATTTCTTCATAGCATTGAAGCACACTATTAGGTTTTAATTTTCTATACCGGTAACTTTATCGTTTGCTTTATGATGTTTATTTTTCTTAGTATTGTTGTAAAAGATCTGCTTGATTATACTCAGTTTTTAAATAGACTTTTTCTCATTTTAAATAAAAATAACTGTATATTGTGTGATTTTAGAAACATGCCATTGCATTTTTAATATTAAGAAAAGTCTTGCATTTGGTTTTACATTAAGTTTTGAGTGTTTAGCTTATTACTAAACAAACACTATGTAATTGTACTGACTTTTACGGGTGTCTTTTTGTATAACCATGTAGGGCTTTTTCACAGCCCGTTCTTTCTTTATGATTGGGCCGTTAATGTTTAGGGAGAAGAAGGGAGCTATCAAAATATAATCATCGCCCATATTATCTTGCCGATCATCTTAATTGACGTTGTGGGCAATAACAAATTTACGATCAAACACTATCTTCACTTAAATGTATTAGCAATTGTGATAAGTCGAAGGCTAATAATTACCATTACAATCAACATCACACGCCATACACGATAATCTAATAGGTGTTGGAAATAAACCACAATAAGATCCGCCATGTAATTAAGGTTTTGCCGGAGCTGAAAGGGTCTGTCGGTCTGCAATCCATGGCATGGCATGCAGTACTTAACATTTCAGCCTTAAGCCAATGGTTTAATCAACATAAACTATTACTGTTCAGTACGTAAACAGTACCGGCTGTGGTTGCATTAAGATTTAACTTTGCATCTTTGTTTCTATGGAAAACCTCATTTTCAAGCACTTAATTTGGTTTTTAACAACTAAGTTTGGTGGTATTATTGATTACTCTTATGATTTGGTTTTATAAACCGAAAACACGGCTATTTGGAATCTAAATTTGACTTTGGAGACATCTCTTCTGGCTTTTAGATTACCTTATATTGGTTTTTAAAGCAGTACTGTACTTAGAGGACTTTCGAAACTATTTTTAATTAAGTTTTGTGAACCTAAAATTGGTTTCTTAATTGGTGTTTGTTCTTGTAAGCTGATATTTCTAACAAGAACATAGCGGTAATTGATATTCGGGTGTTTTCCCTCAAGCGCATTTCACGTTTGTTTGTTTTACGTTAATACTTTTACACGCCAAAGTCTTAAGTTGTTTAAAACCTTAAACATATAAAATATAATCGCTTTTTAGTTGATTTAATGGTTAAAGTACAGGCGAGAAAATTAGCTGGATCGCCATCGCTATCGTGAAGCTAAGGATGGCTCTCTCTGGCGTTTTTCCAACTCAACTTTTAAGTTTGTATATGTGGACACAAAGTGGGCTTAAGTCCTAATCCACAGCTATTTTTGGTCTGTATGGCCGGTCTTAGCAAAGTGTTGAAAGGCTCTAGACAAGGATAAACATTTGCCCAAAGGCTTGTGTGTTAACACACTGAGATTTGATACCTTTTGCTGCAGTTAATACTTAAAAGCAATCACATTCGCAGCGCCATACTTTACTTATTTCTATTGAAAGTAAAAACTCTAGGAAAAAAAATTTATTTGAAACGTTTTAAGAGGGTGTCTCACGACTTGCATTGTGTTATGTCAACATTTTAACTCTCTACTTTTACAGTACCTTTTATTGCTTTCAAGTGGTTGTCAACCTCGGTGTCACGGGTATAATTGAGTTAAGAAAGCTCAGGGCAAAAATTTCAAAAATGGACTTAAGATTTACTGTGAGTAAAAATGCAGTTAAAATCAGAGAAATTGCTACTAAAATGATGTACTCAAAAACTCGTATAGTGCATTACGTGTTATGATTGAAGTGTTAAGAAAAAAGAAAGTTGAGAACCACTGACTAGTTTGAGTGTGTGAGGAAGTACCGTATTTAAACTTTGAATTGATTTACTTTATTGCATGTATAACGACTCTCACATTTATTAATCGGATCTCGTAATGCTTATTCAGGAGTCCAAAAGAAATTTATGATTATTCAAGACATTTTAGCAGTCTTTGATAGAATTGATTTTTGGCACTGTTGCCAATTTCCGATTTCATGGTGAAATGGAATAGGGATGTATTATAGACTGATAAAAACATGTTTTTATAGCATATTGGCTTCCTTTACTTCCTGTCATAATAGAAATTTTGTAACGTTTACTCAAGAGAGAACTAAATCTTAGCATTTTTTATTCAATTAATTAATAAAATGGAAGATAATGCTCTTAATGTCTTCCCTTTTTTTAATACTGGAAAAATAGATTTTGGTGGGTAGAAACATTTTAATTAATTTTTTGGTAAAAGAAGCTACAGTATTTTAAATAAGCCAAAATATACTAAGTTTGTGTCAAAATTTGGTAAACAAAAGTACTTTTTCGTTCATTTTTGGGATTTTGATAAGCTGGATTGGTCATTCTATGCAATTAATTTAGTTTTGAGACGAAATTGTGGTTAATTTTTTATATCGCCAAAATTTTTTATAAAATTTATTAAAATTTACAATGACGTTAAGTTACTAGTATTTAAATCATGCTCTTGATGTACTAAAATTTGCAAAAACATTTTCAATTTCTTTTAAGCCTGTGTGGTTTTTTTCATACCAAATTTGTTAGGGGATTTAATGATTGCTTGCTGTAATTTTGGAGATGTAGCCTATACTCATGAGAGAATTTAATCTTGACACTTTTAGCCGATTAATTAATATGATGGAGGGGAGAAATACTTATTTAAAGGTTGTATTTTTTTAAGTAGGTGTAGAAAATGTGTTCTTTTTTTCATTAATTTGGAAAGGGAGAGATTTTATGCATTGATTATTTTTGTTGGAATCTATTTAGGTTGATTTTGCTTTAATTAACTGACGTAAAGTAATTGCCTTGTGCGTTGTAATTACTGACTCGGTGACAATTAAGCCATATCTCCGCTTAACAATCTATATATCCAGATTTACACAAAGTAACAGCTTTCAAAAGTTGATGGCAGCAGTTTTACATAGTCAAAAATGTTACATGAATAATTGGGGAAAAATTATATTTTCAAGTTTCAGCAATTATTTGCTACCCAACCGTGCGTGTGTACTTTTAGGATATGGCAGCCAATGGAGGGGGTGCCATTTGCCAACAAAATTACTTTGACAATCTAAAAAGCAACATTGATTTTTATTAAACAAATTTCGTACTTCAGATACTTAATTTGTGTTTTGAAATGTTAATATGGTTGCGTTATAACTTTGGATCTTTCTCATGAAATTTGATTTTCATTCTTATACATCAAATGTTTTACCGTGGTTTATAATTTAGTTAATTATATTTAATTTAATATTAACTTAACTTCTCTTAATTAAATTTACTAGACAATACAACTAGTTTTTAAAGCAACTAAGTAATTTCTTGTTTGAAAAGAAAATTTGATTTGATGTAAGAAACAAAATTGGGTTTTTAAGTCACTAAAACTTGCTTTTTAGCACATCTGATATTTTGATTGGCTTAATGGCTAAATTTGTTACGTAGGAAGACCATCTTAGAATGGTCTTCAGATGTTGATATAGGAAACCTATTTTTCTTAAATAACCTGAAGTTAGTACAAAAGGAAAAATGATATGGCAATTCGATTAACGATAAAATGTAATATGGTAATGCAATTTTTACAATAAGCAATGCTAACTAAAAAAAAACTGGCAATATAATATTCTTAAATACTAGTTATATCCATGGCCGTGTAATAGCAATACTAAATTAGTAACATGAAACGCCACCATGGAATATTATTAATGAAGCGTCACCGAGTGACAACAAAATGAGTGCAAGAGAACTCTAAACAAGCTTCCCCGTGGCGTCCTTAAATTTTCACCGCCAAATTATTTTTATTTCTTCTCCTCGTATCTTTTTCTTGTATTTTTTCAAGCAAACACCAAAATCGATTTCAACCCTCCCCATCTCTCACTCTCTTTTCACTGTTTTTTTCACCTTTAATGTTGTAGAAAAATGGTTATATCGACTGATTCTTCCATAGTTGAAATAAAAACTCTGACAAAAACTATGTCGAAATATAATGTTCGTAGGCTGATCCAAAAGTTCAAGAAAATTTGATTGCCCAACTTTAACTGCTTTTAAATATGTCATATTTTTCCGAAAAATTGCTTAAAGACAAGTGGATTGTTAGTGCTGCTGATCGTGAATTCTGATGATTTTTCAGTTTGTAAATAAAGTATTATTCTTATCGACTTATCATTAAAAATTCCAGAACCACATAAACAAGGATTAAGGTAGAAAATGAAATCCAGAAATAATGAAAATGTTAAGAACGAAAAAATTTAATCCCACTTAGTGAATTTATGTGCAGTATGTGACTTTTACAATAGAAGGATTTAAAATTACAAATCCATGTTATCAAGGCTTTGTTCTTGACATTTTGGAACGTGCCTTGTGTTTCTGATAGCTTGAATGAAAAAGATATGAAGAGTTTTTAATGCCCACAAATTGATTTGTAGCAAAAGACGATTGTTTTCAGTCTAAATGGTTGTTCCCCACTAGGAAGTTGCGTATTTTTACTATTTTTTAGGCCAACTTCAAAAGTTCAGGTATTAAGTTTACGGGAAATTCATCTCCAATAATTCACTGTTTAGCTAATGATTTGCAAATGTCAGGAATCCTTATTTTGACTTTATTCTTACTTTATTTACAATATGGGATTTTGTGATCTTATAAGTTATGATTGTCTAAAGTTCTTAAACTTTCTTAGAAAGCTTAGAAAAAAAAATGCAAACGAAAAATTAATTACTTTAGACAATCAGTCTGTTGTCGGAGAAAAATTATTCGGGCAGCAAATAATGATTATGAAGTTGGCATTTAAAAAAAGCCATTTATCATGTTTTATTTGTCGTAAAAGTAGAATATAATTTCGACTGTCCCTCGTGTTATAATAACAAGAAATATCTTCAAGAGAAAATGTTTTTTATCCTTTACAAAATTCGCTTTATAATGAACAAAAAAAAAAAAAAGAAAATCATAGATCTGAAATAAAAATCATATTTCTTTTCCTTTCGCTAAAGTATCTTAAGTTATTTTAGAAATTGGTGTATTCAAGTACAATACTGGAAACTTCGATCGTTTCTTAATCTTCAGTTTATAATAAAACATTGAAGCATCAAAAGCAAATTTTGTATTTTAATTTTGAAAACACTACGTTTGAAGCTTGAAATGTATATTTTCAGGATTAACTTAACTTTCTATTAATCAAATTTAATTTTTGAAGTACTGTATAATATGCACTACTGTATTTGTTACTTCCAATTTTAATGAATTATACTGTACGTACTAAATTTGATTTTGATTTGATGATTTTTTAGTTTTTTTAAAATGTCATTTCTTGAATACACCAAATGAATTGCTTTGAAAGCCAGTCATCATATATTCACTTATATGTTATTGCCAAGATATTCTTATATAAATTTCAAATTATAAGTCAATCTCGTTATTAATAGCTCTAAATGTTGCCAATACCGTATATAATGATGATGCTGTACAATTTAAATGACAGTAAAAAAATCAAGACATTAATTTTGTCAGCTAAATTATAAGCTACCCTTTCAGAGTTACTAATTGCTAATTAAAAATAAATCATCTGCAGAAAAATCACTTAAAAAATGAAAAAAAAGCACTAAGATCAATGAAATAGTTTAGTGATGCTTGGAAAAACGTTAAATAAAATGGTGATTTAAAAAATGAAATGAAAGAAAAAAGTTGTTTGCTGAATTGTTGGCAAAGTCTTTGCTTAATGGTTACACTGGATACAGTAAAAGCTTACAAATGAGTTTACATGTAAAAGAGAATTCAGTGAAGCATAAATTAAAATCAGAAATTATAATATAGGGTGAATGAGCAAATGAGGTTACAGGTTAAGCTGAAAGGCAAAACGCTATTAAAAGTATTTCACAAGGATTAAAATAATACTCGTACATGAGTGAACATAAATTAGTTGCAATGTTTGCATAATTTTGGTATAAGTTGACTTACGAAAGGGAAATTATATACTGTGTGTGGATATTTTAGTGACATTAAAAGGCAGTTTTTAATTTAGAATAATTATTTGGATAATCACACAATTTGGACAGTGTGTTTTGATGTTTTTGATGTACAATATTTTGTAAACAAATTTTGACTCACCCTCTGGAAATAGATGAGCTTGTCTTGAGAGACAATTTGGATTTATATACAGCTACTAAGGATTTCTTCAAACGGTTGATTAACAAACAACTGAAAATCTTCCTTGTCTTACCTCACTAAACCCATTTATAAAAATAACTTAAGACGCCTTAAAAACAAATAAAAATGTAAATGATGTTTTTATCATTTCTCTTCATTAGTTCCGCAACAGACGCCTTAGAAACACTTTTTTTATGTGAGCAAAAATGTTAACATCTTAGAAATGCATTGTGAATAGAAGAAATATCTCTAGCACCAAATTTAGCAAGTGAACTACTAAGATTGGCTTCTTAAAACACGTTAAACGTTAATCAGTTAAACGTGAGAAACAAATTAATAAATTATAACTAAATCTTTAGCTAAATTAGTGCTATAAACTTAAATTCATAGTATTAATTTGAACGATTGTTTATATTTAATTATTTTTAACGTACTGATTTTTTCTTTTAAATTTAATAATATCAATAATATGTAATGTTATTGCTTTATTAAATTTTAAAGCGAGAGTCATACATTGTGATTCTCAATTTCGAAAATTGATGTGAAATGTTATTTGATGGAGAAGAGCTACATTCTTAGTGACAAGTTATAACTTATAAGGAGCAATTGGAATTGACATCAAAAATTGTTATATGCAATAATTTAGCTCTATTTGCTGCTTACATTTAGGAGAGTACGGTACAAGGAAGAAGCAATTTTATTTATAGCTTTCTTTGATTTTAAGTTGTTTACTCGTTGCCATGCCGATCAATAGTTTTTAACTGATATGTAAAGAGAGATAGGGAAAAGTTAGTCATTTATAATATTATAATTATGAATGACGTGGATATTTACTATGAATAATTAATTGACAGTTATACAGTACTTCTGTTTGTATTGGAGGAAAATATATGTAATTGTACACAGCACAAAAACAATGTATTGGACTATGCTATTTACAAAATAATTTTCCATAAATATTTTATTAAACTCTATTTCACATAATTATGTTTTGTTGTTGCTATTAACAACTTGTATTCAAAAAGTAAGTTTCTCACAAAATCCCACAAAAGACAATATTTTCTTATGCACGCAGCCATGTTATGCAATTTTGATTATATATCAAATTGTTGGTATTAGTCACAAGAAAATGATCAGTTTTGACATAATCCTATTCAGGAAATAAGATATTATCAGGTGTGACTTGTAATTTAACGTAAAGTTTGCATTTTTGCCATTTTAAATGTGTCAAAATGTCCAATTTAATTATATGCAACTTTTGAAATTACTGTTAAGGAAAAGTTACTTATTGATTTTGTTCTCATGTGATATTTAATTATGAAGTAATTATTACGGTTGATATTCAATTTATTTATAGTTTTTATTTTCAGTAAAATGGATAATAATATTAGCTGCTTAAATTATTAATAATTGCATTTAACCTATGAAAAAAATGTTTAACATCAATTACATGCCCAAATATATTGTTGTGTTTCTTTTCTTGTTCTGTAATTCAGTTACATCTGATGTCGGTAGTTCACTTTGTGTTTGTTCTTATTTTTCCTTTCTCATCAACGTATATCGATCGTAAGGGACTGAAAATCGACGTAAACTTGAATAGATAGACGTTATTTTATGTGTAAGACGTGTTGAAAATTGTGTAGTAACCTTATTATTCTGGTTTTTTATAGGCCAAACCTACAGTAAGCTCGATGACAGGAAGCTAGTGCAATTAATCAATTGAATTTAACTCTTAATACATATTATGTTTTTTTACGTCTAAGCCGTCTTGTATTATACGGTAACTGTAAACTTAAGAATGTTGTTTACTGGGTTGGGTTTTTAATAACATATTGACGTTCTGGACATCCATTGGAAGTACAGTATAGGAAACTGTTTGACATGCATTCAAGTAGCTTTGATGACAACATGCGAAACTTTTTCAAATTCAATGCTCCATTAGTCAGTAAACAAAAAGTTAAGACTATTAAGGGAAATTATTAAGTGGAGCTTCTTAGGCAGAAAAACTGAAAAATTATTGTAAACCGAACGGGATTACATTTAAACAAATTTTTCTACGTTAATATATTTAAAAACATTTTCTTTCAAGATGCTCAACTTTATTTTACAACATTAGGTTCTAGAGTCTAGACCAATTTTAATTCATTTTTTAGTACTTTAAAAAAAAATTTTGTTAATTTTAAAAAATTTGTCTGTCGTTTTAAATTGAAATGTGCATCTGATCACTGGAGAAAGATTTTTGAAGATACTGTACAATCATTATTTATTAATTTAGAACTGTCGAATGTGGCTATTAATTCTTCATCCAAAATGTCTTTTTCGTTTTACCTTTTCACATGGTTTTCAATAATCATTAATTACTGATAAAGTAGAAAAATTTGCGGTAAATTAGTTCACGAGAACGAAAATATTTTGATATTGCTTTTTCCACTCCCACAAACTTTGCAACAAGTGTTGTCACCCAATTTTTATAAGGTCACTGCAAATATTTTTTTATTAATTGGAGTATTCACTCGATGTTTACATTTCTAGAAGACTAAATCTAAGTTACTTGTATGTCGTAACTTTTATGATTCTCAACCGTCTACATTACTGGTCACCAACACTGAGTACGCGTGTTTGTAGATTGAAAGCAAGGAATCTGCGATTTTATTTACAATTTACAACTTAATCTTTATCATTTATCGATCTATTCACTCACATACACTGCTCACAGTACATGTGTAGTTTATCCATCGTCAAGTAAGGAGGGTTATGATTAAGGCCAATAGGACATCCTCTTTCGAGAAAAAAAAATGCACTTACAGATCTCAAAACGACGCCATTCAACTTTATTATTTTTATTGGGGTGTGTGTCATTATAGTTTTTGTGGATTTTTAAGACATTATTTGGTTAGTTATACCGATTTATGATGACGGAGAGAGTGAGATTTGAGCACATTTTAGACCAAGTCGGAAGTCGTGGAAAATTTCAAATTAGGGTTGGCATCGTTATCGTTTTAGTTGGATTATTTACTGCCTTACAGAATTTATGTGGGATCATTTTGTTGCACACGCCAAATCATTGGTGTACCATTCCATTTACATCAGCGAATAGCACCCAGAATTCAGGCTGGACGGAGCAAAGAATTAAAGACTATGCCATTCCGCGTTCGGCTCAAGGACACCATTCAAGATGTCACATATATTTGCGCAATTTCAGCCAAGCTTTCTCTCGACCACCTGACAACAATGATCAATCAAAGAGAAAGGCGCCGGAAATCGTTAGTTGCGACTCTTGGACTTACGAGACAAAGGAATTCCAATCAACTACAGTAACTACGGTGAGTACATTAGATTTTTGTATTACGTTTGTAGACAACTATGATCCAGGGCCGAATTTATATTTATTCGTTTTATTTTTTATATTTTAGGACATATTTTATTAATATATTTAATTGCAAAGCATATCAATGCTTACATTTGTTGTTGCTTTGAGCACATTTGACCTAAAATTCAGAATAAATTTGGTCCTGTAGAAATTGGTGTAGTGGGCAGCGGAATTTAAGCTCCTACTTGTAATTTTGTTCATGTAATGTGTGTGGTATTGTAATTTAAATTTTTTTTCTTTTTTTATTTAAGTGGAATTTAGTATGTGATTCACAGTTCAAGGCATCCACTGCCAAATCCGCTTTCATGATGGGTATTTTATTAGGCTCGCTGACATGGGGATTTTTTTCCGACAGGTCTGTTACATAATGTATAGCTTTAAAAAAACCTATCCTAGAATAGTTTATGGTGTAATGCGTCAATTATTGTTGGTTTGGTTGGCAATTCACATTGGTTTACCTTCAACTGAAATATATTGACCATCATAATAAAAAGATCTAAAAAGACATTTGGCTTGTAAAACATGTTCAATGTATACAGTACTATCCAAGTGTTTCTAGACTCTTAATTTGTTCGTAAACTATCATAAAAGTGTCAAAACAAAGTCCCAACTGGCAACGCCTGTGATAAATACATGGTATAGCCGCATCATAATTTACCAACCCTCTCGCATCTTCTACTGTCCAAGTCTGAATATGACGAATTTATTGGATGAAAGGGTTTGAGGACATGGGATGTAAGATATGACGTTAATACTATCACATCTACACTAAATCTTTAACAATTGCTATTATGTTGATTCATTTTTAGATTTATTTTCACGACGAAAATTGAATTTGGATTCTGGGAACTTGGAGCTCACGTTAACACTTTTTGAAGCATTCATTGTCATAATTTCATAAATTAAAATATTATCTATTTTTTATATGTAAAGGGACCCAAACGAACTACACTAATGTTTCATGCTTTACTCAGTTTCAGTAGCATAGCAAAACGCCAAAACGGACTTTTCACTGAACTAGTAAAATGTTGTTTACTGTCCAGAGAAATGAATAACTAAATTTTATGATGCATAAAATAAGTGATAAAATCGATTCTTGTTTTGTGAAGAAAAAGATAGATTTATGCTGCTGGCATGTTTAAAGTATGCTTATATAAAAGGGGATGTTGTCACAATTCCTCCTAGAATAGTATAATGCCAACAATTCACGACATACTGTAACTTAGTGATAAATTATGGTAGCCCCCATATATGGACTAGGAATAATGGATATGTATAAGCCAAATGTCTCATTTTATCTTATTTTTATACATGTACAGTTTGTTTCCACTAGTTGAGTCCATTCATTGGTGTTCCACAAGCAAACTATCGATACAAAGAAAAGAACTGGTAAACATTTTAAAACTTAAAATGTTATCATGTCATGACGTATTCAGAGAAAATGGTGCCCATAGAAACTTAGTTAGTTAATGCATTAAAATTAATTAATCGGAAAATCGTTTCTTTAATCACTCAACAGTGTTTGAAAAATCAAGTTTTGCAATGAAAGAAAAACTAAATTTATTGCCTCGTGTGGAAATTTGGCATCTTCCTGGAATACGCTTTTACTTTGATACTAATTTATTGGCAAAAGTGGTAAACAGAAGTTCCTTTTGGGAATTATTATCAACTGAAGTTTGCTATTTAATTATCCTATATTGCATTATGATATCGAAGTTTCAATATACCGGGTGATAATTAAATTTAAATACTTTGAATAAAGAAAAAAGACACCCCAGTAGTTTCATCGTAATTGGAAATTGAGCATTGATCATTTATTTCTTATAAGTAACATGTTTGGTAAATATTTTAGGTAACGAATGATTCCATGTTTTTTATTTCCAATTCCAAATGTATTTCGAGATTTAATAATCATTAATCACCCTGTATACTGTATTAGACTTTGAATGGGATTAATAATAAATTTGTTGTCATCTGACATTCACACGGAATCGGGTTGGCATTTTGCAATGTAAACAAGCGCTGCTCTCAGAGGCTGCGTCCCCATGGATATAATACACATGCACACAAGAATTTGCCAATCACTTTAATGTATTCAAAAGTGATCAAATTAAATATAAATTTAGTGCTACAGATGGAAAACAAAATTACCTAGAAATTTAGACTCAAAATACGAATATCTGTCATCATAATTAAATATTGGTTTGGGAACTTGTTTATAATTCACTCAAAATTATACCTGTCATGTTTTCATTTTTTTAATATTATTTTCATCCCATGGTAAAATTACTTTTGATGCATATGGGATTCCTAAATCACCTTACTTGTTTACGTGACAGCCTCACATTTTTTATGTTTGACATACCGGGGTGGCCAGAAAATAAAATAATTCCACGAGAAATTTTTTTGACTAGTTTAAAGTAATTATGGATAATTTTGTTGTTTCTATGCCAATTATCTGGGACATACCGAGGTCCTGTATATAATTGACAACTGACTGAGTTTATTTTATATGAATAACCTATAAAAAAATTAGTAAATATTTTTATGCAATTTAAAATTTTTGGAAACACCACTGTATATGCATATCTTTTTTTTTTTCATCTTTTTACAAATCCAATTTGAACTTTCTATATCTGTTCTGTCGACACATGCTACAGTATATTTATTTATTTTTTCTTTGAATATGTTTAAAAAAGATACGGACGTCGTTGCTGTGCTCTGACTGGAATTGGAGTGTTTGTGATTGCAGGGATTGTCGCTTCTTTTCCCATACATTATCTTCTTTTTCTTACTTTACGTGTTATTGTTGGTATTGGTTGTGCAGGAGCCACTTCATCCCTTTACGTCTTACGTAAGTTACTTAAGTCTCATAATAAATATTCTGATATCATGTACATTATTAAATACAGTGTGTTCGACCACATATCGATGATATCATTATACAAATACACTGATATTTATACGAGTTTTTTATGAAATATATTATGTAGTGGCTGAAGCAGTGGATCTTAAAATCCGTGGCGTGATTCAGATGGTTTACCTGTCTATATCTGCTTTTTCAATGATGGTCATAAGTCCATTGGCTTACTATTTCAATGATTGGACAACTCTATCGCTTATCATATCAGTCTGCTCGTCTGCACTGCTTTCCACCTATTGGTAATGATATTTTTTTTATTCTTTCTATATTTTATAAAATATTTTTTAGATATTTTGTTATGTAATTCACTGTGAGCGCCACCGTTGATCCATGCAGGTTACTCCTACATTTACAATTGAATAGGATGCCAATAGAAAATTCATATCCGTCGGGGTTTCTTTTTTTAGGTTTTTTATTTTTTTTTTCTCAACAACCACCAATCCACTCTTGAAAAAAAAAACAAATGGCATTCCATTTGTTTTGTCAAAGGTGATATTAAAGTGGAGCTGCCTTTTCATTATAAGTACACGAAGTGGTGCGCCTTTGAACTTGGGGGCCTAGAAAAAAAGTACTAATAAGAACTTTTGTTTATTTAACTGTTTTACAAAACCAAATGCGGAAATAGACTATTAAGAAAAAGATACTGTAATTTACACTGAACTAAATTAAATTTTGATGCAGTGCATTTTTAAAGACTCAGACAGTTTGGCCCAAAATGCATCTGCAGTGCCTAGACTTTCTTTTGTTTTCTCAGTATATGTTATGTGCTACAATCGAAATTGTTGATAGGTGAATAAAATTTCTCTGGTAGTGTTGAAACATTAATGTTTATATCTGTTGCTTAATCTGTCAAATACGACAAAGATTAAATGCTAATCGATGAATTTAATGAAAGAAAATTTTCTATCGATTTAAAGTACATACACTGTTGCATTTAGGTTACTTTTAAGAATGTACTGTACATAATAGAAACCTCTCTCATCGCATTTTATGAATAATTTAAAATTTCCCATACAACTCAAAGGTGTTTGGTGGTATCTAGAATTGCTTTTTACAAAATTGAGTTTACTATGAAGGATAAAGTAATAATCAGTATAAAACCCTCTTGAGTAAACGAGATGATATTTCTTCTTAGTTTTAAATAATAAATAATTTATCATTTACCGTACATGGTCGACTGTCATAATTAAGATGGACACTATCAGCAGCTAATTTTACTTAATGCATTGTTGCTTCAATATCTTGCAAGGTTTATGCTCGGATAATAGACTAATGCTGTATATGTGTTTCAGGAATACTTTAAGCAAGTGCTTTGTGCTTTAAGAACATGTAGTTAAGTTTTCTATTTAAAAAGCAACCTTAATTTGTTTTTTAGTAAATTAGGTGATTGATGTCCTTGTGTTAGGAAAAGATAAACTTCAGATTCGATGGATGAATTTCGATTTTAGCGAACTAATTTAATTTCTTACAACTGGAATTCGTGCCTAAGAGACTTTATTTGTAATTTGAAAACCTATGAGTATATTTGCCATTTGAGATGTTAAATTCGATGTTTAAATTACCAATTAGGATTCTTTGTGTCTAAATTTAGTGCAACAAGTATTTTATTTACGTTTTTAGTAAATACATTTGTCACTTAACTTTTTAAGACCTATTCATGCACTAATTTTGAATTGGTGGTAATTCACATACATCTTTTACAACTGAGTTTGGAAATTAGAAAGCAACTTCATTGCTTGCTGTAGTTTATGCTCATTATAATAACTTCAACTCAGGCGCTTATTTTCTTTATAAATTTTAATTAATTTATGTCAAGAGTAAGTGCTTAAATGTCATCTAAATTTCTAAAACATTCTCATACCCACAGTATATTATCTCGCGATTTAATAAAAAATAATGATGTATATAGGCGTCAAGTTTATCAGTACGTAAACAGTAAGCTCTCATTGAATCAAATTGAATAGCATTTCTAATATTGAGTAATAATTGTTTAAAGGTTGGTCCCGGAATCCGCCAGATGGTATATAATAAAAGGGAGATTTGAAGATGCTTACGCAGCACTTGAACACGTCGCCAGTGTAAATGGCCAGCCAATCGAGAAAGATCTTTTGATGCAAATGATTGCTGACTGTAATCGAACTGAAGTAAGAAGCTCTTCCCATATTCTTATTTTTTATTATTTATTTTTTGCATAGTAGATCACAAGTACAGGATTATTCTCTCTTGAATTTCAAACGCTTAATAGGAATTGTTATGCCTTTCATGGGTTTTTCCAATTAAGCTCATCAATTTTCTCGCATAGACAGAAACTCCAATATACCGTAAATCTAAATGACAAATATTTCAGAGCTGTTATTTACATTAGGCGGATTTTTCCAATATGAAGCCTGCATTTTTATGCTCTAAATTCTCTGAGACTTTCAAAATTTACATATTAAGTTATCTTATATTAAGTGCTTATTGATAAATTAAATTTGCTTTTAGTAACTCATTTGCATATTTTTGATAAATTTTTATATACATTGCTATACAGGTAATTGTACAGTCAATTTTGGCCAGTTATTGATTTTTACATTTTAGTTTATTTGTTCACAGTTGTAAGTATTTGTCAGTTTAGTATAAATTGTGCTAATAATAAGTGTTTTTTTGTGTACTTGTTTATTATTGCATGCGTTCGTAATATTTATTTCCAAAAAAAAAATTAAAGAAAAGTTTACAAATTTATGCAATATACTGTATAGTACTTTTTTTAACTGTACTTCAAATGCAAATGTACAGTTTCAATTGGTAACTTATTTTTGCATTCATAATTGAGCCGATTTGAGATAGTTCTGAGCTTTGTTTAGAGATTGTTGCACGTGTAATTCCGCTTTATATTAATAATAGGAAATTTATATTAATAATGAGAAGTGAAATAGATCCCAAAGAGAAGATTCTCTATATACATCCAAAGTTATCTCATAAACGCATTCCATTCTGTGCATACCATTATTATTCATACCAACGACGTCATCCTCTTTTTTCCAATTATCACTATTAAAATATTTCGATGATTATATCGGTACCGGTACTGTAGACGTCTTTTCATCATGAATATTTTTGATAATACTCAGAAATAATAAAAGATAAATTCAAGCAAATTTTACTTTTTAATACTCATTGAGTGTCTATTCATTATTTGGTTACTGAAAATTACTATTAATTTGAACTAACTTATATCTATTTTATGTAGATGCGAAGTGCGGAGGTTTTGGATCAGAAACCATATTTTAAAATTTTGTCTGATCTTTTTCGACGTGAATTGAGGAAAAGGACTATCATTTTGTATTTTCTATGGTGAGTTTTAACGACATGGGGTTTTATTGTTGGGAGTTTATATCCATTATTTTTTTTGTGCATTTTGAAAGGGGCATTACAGCTTCAGTTTATTATGGAACGACATTGTACGGTCCTTCTATTGGAAAAAACATTTTTTATGTAATGTTTTGGTCTGGAGCCACCGAAGTTCCTTCATATGTTTTGGGTATTATACTGGTGCGTTATCTACCACGTAGAACAGCTATTGTTACGTGTTTTATCATCAGTGGACTTTTTGCTCTTTCATCGTTCACTATTACTTATAACGGTAAGTAAATCCTTCTCCATTCATATTATCTATACAGTATAACACCAATAACCTAACTTTGATACAGAAAATCTATTTCTACCCATCATTAAGCATATAAAATAGGTTTCATTTACAGGGATGAGTCGAAAATCATTAGCTAGTTTCTTATAAAAGTTTCTAAAACTAAATTCAGTTAAGGAGCAACAGTAAAACATGTGCAAATTCAGTTATTCACGAATTTAGCGTCTCAATATTCAAATTTTTGTGCTTTTAAATCCAAAATTATAATTTTTTAAAACAGAATTTTGTTTAAAAAGGAGAGTTTGAACCTTTTAGTTCAGGTAGAGTTTGTAATTTTAAAGAGTCATTTTTAATGGCAAATGTAAACTCGTTAAGAAGATTCATTAAGACAGTGGAAGTAACGCATTTTGCTAAATTGGGCATTATTTTGCTCTTACTTAGCATTAGTTTCTCATGTTAAGATAGTCGATATTTATCCAGCTTATGCGCGTTTATTGCATAATGTAATTTGTATGTTGTAACCCATTTTCACTCTTTTCAAGATGCAATTTAGCTTTAAAATCCAAGGATAAAAAAATAACGCCATCATTTGATTGCGATTAAAATGCATTATTGTGTTTTTATTTGTCGTGTGTGCAATGTGCATGTAAATTCTCATTTCGGTTGAAGACACATTCATTAAGTTAAGTGATGTCTTTTCGTAATTAAGAGCTGCGCAAATAGAGAAGCTAAGTTCTATACATTAAATGGAATATGGGGAAAAGGGGAGGAGGACTTTTATTATTTTATTCCCAAGACACAAATATATGGCTTGACACGAAATCATAACACGCAAGCCTAACACAACACAAAATTATAGTTTTGCACCACATAAAAGATGAAAGCTAACGATCCTAAATTGTCTCCATACAAGTCCTTTAGGTCAACTGCTCCTTAAAACTACCCTTACATATACATCTCTATCTTTCACTACATTTGTTTGGACATGATAACCAATTGATTGGTGTATACTGTAGAAAATAATACTGTACTATAATAATATACAACTTAGTGAGCGAATAAATGTCAATGACAGAGAAGTTCCTTTTGCATTAACTTCGATTTGCAATCTCATATTATACAGGGTGATCATTAAAAGTAAAAACCCATATACTTCTGGAGCAAAAGGGTCGAAAATTATTGTTATTGTCCAAAGAAAATCAATTTTTTTCTTTTATGTCAATTTTTATACATTTCTTAGCATTTTAAGACTGCTAATTAATGCGACTTATTTTAGTGAAATTGGTTTTTTTTTTCATTCTCTGTGTTTGGTGCTTGAATTCCACCCTGTATAGATATGATTATATTGGCTACATCATATAATGCAACTTTCATATCTTTTTGCTTTCATCCAAAAAAAGAAAGAAAATATTTTTTCTGTATCTGTCTATATACAAGTATAAGTGTATGGATGAAAAGGATGCGGTTGTAAACAGTAAACAGACACACACTGGGAAAGACTTACAATTAATCATATACAAACCTAGAAAAAATATTTTGTTCATTTTTGGTTCTCAACTTCTGGCCTGTAAGACGTTTTTGAGGGTTCGTGCATTTGTTTTTTATATGCTTTTGTTTACGGTTGGTGTTACCTGGTGTGATATACAAATTTTTATTTATTAGTTCGGTTGATCATTCTGTATATTGCGCAGCATAGTTCATATTTTTTTTTACATTTTTATTCAGGTTTTGTACCATTCTTTAGTGAACTTTTAGAGAAATTCTATACAATTTTTTTTACCAAGTTACTTGAAATTAAAACACATTTACCGATTTTAAGATGTTAATTTTATACTTTAGAAATGCCTTGTAGTTTGTAGATTATTGAGTGAATTGTCTTGAGTTTTGTGGCTCGCGCTTGCTACAAGTTTGAGAACCTTAAAATTGTTGATGATATATGATGCATTTGTTCATAAAAGACATACAATTGTCTCGTCGTTAATGGACATTTCATAATAGATGGCAAAATTTGATTATAACAAATATCAAACTAAATCAGAATGGATTGCACATTACATTACGCTGCAATTTGATAGAAATCTAATTGTAAAACTTATTAATGTTATAGTCCTCTATAAGGACTGATAGGCCGAACAAATATAATAGGATTTTCTATGAGCTAATAGCCAATTGTGATGAATTAATAAACAACATACTGTAGATTTCTACAGTATGTCTATTATTTGCTATTTAAATCCCAAGGGTGTGGTCATTTGCAACTAAAACACAATTTTTTATAATTATTACATTGCGGTATAACTTATTGTTGTTATTAAATGTAGCGCAATGTAGTGCACGATATTTCATGTCTATATTGGCTTTTAAGCTTTAATTAACTAAATTATTATACGGCCATAGTGTTTCTTGATAGCAAACAATGCAGAAAGTACAGTACTCCCTTAAAGTTCATTCTAAATAACTAAAAAGTTAAAAAAAAAATTTAAAGGTTAAGAACTGTTGAGTGATAGACATATTTAATGATAAAAATGTTGACAATTAATTAAGCTTTCTAGTAATTAAATTTCATTCCTGAGACACTTTATTTGGTTTTTAAAGCGCTGAATTAGACGCCAAATAGAGAATGCACTTGTCTTTGAAATTTAAAACTCTGAATTGAGCAGTTAAGACACCGATGGTGGCTTATAATGACTAAATTTGACTTTTATGTGCGGTTTTATGTTTCATGTGTGGTTTGCGTTTTTTTATGTGTAGATTATTCAAGTGTTGCTTGTTATATTTAAATCTTATTCCTCCCATAGGCTCGATCGTTTTTATATGTTAGAAATTCCATTAATGCTTCAGGGGTGCTTAAAATTATTGCGATATCCGATTTTGCGACTAGAAAAGATTTTTATAAATACATGATTATTAGCTTATTAATGCTATATTCATTAATTAATTTATTGGTATTTATAATATTGCAAGAATATTATTATTTTTTTTTATTTTGGCTAAATTACTACTTTTACGTAACAACATTTGGTCATTTTGGCTGCTTAAAATTAAATACGGTATTTTCCTAGCTAACTTAATTTTATTTTCAGGACGAGTGACACATTTTTTGTACAATTTGATGAATATGAGAAATAACAGCCTGACATTAAAAAATGTTTTTTTATTTGTAACAGAATATAAGTGGCTGATTACATGGATGGCGTTTGGCAGCAAGTTTTTTATAATCATATCATTTAGTCTTCTTTACATCTTTACAATGGAAATTTTTCCAACTCGTCATAGACATCTGGCGCTTGGAACCAGTTCCACATGCGCTCGTGTTGGCACCATACTCATCCCATTTATTGTTCATTTCTTGGTAAGTTTAACATTTGATTTACAACTTCTCATCATAAATTTAAATATACTCTGTTTTTTTATATGGTATAGTAGCTTGTATTATAGGGTATACTATAGGTTGTGCTTTTTTTATTATGTCTAACCATATCTAAAAACGCTGACAAATCATTTCAGTGAGGTCAGATAAGCAGCTTATTAAGGCACCAACTCCCTGAAAGACCATTTATTTGTTTTAACTGGGCTCAATTTAGATCTCTGGATACAAATCATGTATAGTTTTAACTTTCGTTTCTTAAGTTATTAGATTTGCAAATTTGCACGGAATTAAATGCATTTTATAGTTATTTTTATTTTTCAGTGCAATTTTAGTGCTTTTCAATGCAATATTGTAGTGTATAGAAAGTCTAGAAGAACTATTACTGTTGGGATTTATTCTTTAGGGGCCCTTATATAATTTTTGGCTCTGATAATGATATCGTAGCCCATATTGCTATTTGTTTTCATTTCAAGTTTATCGCTGAGTTTGATGTCGATTCTTTTATTTTGATGTTATCAAGCTCAAACTTACATCTCAGTGGTTTTAACCAGATTCCCTATTTCCCTCGTTCTTCTCGAAAACTGTTTTCTTGGAAATACAGTATCTCCATCTGAGGGTTGTGAAAACAATTGCGTTTACAGCCAGAATATTATTGCATCTACGTTTTACATGTACTGTAAAATTATATGCGCCATAAACAGTGTCATTTTTCTACTTTATTCACTGAATCCATTGCATTACAGGTGACTAAACTCACTTTAATTTTTTTTTTTGAATTTTTTTTTCAATTCTGGAAAAATTGCATAGACTTTTATAGATAAATTATGGTTTAATACAAAAAAATATTTATTCTAGTGGAAAGTTGTTTGGGATTACTTTTCTAGATTAATATTTAAATTGAGCTTTTGTACTTCATAATATGCATGTACTAATTGGAAATACAATAATTGTTTTTACTATTGCCATTGATTGTGTAGTCATTGTTAAATAGAGCATTTGCATTGTTATAATAATTGGCAATTTGAAGTGGTGCATTGTGCATACAAGTACCGTACTGTATATCATTAGCAAAAGTAATTAATTGATTGAAGTGTTTGTCTATTTTGTTTAATGTTTTGCTGCTAATTAGGGTACTGAACTAAGCAGTGTTTCCCAAACTTTTGGAATTTGAGAACTCTTCTTTGGAGTTTTAGTAAATTTTTTTCAAAGTAAATTAAAATATGACTTTTTTTTGCTACCGTACATTATAGTACATGATATAACTTAGATTCCGTTAAATCTGGCTGATTTTAAAAGTTTAATCAATATCACTACATTTTAATTAATGTTTTAAACTTGTAAGTTTTGAATATTAAGTGTTTCCGACTGTTGACCTAAAAGATGCATTTTTTTGTTATTAGCAAACATATTTTTATAAAGTGCTATCGTGAAACAAAATAAATTACGTATAATTTTCCAAATATCAGCCCTTAAATTATGTAGTCGATTCTACTTTGACCTTAAATGTGCACTCAAGTTTTTGCCTTAATACGCACAAATGGAATGTACTAAGCTTAATTTAGTAAGTTACATGCAATTTGTCTGCAGTATATAATGTATATTGTAATACTAATAAGCTTTCTGTATCTACATTTTATTTCAAAATAATTTGCTGGATTTTTAAAGTTAATAACGTCGTTTTTATTTTCAAGAGTTCTTATGGACTTTCAGTGGTGATGGGGATCTTCGGAGGCCAGGCACTAATAGCTGGCCTTGCTTGTATATGGCTTCCTGAAACTAAATCCAAAGCACTTCCGGAGACAATTGCGGACACTGCCGACTACAAGTCACTAAAATTGTTACCCGACAAGCTCAACGTTAACACCCAAAGTGAGTAATCGTTTTGTTTATATCTTTAGACTTCCGTTTCATCCATTTAACTACTGTAGCATCATCCAATGCCGCGTAACCTACGCAACGCCAATCTAATAAAAACATTATTTTGAAAGAATGAAACGACTCAACTTTCATTTTATTGCCAAGTATTTTTTGTACAGTTGCAAAGACTGAATGTAGACGTCTGGTCCTATACTTACTTAACTTAAAGCAATTATATGGTAGTTAATCTTGAAATATTTTTGAATACTTCAAGGCGATTAATCTTTATTTTTAATCAATTTTTATATACTGTATTTATAAACGATTTCTGTAAATTATTTTGTCTTTAAGGCAATTTCAATACATTGGAAAGCATTTATTTTTATTTGTTGATATTTGGTGTATATTGACTCATTGTGGTACTTTTTTTTTTACACGAAGTTCAGGAAATTTCCAGCCTTTTCCTCAATTTCTTTCATTTATTTGATTCTGTATTACAGAAATGACAACTAACTGGATTGATCGTTTCGATATAGAAAAAACTAATGATATTACTTCTGAAGGGAAAAAACTACCATATAACTGAATAATGTCAAGACGTATCGTTCAATTTAATTCTCTGAAAGGTTTTACACTATAATACATTACAAATTCAATTAACGCATGAAAGAATTTCAAAGCTCCATTAAGACGAAAAGCTAAAATCAAATATAAACAAAAAAAACTGGCGATTTTGATATGGTTTTGATTTGTTATTTCGTACAGACGACGCCGTTTCAATTAAGTTGTCTTCACAAATAAAATTAATTATACTTTTCAAGTTTATTTACTATGATTTTCTTCATAATCAAAATAATCTTCATCGTCTATATCATTGTCTATATCGTATTTGCTATCAACTTCATCAACTGAGTTTGCATCGTTGAGCTGAGCTGGTGTATGTTTCAACATTAAACCTTTCATTCTCTTTTGTTCTTTAATAAACTTTGTCATCTTTTCTAACGAGCTCTTGCTGTCTAACTGTTGTTGATTTACACTTTGACGATCATGCGTACTATTCTCTTCTTCCTGCTCTATAAAATTCGTCTTTCGTTGTCGCTCTTTTATTTTACTCAAAATTAATTCTCTGTTTAATCCGTAAATATTGGTTCTGAGTTTGGGATTTGGTACCTCTTTGTCTAGGTTGTCTCCCTGTTAACATTTGAGTAACTTAGTGCTTTGTTTAAGAATTGTAGGTTAGTATTCATTTTACTTACTTTTACAGCTGTTGAGTGGAACTTTTCGATTACATCGTAAGTATTTGGACGGTCAAAATCTGGACCCATATCAGCGGTGGACAAGATGCGTTCAATATCCAGGACATTTTGCTGGTAAGGATCTTTAACAAATGTCAAAATTGGTATGTGACCTATAAGGTATAAGCTGGACAGCTTTTGCCTAGAATTATAATAAATTCATCTTCAATTAATTGTCTAATAAATAAAATACTATTATAGTTTAGGGTAGTTTTTATACTGTATAAAATGTCATGCAGGTTTTTTTTGATGCAAGACAGTGATAAAATTACCTTAGTACACCTGCACCAGCTTCGAGTTTTTTCTGTATTTCATCGCCATTCTCATTAGATGAGCAAAACCAATAAATTTCTGCACGATTAACGTCGTTGCTTACGTTAACCTATAAAATCAAATTAATTACTTAGTAGATGTCTGAAGCTGTATAACGATAAATGAGATTGTTACTCGAGTAATTTCAATGCCCATCCCTAAGATTGTTGCATCGATTTCTCCAGATGATAATATATCGCTAATGTGTCGCAAAAGAAGATGGTTTATCGTTTTTTGTCGTCTTGGATGTGTTTTTCCTCTATTGAGGTCTTTTAAAAGTACGTTAGCACTTATTGTCTAAATTTAAATATGCATTAGATGGAAAGTTTGACATCATAGGTGTTCATCAATTTGAACATGCATTGTATGTAAAGTACGAATAGTGAAACTTACTGCGGGGTGATTTGTTGGTACCCTTACACTGAAAAAGATCAAACAATATGTTATAATGATGTAAATAATAGTAAAATGACACCAAATACTTTATTTTGCTCATCATTTTTTTCAAAAATGCAGCATCTCTTAATGAAGACGAGTCTGCTTTGAGAGCCATTGCACTTGTATGGAAGTCGTTTATGCAGCAACTTTGAAATATTGGCACATTAAAAGATAGCTTTAAATCCTTTAAGATTGTCGTTCGCAGACGGTATAAAGATCGAAGCTTTCCACTATTCATAATTGTAGCCATATTATTTATTTAATTTACGTTTGAAAACCACGATACGGTAGTGAACTTATGATTGGAGTCTTCATCAGTTGCTGGCATAGCGGCCCCTACATAGGGCCCCAACTGTGCATAATGTAAGTGAACAGATATCAGAATTAGCGCCATTTTTAGTAATAGCTGAATGCTCACTATTCCGTACAGCGCATGTTTCTTAAGGCAAATTTACACTTATTGCGTCACGTTACTATTCTCCCGTTAAACTTATCCGTAAGACTTGCTTTAGCCGCTGAAGACGTTGACGTAGAAATTACGTTGGATTATTATCCAATAGTTTCAACAATGTGACGACTGCTGACTCTGCCGAGGCATTGAAGATTTTTATTCGGGCGCGGATCGAGTAGAAGTTGCTAGAACAAAAAGGTTTTAAATGAAATATTATTTAAAAGTTTAATTTTAAGGTTAAATAATTTCTTTAATTTAGAAGATGGCGTTAAACCCGCAATATGAAAGTATTGGGAAAAGTTTCGTTGATCAATACTATGCTACGTTTGATAATCCGGCGACAAGGGCTAATCTAATCCATTTTTACAGTGTAAGTTCCTCGTGATGAACGCTAAATTCTGGTATTATATCTTCTACTATTCGTTATACCAAATGTTTTGGGATATTTAATAATTTAGTTATAATAGTTATCACACAACCGTAACTGTTGACAGTATATTTGTCATGTTTCGAGGTTCACAGGTCAATTGAGGTCGTCGATGTCAACTTTTATTTAGTCGAATTCTTGTGATTCGTTACCTTTAATTAATAATTTCTTATTCTATTTTGTAGGCTGATCAGTCTATGATGACATTTGAAGGTGAACAGTTTCAAGGTAGCCAGAAAATTATGGAAAAATTTACGGTATATCAGATATGTTTATATTGCTTTTCATTTTTATCTATCTCAATTTTAATAAGGTTATGTTTTTGATAGAGCCTAACATTTCAAAAGATTCAACACTGTATTACAGCAGTTGATTTTCAACCAATGTTTGATGGAGGAGTTTTAGTAGTTGTTCTTGGCCAATTAAAGGTAAGCAAACAGTAATGTTTAGTGTAAAATTGTACTTAGTGTTTAGTGTAAAAGTGCAATGTTAGTTGATCCTAATTTTCTTAAAACTGTGACAAGTATGGCTGTCTAAAATAGTTTATGAGTTAAAACTTGGTCAGCCTACAATAGAGAATTGCCGTTTCTAATTATTGTAGATTATTTAATAGCTACTTTCATTTAAAGAAAGTTGAGGGATTTTAATGGTTAGTCAGTTGACTGTCAAGTTGCACTCATTTTATTACAATTTGTGTATTTAAAAGGTTTTTATGATAATGTATTTGTTGATTTAGACGGACGATGATCCTCCACATAGTTTTAACCAGACGTTTGTTTTAAAACAATTGGGTGACACGTTCTTCATTCAACACGAAATTTTTCGATTAGCATTGCATCATATGGCTTGAATCAAATCACTTCTTATCTTCCAATGTTCACAATTGCAGAATCTATCGAATGTGTTGAATCTTTTTTTGAGCCTCAATTCTTAATTGTTTAACTTTTTCGTAACGCATTAAAACAGTATCAAATTGAATGCAGCTACAAACATTTTGAAGTGTGAAAGTACACGATATTTCTGCGTTAATTTGGATCGATTCTCAATGTTTTTTTTAACTTTCTATAAAGTGCCTACGAATATGAATCCATTCCTGCGCTGTAACTTGCTTTTTTTTTATTATTATTTTATGTCAAAAATACTGACAAGTTGAATTTGGTAGTAAATTACAATACAATATTTTACGGCATAGATTACAGTAAAAATGCTCAGTTTAGCTTACTAACTAAATCATAAAAACTAAGTCCTTTTTTCCCCCTTCTAAATTGTACGTTCTGATTTGATGTTTTTAATGTTTTTTTCTTTTGGTGTTCATGAATTCCAATGAGAAAATGGTGACGATTACGCGAGAGCTATTGTGCCCAGTTGAAATGCTTTAATATTAAAATTGAAAACTTAATTCAAAGGTTCGTACAAAGTGATCTTTTAATTAGTTAATGTCTGAAAAACATTCAATTTATTTGCATTAACGAGCTGGTTCACAGTATTTATTTCTTCTGTTTCTTTTTCTCCGCTTCCTCTTCTTTTTCCTTCTCTATTTCAGCAACATATTTTTCAATTTCTTCAATGTCCAACATCTATGACAATTACATTTTTGATTATAAAAACCAAAATTAATTTGAAAAAACAAGTTAAACGGAGACCTTCATTGGACTTTTCTTTTCCATGACTGCTAATTCAATATTTTTTGCTCCAGACTGGACAACCTCAAGTAGAGCTTTAATAGCTAATTTGATAGCAGCTTCGTTCGACTGAACTAATTCAGGTGTGTAATTCTTCTCCAAATATTCACGAACGGTTTTAGCACTACGACCAATTGCATTAGCCTAAGTAAACCAAAAAATAATTAAGATCGAATGTCTGTATTTTCATTGAAACAAAAAGTTAGTAATTTGATACCTTCCATTCGTGATAAGTTCCTGATGGTTCAGTCTGGAACAAATGCAAAGCTCCATCTTGATCGCAGCCAGCAATTAAACATGATATACCAAATGGTCGTCTACCGTTACTTTGAGTGTAACGCTAATCACACAAAACACAGTTACTTTACTCCCGAAACTAACATGTTTTTGACAGTAAGTGAACCTGTTTAAGGCCAGCAATATGACGTGTAATGTACTCCAAAGATACAGGGTCCTCAACCGTTAGTTTATGACTTTGACATTCTATCCTGGCTCTATTTATTAGAATTCTGGCATCTGCAGTAAGACCTGTTAAAAAATTGCTTAGTCATCAAACAAAATGACAACCTAACATTGAAATAATTTATGATTGTCTATTCAATGCTTACCAGCAAATGCCATGACAACATGATCATCCAATAGACATATTTTTCTAACAGTTCTTTCCTCCTGAAGTTTAGCTACAGACTTTTTTTCCACTCCCAAAACGACAATGTTTTCGCCTCGAACACCAACCTAATCATTTGCAATGTATTTGTATTAATCAGTAGTATAACTTGATTGATTGGGAGTCAGATTAACAAGTTAAACTATTTAATAGTCATTCGTAATTACTGTGTGAAGACTCTAATTTACATTGCATGTACAGTATATCAACATTGTACACAGGACAATTACAATAGACATTTTAGGCCTGACACTTTCAAGTTACTTACAGCAGCAGATCCCTTTTTAACGGCTTCCTGAGCATATTCTACTTGGAAAAGATGACCATCAGGTGAAAACACTGTAATGGCTCTGTCGTATCGTGCGGTACCCATTATAATACAAAAATGATTAAATGTGCTCAAACTTAACTTTCGCCGACTCACTCAAGACAAAATTTAATGACAACTACTTTTTCGACAAGGCAGACGATGGACTCGTGTTGGTTCCTCATTTTCAATCAAGAGGGAGCCATCAGAGTTTTGAAACGACATCCTGGAAACTAGGATTCAGTGAATTCTATTCGTTACAGCTGGCTGAGGCAATATCGTATTTTAAAGCTAAAAATGTGCTTTTTGTTTTCAATCCTGCGTTAAAAGTTCAACTACCATTGTTTGTTTTGATTGTAAATTTAGATAGCTGTTGTGTTTCAATCCATTCCATTAAAATGTTGGATTTAGAAGTTTATCCAGAGAGATCCATCAGCAATGATCAATTTGAGTTAGTTTTAGGTGAGTATTTTTTATCAATGTTTTTTTTTTTAAGAATGCACTGTGGTGTATTGTTATATGCATTTCTGCAGACTACATTAACCTAGCAAAGATTTGTTATTATGTAATATGTCTTCTGAATTATGTATCGAACGTTATTGGTGTCTTTTGGTTAATCAAATTTTCTGCTTATGTCATTTATTTATAGTGCGACCTTTTGTGTTGTGCAATCGCTAAAAGGTTATGCCTAAACATTTAAAAATTTTTGCCTTGAAATCCAGTGGCTGTTTTAAGCAAAGGTTTTTAGGGTGACGCTACGCAAACACAATGGCATGATGGTACGATACTTGTCAGATGTTGCGTTTTTAATGTTATTGGTAGGGTTCATAAAGTTATTTTTGATATGAACGGAGATAATAAGAATATGATGGCTAGATTTTTGCACTCATGTTATGATCGATTTCGTTATTATTGTGTCAATTTTAAAATAGTAGGGCGGAGTTATATCAGCTGATGAAGGTCATTAGTTGTTTGTTGGCTGATTACTGGCGTTGTCAAGCTGGTCTTGAATTTAAATATTTTTTTATGCATTTGTGCGTATTACAACTGAAAAGTTGCGTTATGAGTTTATAGCAGTGCCAGTTTGGTTATCAGTGTTATTCACAGTGTTTAATTGTATTCGTAAGGTAGAAATGAAATTGGGTGAAGCATTGTTAAAATATTCTTTTGTCAAATTAAGGGAAAATATTGTGTTTGTAAAATCAGCCATTTCCTTGTTTTGCTTCCTTTTTTGTACTTTATGTACAGTAGTTATTCTATGTAGTAAATCACTGCAATGTACTAAAAATTAAAACCATTGGCTTAATAATAAAATCTCAAATCTCCATTATAATACAAAAAAAGAAACGAGACGGTATTGCACCAATTTTAATAAAGATTTACTGTATGTCGTGTCATTATTATTATTAAAAAAACGACACTGAAGTACATTGGTTTCAGGGGAGATTTGTATCGTTTCTTTGTTATAATAAAACGAGATTAAATTGCAGAATTACTTTGTTTCCAATTGAGATTTGCCTCGTTTCTTAATTGTCAGTGTAGTGAAGTTTTGATGTTTCCTTATGACGTCGATGAAATGTTTTTATACTGCAGCATGTAATGTTTGATGATGAAATTGTAGAACCATAAGCGAAAATAACTTTATTTTATTTGTGGTATTTGACGTTTTTAGAATTTTTTTTATGCAGTAAAATTGCTATAAATAAGCCAAAAGATAATAAAAATCTGAATTGGCACTTTCTAAAAGTGAATATTTTTATTTAAATTTTAGTACTTAATCTTTTACTGTATTCTATTTGCTGGAGTTAAGTTAGTAACATTTAACTTGTGTAGTAAAGTTTAATGTTAGGCTATGAACTTATGAATGTGAAGTTTAATTGGGTCGATGCTCTGGAACTCACTTTTGTTTTACTTTGTCAGTTGGAAAAGTTCCAGTAAATGTTATTTTTCTTCCTGAAGTTAACATACAGTAGTTGTAACTTTAAATTGACTTTAATCTATTTTTTTAGGGATGGCATTCTCTCAGGTTGTACATATACTGCAGCAACATGCAAAACTTTTGAAAGGTCTTCAAATCCAGTATAGTGATCTTGTAAGAAACATCTTAAATCAAATTAATTCGAGCAGATTTTTGTTTGATGAAATGTTGTTTTAATTTAAAATAGAACCCGCTAGCTATGGATATCGTAATAAATATGTCTCAAGATGGAATTCGTTTGATATTTGATCCAATAGTTCAAAGATTGAAGGTAAAGATTTGAGAAAGTGTTACTTTTAATTATCCGATTAAAGTTTCATTTATTAGGTCATTGAAGTTTACAACATGTCCAAAGTGAAATTAAAATATTGGTGAGTTACTGTATTACTAACGTTACTGTTATGGCACATTACTGTTCACTAATTATTTGTTCACATTGACATTAAATTATTTAAAATTGATAAGTTATTTGCTTTCAGAAACCTAAAAATATAGAAGTTTAATATAAAAGTTTAATTACATTTTAAAATTTTTGTTTTTTAGATATTAATTATAAATAACTTATCAATTTTATTTTTTTAATTAGTGCAATGCCGTTTAATACTCCTGAAATTTCTCCAACGCGTGGCAAAATTGATCTTACATTTGGAGCTACTCATCCTGAGTGTAAAATTCAATATCAATTGAAATTTTTCTTTTATTAAAAATTGTATTGTTTTTAAACAGTGTACGATGAAAACCAGCAAGCTTTTGCTTTGAATTTCCGCGGTATATCATTTTCTTTTCCTGTTGATCCTCAAATACAAGTAAACTATTTATAATTTAATGTTTGCTACCTGTTTTATTTGATATTCTTGTTATTTGTTTAGTCTCAAAATCTGGTTGCTTCTCGTTCGTTCGTACTTGGACAGTCACCTGTTGTTTCCAAAATGTCCATTTATAGTGGTAATAATTTGTCAGAGACTAGGTAACTGAAGATTTTATGTTTGTTTTGGTCAAAACTGTGGTTGTTAATAGAATTTTGTATGTAGAGCTCCACCTTTGCCACTTTGCTGTTATTATAATTATGTGTATTTGGATCATTTAGAGGTAATTCGTGACAACAACACTACACTTGGTTTAAAATTATTTATAAATGCTGAAGGTAACAATATTAACTAATGGCTTAAAGCCGTAATTTTGCATCCCTAACTAAAAAATATTATTTTAAGGAATCGGTTCAACTAGTATGTTTGAGATGACCAAACAGGTTCTTGTTCGTGAGATTAAGTTTGGAAATTCGTGTCAGGTAACGTGTTATGTTTGAACAATATAGCTGTTTAATTAATAACCTGACAAAAATGCTTGTAAAGTTGTTTTGAGTGAGTGTGTTTCTACAGAGTAGATTCTTTTATAAAATTTTGTGGGCAAAGTAATTGTGTTTATTAATCTTTTTGTTATCGTTTGTAGGAAATTACAAGTGCATTGGGTTCTCCTAACAAAATATTTTACAAAGCTGAAGATAAAATGAAAATTCATTCGCCTAACGCTCATAAGCGGATTGTAAAGGGATCATCGGATTTCTTTTACAATTACTTTACTTTGGGTCTGGTAAGATATGTTTTATCATTTTTAAGTTTATTTAACGTGTAATTGTTAACATATATATTAGGACGTGTTATTTGATGCCAAAACTCGAACTGCAATGAAATTTATATTACATACAAACTATCCAGGTCATTACAATTTCAATATGTAAGTCAAAATTCTTAAGTTTGAAAATGTTAACGTAATTTTACACAATTGTTTACATTCTGAATTTTATTTAAAAACATATTGCAGGTATTTTAGATGCAATTTTAAAATAGCTATGCCACCTGAAAAAATGGTTTCGGTTGATGTTACTAGCAAACCATCTCATGTAATCACTGCATTTACTAAGGTTTGTTAATTTCTTTATATTTAAATGGTTAAAATATTGTAATAGAAAAATGTTCATTTTTTTCGTATTTTATAATCTTGGTTACTTTTTAGCTGATTTAATTTTCGAAACTTAATAGTTTGTGGTCTTTTTATAAAAGCTTTACATGTGACAATTTTATATTTTTATTTGTTTGGTACAATTACGTTTTGTTTGAGTCACTTTTTATTATTTCTTAGTGGGAAACTCTAGCCGAGGTGCTTTTTAATCAGAAACCTGGGCTACCGGTTGTTCTTACTCGTGCTCCTAAAACGAATACCACTAATGTGTTTGGACATACAATGTGCTATGGTTATCAAGATATGATTTTTGAGGTATATTGCAGTTGGTCGATGTTTTTGTTTGTTTACTTTGATAGCTGATTATTTAAATTTTTAGATTATGCCCATCAATAATCACATTGCGTCCGTTACATTATTCAACTGGCATAATCTGAATACTAATAATGTTGAGAGATAACGATACGGCCATGGCATGATATTCTGCTTCCATTGTCAACGAGTAGAAATACCTTTTTTGTTTTTAATCAATCAATTTTAATAATTACAGTCCTTTTATCCTAAATTAAATTATATTGGATTTTATGTTCGGGCAAGGAGTTTTTAAGCTGAATATTGTATCATTATTGATTATGCAGTTTTATCGCTATTTCTATGAAATAAGTGGTTAATGTTGTTTTATCTTTGTAGGATGTTAGCATGTTTATGTTAATTACTGCATTCAATTTTACAAAAGAAAATAACTGTTAATTTGTTGAATTTTCTGTGTTCAAAACATACTATAACAGTATTTCTTATTTCTTTTTTTATTGTTGTAAAAGCATAGCGTGTTGGCTAGCTAGCTGAACTATTGTATAACTTTTTAATCTTAATTATTGCCATTAAATTAAATTTGTGCAAGTTGTCTATGCAATTGGTATGCTGAATATTTAAAATGTTTCCAATTTATAGCTTATTATTCAATCAATATTTTGAAAACAAATATTTTTTTAAAGGTTTCATACCAGTAAATATGCAAGACTTGGCAGTATTATGAACCAGCTAGATTATTATATAGTAAAAGTCTAAAAAGATTGTATTAATTAAATAAAACTGTACTGAACCCAATACTGTACTGTACTATACAGTACTGTAGTTTCAAAATTACCGGTATGTTGTGACGTTGACGTAGTCTGCTGCGTAAGATCTGCTTACGTTAGTCACGTGATGACGTGACTTGAAGTTTACGCGCGCTTTCAGGATTGTTGTGTTCTAGTAATCTTGGTTTTATAAGTTTCATTATTTCTTAAGTTTTGCTGTGGTTTTTAGAAGAAATTAATTTATTACTTTTGGGATTTGTTTGACTTTTATATTGTTATTTACAAATACAGTATTAAGCAATGGACAGATCCCATATTCAAAAACCTATAGTAAATATCGAAGTTGAACTAAGGCTTAACTGGTAAGCGTACTACGTTATATTAGTTCTACTGTATGTCATTTAATAAAAATACAGAACTGTACTTATTAAATTTATAGCGCACTAAAACACGACGAGATACTGAATCAGGTTAAAAGTTTTGTTGATGGACTTTCAACGCTGGATAATTCAGAATTAAAGTTGTTTAAGAGTACCAGTCTTAATGAAATTGTTGAGAACATAACCGTGTGTGATGTGGATATGACTGAATTTAAAACTGTTTGTATACTTTAACATTTTTTTTGTTACATTTTATTTAAATATTGTGTTAATTATTATTTATTTCAGGTTATTCACGTAGAGAACGTTGACGTTAGGTATCACATTTATCAGCTAAATCTACACCAGCCGTTCTGTGATGATTTTTCCAATACTGAAAATCCGTTATCGTCGTCATGTCAATGGGTTTTACCATCAGAAGATTTTCACGGTTTATGGGAGAGTTTAGTTTACGATCCAAGCATTAAATCTAGAGTAGGTTTTTTTGTAACTTGTTATAGTAAATTAAACCAAACTTAAAACGTATTATTTTAGCTGCTTAACTATGTGTCAACCACTATGCTATTCTCAGACAGAAAAGTCAACAGTAATCTAATTAACTTGAACAGAGTCGTTTTATTACACGGTGAGGATCAATGAATGTACAGATAACATCTTATTAAACAAATTATTTATAGAATAATATGAGCTTTTAGGTCCACCGGGAAGTGGTAAAACATCTTTATGTCGAGCTTTAGCTCAAAAACTTACAATACGCTTAAGTAGCAGATTTCGGTATGGACAGCTCATAGAAGTAAATAGTCATAGTCTATTTTCCAAATGGTTTTCAGAAGTAAATATTTTAAGTTTGTAAATTAAGTGTAAAATAAATATTCATTAATAAATATGTTGTGCAGAGTGGCAAACTGGTAATGCAAATGTTTAATTCTGTCAAAGACATGGTGCTCGATAAATCTTGTCTCGTTGTGTTACTGATTGATGAGGTATCATAAACTGTATTCTCAAATTGTGAATCGTTAATTTACTTTTTAAATTTTTATAGGTTGAAAGTTTGTCACGTTCAAGAACTTCTGCGATTGCCGGCACTGAGCCTTCCGATGCAATTCGCGTTGTAAACGCTTTATTGACACAAATTGACAGTATTAGCCGGTATGTACAATGTTTTAGTTAAATTTGTAAAATTACAGCATTTACATAATACTGTATATAAACACTGAAATGATTGATCTTTAGCTATCCCAATGTGCTAATTCTTACAACGTCTAATTTGAGTGGAGCCATCGATTTGGCGTTTGTGGATCGAGCGGATTTAAAACAGCATATAGGATTGCCAGGGGCTATTGCAATTTATCAGATTTTTTCGTCTTGCATTTGTGAACTAATGAGGGTATAGGATTACATTTATTTGATTATATTAATAAAACTATAAGGTCATTTTATCCTACTTGTAGGTGAACATAATCTCACCAGCAAAAACTTTACTCAGCTATCAATCTCTGTCGTTAAACGGTTTACGTAAAGATAATTTTTCTCATGATGAGGAAACTGAGCAATATAGCATGCAGTTGTATAAAATATCAGAGTATGTTGTTTATTAATTGCTTATTTGTTGAAAGTATTAATTAAACTGTGTCCAATAGATGCTGCATTGGGTTAAGTGGCCGAACATTAAGAAAATTGCCTTTGATTGCTCATGCAACATTTATTCAGGTAACAAATTATTTGTCATTTGCAAACTTTAACAGAGAATTACAACATTATTTACATAAAATATATGCTTTTTTTAAATGTTAAAAATGTAACAAATTTTTGTTAATACTGTATTAGAACTCGGTCGTGTCATTGAACATTTACTTGGATGCGTTAATGAAGACCGTTGAACGTCAGTTTGACGATTTGCAGAAGATGACGGAATAATCTCTGCCAATTAAAATAGTAAGAAAATTTTTGTTTGTACATTTTAAAACGTTAGCATGGTGAGTAAGATTTAAAAAGATGAAAAACGTTAACTAAAACACCCATTAGTATTGACCCGATCAGAGATCCAAATTGTGTGGCGATTCCATACCAAAATAAACCCTTGCTTCCATATTCATGAAGTAGCATGGCTATAGAGGTTTTAGTGTGACTCACAAGTCCAACGACAAATGTCCAGGCAATTATCTAATTTGAAAATAATCACAAAAGTAATATTCATATAAAATTAATATGTTACATCAAAAGATTATTTACCAGAATTATTATTCCAAATGCTGTCCCAATATATGGTGGGGAAGGACTCATTATGGCCAGTGTCAACAAGTAAGCACCAATAAGGGAAGTTAGCCCAGTAACGATAGATATTGAAAGTTTTGTATCATTTGGTTTCCAAAAGGCAATGGAGCAAAACATTGGATTTGCTGCATTTGATATAGTTACTGCTAAGTGATACGCTTCGTTGCCATAAGGAAGACAAGAAAAAGATTGTATTGACATTAACACTCCGTTAAGATAAAAGTTAACCCATATTATGATTAATATATAGAAAGTCATGGTTGTATTTGATGGGTTTAGTGTAGTGCTTTCAACAGCTGTTAATGGTGCCAATTCGTTATTTTCAGTTGAGGGGTCTTCACAAGTTACACCGTCCAACATTTTTGAGCTTCCAGCTTTAGAATTATCTTCAGTTGTATTTTTTAAATTAGGTATTAATATATTAGAATAGTAATGATGAGGCCATGGGTATAATCTTAAAATCACAAATCCCAAAAAACTAGTGCACATCATACCAAGTATAACGTACAAAAAGGACTCGACTGGAAAATTGGGTTCGGTAGCCACATGTGTGATAATGATTTCGGTGCCGTTAGTTTCATTTACACATTTTGGGCTTCCCACCACACCTTGAGCTAAAGCTACAATGCTCGGGATGAAACCGCTGAAGCCTTCACCGATAAAATAGGAGATCAAATAAGTTTCTGAAAATCTGGCCATGAATGGTATAAACACAACCGATGATGTACAATCGACTATGGATAGAGAGGCTATTAAAAGTAAAAGTCCTACACTATGTAACTCACCGAAAACGTAATATTTTAAGTCCCAAAAGAACACAAGTAGTATACATGATGCTACTCCAATGAACATTATAACCACGGTTCCTACTGTTTCGGTGATTTGCGCCGGCCAGCATTTGTGAACTATTCCGTAAAATATTGTTGCGATATTTGCTATCTGTGTAAAAATTGTCATGTACGATGGCAAAGACCATGATTCGGGTAGATGGGTTACTAAAATTGGTAGCTCAACCCACAATCCGTTAACCGATAGCCAAGAGCCGGTACCAAAACAGATAGCCAAAATGTCGATAAGAAAGTTTCTTCTATTGAAAAAGTTTGATATGGACGGCATTTTTACTGCATACAGTACTCTGAAATTCTTGTGAACTTTATTGAGGATAACCGTATAAATGTGCGGCTAACTTGGATTAAAGTCAAATTAAGTAATTTGCATAATACACAAACGTTGTTCAAAGTAAAGGTTAGATGTTGTAACCTATAAGTGATGAATCTAATTGGGTGCATTTGTCCAATTGAGAATTTTTAAAGCCTTTTAGAATTTAGGTTTTAAATGTGAACGAGTTTTTATAAGTAAGGAATCAAAGGTCATTAATGCAGGGTTGAATTTAACGGTGTTTTACTGGACATAATTAACTGTACGTGGTTATGGAATACTGTCGATGTCCAGTATTTTATGCCACTTTAAATTGAGCTAGAAACGGCTTATTCAATGAATGATATACGAATATCAATGAACAAATTGTGCGTATATTTGCAACAACAAAAAAGTATGTCTAAATTTTAATTACTGTTCTCTAATTGCAAAAAAAATATTAGAAGCATGACTGTTTGTGAAAGCAAGAGTGTGCTATAAAATACTGTACAAAAACTACTAAATTTAGAAACAAAATTAAGATTTTATCTTTCAGATTAGTGATTTTTAAACTGATTTAAAATTTAAAATACTAATAACGTACTGGAGTTCAAAATCCAAGGCTTTATTTATTAGGTGATTAACAATAGTACTATATACAGTAAATAATTGTGTACAAGAATAACACTTTAACCTATTCGTATTAATTTTGTCAAATTAATGTTTCAAATATTTTGTGTAATCAGAACATCTGAATTGATACTGTATTTCTTTTACAGTATTTATTAAACCAGTAAATAAAATAAAACATTTATATACAATAATAACCCTGATAAACAAAACTGTTTTAAACAATATAAATAATTTTGATTAAGAACAGTATTTTATAATGGAATACATGTTTAACAATATTATCCAAACAGTAACTTAAGAGTACTAGGTACATAACGCATAACAAAGTTATGATTATATGTTTACTTGAGATTAAAAAATAATTTGCATTGTAAATCGTTAAAAGAGTACAAGTTATCACTGCGAACACCACTGTAAAGTCAAAGAAAAATAATTACAGTATGCACCGTATTGAATACTAAACATTAAAATTATTTTGTTTTAGGATACGTCTATGTTGTTTACATACTGTACAATTCGATAACGTTCAACGGTTCAGAAAGGATGGATAAAAATGGGAAATGATAAGAACTAAACAGTAAGATAGAACCTGTCTTTTTTTTTTGTTATTTTAAAATTTTAAAAATAATTAAAAGAACGTTAACATGGAGAATATGATTGGAAGAACTGATAAACGTTTACTAATAGAAACATTAGTAATGATCCGATGAATGATCCAATTTGTGTGGCACTTCCATACCAAAACAATGCTCGACTTCCTTTTTCGTGGAGTAACATGGCTATGGACGTTTTTGTATGACTTGTAAGTCCAACAACGAAAATCCATGCGACTACCTATGTTAAAAAAATCAATATGATACAGCAAATTAATAACAGTGATAACGTTTATACATAATTCAAGTTACGATAATATATTAGTTTTTATGATGGGAAGTTACAGTACACAGATAGATATAGACTTAAAAAAAAAACATTTGGTTTGTCCTATAGTTTTCTATATCATTCGATGATTTGTTATCGAATGTGGTTTTAAGTGGCTGGTTTTGACGTTTTATAATATTGAAATATTTATCAACAATAATGTTGATAAGTTAAAATGTCCGGTTTTAGCTCTGAATGATACATTAGTTAGAGACTAATAAAGGTTAATTTACAGTTTAATTTTCAATAAGAGTTTTATAATATTTCGAATATAAGAAGTCTTATTAATGATAAAATTAAAATATTTACCAAAAGAGCTACCCCAGCTGTTGATTCTACCATCGGTGGAGTTGGACTTAAGATGGCTAGCACTAATACATATACACCAATAAGTGTGGTAATAACTGTCGCAATAGAGATCATAGGTTTATTATAGTTTGGAATGAAGAAGGCCAAGAAACAGGCAATAGGGTTGGCAGCATTTGATAGTGTCACTGACAGATGGTAAGCCACATTACCATAAGGGAGACACGAGTATGATTGAACTGATAGTAGTACACCATTAAGCAAAAAGTTAATCCAAGTTAAAATCATTAAATGAAACACGATATCTTCCAATTTCATATTAATGCGAACTTCTGAAATGTTCATTGACCTTTCTTCATCATTTCCGTTGTTTTCGAAGCTGCTCTGATTTGAACCACTGACTACAGATTGATAAGAATTTCCTAATCCGATTTCCTTAATATTATTTAACGACTCGGCGTCATTACGCGGTTCGCCGTTTAAACGAGTGGTAGTTGGAATGAGTTTAGGGCTGGAGTAATTCTGTTCCTGCCATGGAAACAGTCTTAAAGCTAAAAACGCGATGAAACTAATGCACATCATTGCGAACAGGGTATAGAAAAATATTTCGACTGTAAAGTTAGGAGCAGGAGTTATTGGTTTGATTTCGGAGTCGGTTCCGTTCGTTACATTCACGCATTCAGGGTTTCCTCCAACTCCTTGACCCAGAGCCACAATGCTGGGGATAAACCCGCTGAATCCTTCCCCGACAAAATAGGAGACCAAGTATATCTCTGAAAATCTCGCCATAAAAGGTAGAAAAACAACCGATGATGTACAGTCAACCAGAGACAGGAAAAACACCAATGTTAGCAGTCCAACACTGTGTTTTTCACCAGAAACCTTCCGTGTGTCATCCCAGAAGTAAACCAGCAATAAACTTGAAACTATTCCAATGACCATAATTATTACTGTTGTGGCCGTTTCGGTGACAACATTGGGCCATAGTTTGTGTAGTATCCCGTAAAGTATGGCTCCAATGTTGGCAGTTTGAATGACGATGGTCATGTAGGATGGCAGAGACCATGACTCTGGCAACTTCTCTACCATAAGTGGCAGTTCCACCCAAAGCCCGTTAATTGCTACCCAGGCTCCGATTCCAAATAACACGGCAAATAAGTCAATGAACACATTTCTATTTTTTAAAAAATTTCTTAAAGACAACGGCATGGTGAAAGGGCTGTTTCGTTCATAAGTTTTGACTTATACGGTAGCTGTTACATCAAACACCTTTATAGTTAACGTTCAAAATTTTCATTCACTCACATTTGTCGGTTTGGCCTTATTTATAAAACGGTACCACATCCTTTTAAAAATTTTATATTATCAACTATTTTGATTTCGCAATCTTTCACATAAATCTTTATCTCATAATTTCATGATAAACATAACTTTTGACGTTAACGAAAGTTGGTCTCCTTTAAGGTGAAACTGAAAATAGAAAAGATGTGTAAGCATTATAGCTGGTAATGTACTTCTCTTTAACTGAAAATATTTTAAATGTACTAACAAGTTAGCAGTAATAGTAATACAAGTATACAGTATAACTTGTGAACTTTTTACCGTAGATCCAAAGGTTGATTTTGAGATGGGGTTTTTTTTTCGTGATAGCTCTTAAGGATTAGCTTTATTGATAAAAGAATAAACTTTACTTATAGAATTTTGCACGTGAGTTTGCGCTTAACAGATCTACGGTACTTTATGGTATAGCCACCTTTTTTTTTTTTTTTGGATAATTATGAATAGCACAATACATCAAAAACATCAATGCTTTTTCACTTGTATATTTACAGTGCTGTATATTGTATTTAGAAAGTTCTGTAGTAAGTTTGCACAGAATTTCTCAGTACCGTATGTATTGAGAAACACGAAGATATTAATTAAAGAAATCACTTTTTTTTAACAAGGTTTCTATCAATTATTGATCTCATTTTTAAATGTACTTTTACGTGCAGGAAACATCTTACGTGACGAACGTAAAATTATAAGTTAAGCGACGCTAAGGTCAACAATTTTATTGCAATTCAATTTTAACTTTAATGTGTCATGTTTTTCTGGGAAATCGACACGTAAAAGTATTATATTGAATTTTCAATCGGACGTGTGATTTGCCACATACAACTGGAATGGCATCTGGCCAACATAAAATTGTACGAATATATTTTAAAAAAATTTGAGTTGATTTTTACATGATAATAAATTAAATTTGCTACCGTCATCAATTGATATTGGGTCTTATAATCCACACAACTTTTACATCAATTATAAAATTATTAAAGAATGCTTTAAATTGCATAATAATACGGTACAGTATTTATGCAAGTACATCAACTTCTTAAGAATTATTTTGCTATTTTTAAGACAAAAATCGATATCAATTGACAATCGCATTTTTTCTAGATCAGTTCTATATAAACTTTCAAAAAATCGCGCCATGTGCTTACGTAATCCTGAAGGTGAACTGTAATGTGGGTGGTGTTTATATACATTATCAAGTTATGAGTGAACTTTAACCAAAAAACTTACCGACCTTGTGGCTTGATCACTTATTCTATTATCGTTTGATGAAGATCTTCAGTTAGGACTAACATATTCTGCAAAATTTAACGGGACACAGTGAAAATGCTGCAACGCCAGGTTTTGTCGAAATTCCTTAAATTAGGTGGACAAATGACCAAGTCACGAGTTGGAGACATCCGTCTGGCTTCAGCAGCTGCTGCTTCTTGTAAAAGATTAGAAGGAAAAGTGGCAATCGTTACAGGATCAACGGACGGGTAACTGATTCATTGTCCTTTACCTTTAATTGGCAATGTCACAACTGGTTTAATAGTTTATCATGTGGTAGCTTACATTGTATTCGAATGAGTAATAATTATTGTGATTATTTGGATGCATTTCACTTGTATCAGTGTAATCGATTTCATTTCTTGGCACAGGTAAAGTATTATTGTGATGAGATAATTTCGATAATTTTTTATTGTTTATATCGTAACCTGTAGCCACTAAAAATACAACTCGAAATCATAAGGTTTAAGTTGTTATTTTAATATTTTCTTAATGTATGTAGAATCGGTTTTGCTATATCAAAGCGACTGGCACATGAAGGAGCTTTTGTTGTTGTCAGCAGTAGGAAGCAATCAAATGTCGATAAAGCTGTCAAAGCATTAGAAACTGAGGGTCTTACCAAAGTTAGTGGGCTTGTTTGTCATGTTGGTAAACAGGAAGACAGAGAAGCACTTATTAAACATGTAAGTTTAAAATAATTAGGTAACTTGTAATAAAGTGGTTGAAAGCTCTTGAGTCATCATTTTATTCCAATAAAAATTGATTGCTAATTTTCGTTGTTTCCAGTTTGCAAAACTTTATGGTATTTTGCAAACTAATTACTCGTAGTTTTAATGTAATGATAATATATAGTAATTTATGTTCTATTCAGACCATTGATCGTGCAGGAGGCATCGATATTTTAGTGGCCAACGCTGGAATGAATCCTTACTTTGGTCGTACACTCGATGTTAGTATTGAATTGATGTTTAAAAGAATAATTGTTTAATGTATTAACTGTATTTATTTAAATTGTAAGACTCCTGAAGCAGCTTGGGATAAGGTTTTTGACATCAACTTAAAATCTACATTTTTGCTTACTCAACAGATTGTGCCACACATTGAACAGCGAGGGTAAATTAGACTATCGAGATATTACAATAAATTATTTTATTTTCGTATTTGTTTTTATAGAGGCGGTGCCATTGTTTATGTTTCTTCGTATGCTGGTTTAACTCCTGAGCCAATGCTTGGAGCTTATTCAGTTACCAAAACTGCTTTGCTCGGTTTAACTAAAGTGATAGCCAGTGAATGTGCGCCAAGTAACATCAGGGTAAATTGCATAGCTCCTGGTTTGATCAAAACTCATTTGTCCAAAGCGGTAACTATAAAAACAGATTTAATTGGAAGATAATGTATAGTTTATTAATGGGTGCTGGTTAATACGAATAGATATGGAAAGAGGATAACGTTAGAGAAGAAATGGAAGCAAAAACGATGCTTAAGAGGTGAATAAATCATGTAATTTAAATAGTAAAGATAATTTATATTAATACAATGTCGAATTTATTAACAGAATTGGAGACCCAGATGAGATGGGTGGCTTAGTTGCTTTTCTGTGTTCCTCTGACTCGTCTTACATAACTGGTGAAGTCATGTCCATTACTGGAGGTATGACTTCACGATTGTAAAATAAACAGAATGTAATATAAACACGATTGAACAAATTCACTGTTGACTAAAAACCAGATTTAAAAAAACTTTTCAGTTATTCATTAATTAAAAAATTGATAAAAAGTAAAGTGGAAAGAAACTTTTAAAATTGTTATGGATTAGTACTATATACAGTATTGACAACTAATAAATACACTGTGTTATAGCAAAAATGAATTTAATTATATTGTAATTTTTATTATTAAATATCAATATATACTGTATAGTAATCGGCTCATAAATGTCGGAATTGGTTGGTATTTAATGAAGTCATTTATAAAATCGAGTAAGAATTTATTTCTACATCAATTATTTATGCCAAATTTTTTTAAACTTTTTCCAATTGGTGATTAAATACTGCGTAATTATTTTATTGTCGACTTTAGAGATTGAAACTTACTGATAATGAATATTAAATGATATCAAATACAAAAATTTGCAAAACTGAGATTAAAAATTAATTATTTAATTATCCTTTACTATTATTATTGAAATTGACAACGGTTAGTTTAGGATAATATTCTTCAATAATTCCTTTGTTATTTTTGCAATTTTAAAAAGAATTTCATTGTTAAACTAGATCTATCTAGAATTTATTAAAGTTTTACAGAAGTATTGTCTTGTTAGAATTGGTTATCAGACTTGATTAACCGTGGTCTCGTGAGTACATTTTCATACACTCAACTGTATTATCACTTCTATCAAGTCATTGTGGGACGGGAGCTAATCAGCTATGGAAGGGAATACTGGATAAGTAACTCTCTATCTGTAAAGACAGCCCTGAAGGCGGAGGAGTATTCTGAGATCTCAGATGGTGTTTGTTCTCTTTTAAATTAATTAAAGTCATATGTCAGTTAATTATCAGCTTGCATATGTGAAAGTCAACTTGACTGAAGTTTTTCATTAATTCTGCAGAGGGTTGAAAGCCGAATTTACTAAGTATGTAGTAATAATAGTATCAGTACTGTTGTTGAATTCAGAGATCTTCATAATGTCTTTCTACAAGGTATTATACAAGAAACCAAACAGCATTATGACGGATAAGGAATTTGCACCACTCAGTTCAGCTTGTGTTAAAGCTTTGAACGATAAAATATACGAAAAACGTAAAACTGCTGCGTTAGAAATCGAAAAGTAAGTTACACAATCGAATTTAATTGGACTTTAATCGCCTCAAACTTGGCTATGTTTGTATTGTAGAATGGTTCGTGATTTCCATGCTAACAATAACGAGGTTCAAATCAAGAAGATTCTCAAAGTTCTTGGTGGTGATTTTATCACTGGACGTCTCGCTAATCCGCATAGCCGTAAAGGTGGACTTATTGGTTTAGCTGCTTCAGCTCTTGGATTGGGAAAGGTGATATTTGAATTCGACATGTTACATCATTTAAATTTTAATTTTAAGTGTTTTTGTTTCTGCAGGACACTGGTCGATACATTGAGTTGTTGGTTTTCCCTGTAATTGAATGTTTTAACGACGCAGATAGTCGTGTTCGTTACTACGCTTGTGAAGCTTTATATAATGTTGTTAAAATCGCAAGAGGGTCTGTTCTTCCAGTCTTTAACGAAATTTTTAGCGCTTTATGCAAATTAATGGCTGATCCTGACCAAAATGTCAAAAATGCGAGCGAACTGTTGGATAGGCTATTGAAAGTACTAAATCCTTGAACTTCATTCAAACTTGTTTAAATATTTACTTTATTATATTTTTAGGATATAGTAACGGAAAGTCCGTTATTTGATTTGAATAATTTCATGCAATTACTGAGGGATCGTATCTATACTAAGAACCAATTTGAAAGATTGTTCATAGTTTCTTGGGTAAATTATTTAGTTTATATTATGTATGCTATTTTTGTTCTAGCGGTTTTAAAGCAATATTTATATTTTTATTAGATTTCAGTTTTGGATTCTGTCCCAGATATAGATATGCTGGTGTTTTTGCCCGATTTATTGGATGGACTTCTCTGCATTTTGGAAGGACCAACATTGGATATTCGAAAATGGTAACATTATTTGTGTTTATTTATTACCAAATATCTATAAGCCAGTACATCTTATGCATTTGTCTGTATAGTTGTGAAGCCATTCTTGGTGAATTTCTCAGCAGTATAATAGCCAATCCGTCTAAAGTTAAGTTTTATAGAATGGTGAATATTTTAACCATTCACACTGACGCAAATGGTATGTATGTTTACAGCATTATATTCATCTATGTACAGTACTTTCTAATTTTTTTATTGAAATATCCAGTGGACGTGCTAGTACAAATCACTGCTTTAACATGGTTAAAAGAATTCATCAATCTCAGTGGAAAAACTATGTTGCCGTTTGTTGCTGGAATTCTGCATTCAGTACTTCCCAATGTTGCGCCAATTGAAGCTCGAAAAAATATCCTTGAATGAAAAATTGAGTTGTAGTTTAGATTTATTTTTGTTGTATGAAATTTTCTTATCAGTTTAAAATGTTCATGAAATTGCGAAGGCCGTCAATAATGGTTTGATGCAGCTTGTGACTGAGGAGACTGAGTTGGCAACAGAAACTGAGGAAGACAAAAAGGCTGCCATCGATGAAAATGAGTTTAACAGGATTAGGGAGTAGGTTTTTATTGATATTATATTTAAGGTTTACAGCGATATTAATTCTGAATTTTTATAGACAAGAAAAACTACATTTAAGATCAGTTGTTTATGCACTAACCCGAAATTTAATTCATCCTCCAATGCAAACCAAAGTCGCTGCTTTACGATGGTTTCATCATCTTCTTAGCAAATTACCAAAAAATGTAATTGTATAATTTTAAACTGTACTTGATTGGCTATTTGTAATCGCATTTGTAATAATTTAAAAAACTTTTGTAGGTTTTTGAACATGTTGAAGAAATTTTTCCAATTCTTCTAAAATCATTAAGCGACACTTCTGATGAGGTAACTACTGCACTGTTTCATACGGAAACTGATTGTATTAATATGGATAGTGCGACGTTATTTTTCAGGTTGTGATGCTTGATTTGGATGTATTAGCTTTAATATCTTCATCGCAAGTAGGAAGAGAATTTCATTGTAAAATGGATATGAAAGTTCCAGATTCGGTTCTAAGTTTAGTTGAAAACTCATCAAATATAAATAGTTATTTTACGAAATTTATGGTCAGTCTAGTAAGCATTTTTAGCACTGATCGGCAGCTGTTAGATGATAGAGGATCATTCATTACAAGGTATTTGTTTCAGATTATTGAAAAGTGTTGACTGTATTAATAATGTTTATTAACAATACAAGGCAGCTGTGTCTTCTGCAGAACTCTGAGGACATTTATCGCGCGCTCTCTGCTATTTTATTACACGAAGAAGATATTGCATTTGGTAGACACATGGTTCAAACTTTGAACAAAATTTTATTAACGTCGCCAGAGTTGTTTGAGCTTCGAAACGCGTTAAAAGATATGTCAAACCAGGTAAGCATTGGCAACATTTGTTGGGTTAATTAGAACAGTTTTTCACTTAGTCGTAGTATAGCACAAAATTAATAGTAATTTTTAAAGGAACTCTTAAGCTTTTTTCAAGAACCTTGAATATCAAAAAGTTAAATTTGGTATCTTAGATCCAATTATGTGAGTGGTAGTGATGCATTAGGAGATTGCTATTTTAATGGGAATAACATGCAAAACTTTTGAGTTATTTAAAATTCTAATTATATTTTTTAACAGGACAGTTGTTCATTATTTGAATGTTTATACCGATCATGGTGTTTTGATCCAGTAGCTGTGATGTCACTTTGTTTGTTGACACAAAACTATCAACATGCATGCGACTTAATACAACATTTGTAAGTGTTTAATTTTAAAATGTTTAAATTGTTTTTTTTTTTAAGTTGATAATATGTGATATTTAGTGGAAATCTTGAAGTGACAGTGGATCTGTTAATTGAGATTGATAAATTAGTTCAACTGATCGAGTCTCCTATTTTTACATGTAATTTTTGTTTTTAATGTTTAAAAATTTTTTTACGACAATATTATTTATTATTAGATCTTCGCTTACAATTACTAGATGCACATAGTAATCCTTGTTTGATAAAAAGTTTGTATGGTCTCTTAATGATGCTTCCTCAGAGTGATGCTTTTCATGTACTTCGCAATCGTTTAAGTTGTGTACCGAATGTTCAGTTGATGCCTACCGATGTCAAGTAAGAATATGGCCCTTGATTATACTTATTTGATTTGAAATTTTAATCATCACCTTGTACGTTTATTAACAGAAAAACAAGTTCTGGAAACAACAAATTATTGAAAGGAATCAATTTCAACGATTTACTTCAACATTTTCAAGTTGTTCAGGAAAGATATCGAAAAGCACTTAGAGTAAGAAAATGTTAAATTTTTGTATAAACAAACGTCAGCTTAATCGTTTCAATGAGATTGTTAAAAATTTTGAAATTGCTTAATTATTATTTTCACATAAACGGATCAGCAGTAAGCATTCCATTAACTTCTAAATAAAAAAATTTCAGTTGAAAAAAATTACAAAGAGGATTTAATAATTATGCTAATTTAAAATTGTTTATTTTTTTAAAAAATTTAAGCTTTTTAAGTTTAAGAATTCATTCAGAAATATCAATAAGATTTGCTTAGGTACATGTCCTTAAAAGGTTGCTGATCGATTGCTCCATTGTAGCAGACGCTTGTAATTTGTAAAAATCAGCTGTATTATGATTTTTCAGAAGCTTCTGAAAGTGAAATTGCTGAAGCAGTATGATTGAATAATATTTGTACCATTTCTATTTGTTATATTATGTTATAATACATGTACTTGGATGTAATGATAAGTAGTGCAAAAGGGCTGTCACTTTGGTATTGCTGCTCTGCATTAAGTAAATTTGCCCAACGGCCATTAAGTACACGTGGATTTCCATTCCATCAGTTCCTGCGTAGAATTAGAACCTCATCAACCATGAATGGAGGGTTTGCTAGTAGTAAGCCACCAAATATTGTAATTTATTCAGGGAATACGGGTAATAATTGTTTTACTAAGTGGAAGGAGTTGTTAAGTACTGTATTAGTGCCTGACAGATATGTATTTTTCAACATTGAGGATCAACAGGTGCTAAATGATCCTTGGCTGCATAATATACAACTGTTAGTAATTTTAACGGATTTACTAAAGCCTGACATAATCAGCCGATTTAGAAGTTATCTGAGCGCTGGTGGAAAAGTATTGTGCGTTCCATTAACTCGTGAATTTAGTAAGTTTTCGACATTTCAACTTCCAGCAAGTGAACACTTGGTGTTAACTCATGGTCAGTTTGGGTTGGCCAAGCTAAGTGTCAACAATGCCAAAATTGATGCAATTATTGAAGAGGGTTTTGATGGTAATATTATTATCAAAACGGTTGATACTAATGGAATTGTTGCTGGTGAACTGAAGTCTTTAAATGAATCTGGAAAGTTAGTGTTTTTACAGGTAAATAAATACAATTTGTTGCTATAAGTTTGATTAATTAAAATCTAACTTTTTTATAGACAAATATTTTCGAGTATGCATGTGAAAATGGTGAATGGAAAAATCAAGTTTTGTTTGAAATTTTAAATGGACGACTTGAACTTAATTGCAAGCACGAATTTAATGCAAAGATGCCTTCTATTACACCGTCTTGTGTGTTTTCTGAGAATGAATGCAGTTTGAAAACGTTTTGTGATAAGCTCGAATCTCGTGTAAAAGTGGATGTTAAAGGACGCCGAGTTGTTAAAGGACGCCGAGTTGTTAAAGGACCAATACTGACTTTTATTATGGAACCAGATGAGATTGATTCTGATACTTCTAAAAGAAATGGATTGGAAACGGTCTTAATAATTAAGGAAAAAAACTGCACTTTTAAAAGTGACATTTACTTTTCTAATTTAACTACTAAAGAGTTTGGAAAAATTGTAATCTACAACGATGTTGTGTCTACCACAATGGACGTTATTAACAGGTAAATTTAAAGTAATTTTTATACGCCAGTTTTTTTTTTTTTAAATATTATATGCAAACCACGGCTACTATATTTAAATTTTTGTATTTTTAGCATAAATATTCCGGCTTTGGTTGTAGCTACAACATCAAGACAAATGAATGGAAAAGGTGTGGACTTGCAGCTATTTAATAAGACAAAATTAAAGTGGTTCATTAGTTGATGCCTATTTTAAATTTATTTTTAGGTAGAGGAGATCATGTCTGGTTGAGTCCTGAAGGATGTGCAATGTTCAGTTTGCAGGTCTCCATTCCTGTTGCATCAAATTTAGGTCGTCACATGACATTTATGCAACATTTGCTTGGTTTGGCTATGGTTTTAGGCATCAAAACTATTCCAGAGTGCCAAGTTAGTTTTTATCATTTTTTTTTTAGTAATCGATAGTTTTACAGTACCGCTAATAAATTATAATTAATTTGTCATGATGATGTCGGCTAACTCGAATTTTAGAATTAATGTAGTGAAGTTAGCTTAGTTTTGTAACATATGTAATTGATTTTTAAAGGAATTAGACGTGAAGGTGAAATGGCCGAACGATATTTACTACAAGAACATTAAGATAGGAGGCGTTTTAGTCCAATCAACAATTGATTCCAGCACTATGGTTTATTCCGTTGGTAAATTTGATTGTTTTATCAAACTATATATGGATTCTGAATTACTAGTGTGTTACTTGTATTTGTTAATCAATGTTTAATCGAAATGATTATTTAATGCAGGATGTGGTGTGAACGTTAGCAACAGTACCCCTACTACTTGTCTTAATGATTTAATCAAGGCGAAATTTTCTGAAAACGATCACATATCATTGTTAAGCATTGAACAAGTGATTGCTCGGATTATTTCTAAATTAGAAGAGTTAATTTTGGATTTTCAGTTCAATGGTTTGAAATCAGTTCTTACACTTTACTATGCTAATTGGCTTCACAGGTAAGAATAGCATTTTATATCAAATAATATTGAATTTGATTAATTATTGAGAAATTACTAGTAACGCGGAAGTTAAAGTTGTTACTGGCAATGGCGTTGCAAAAATGGCACGTATTGTGGGCTTGGATGACTTTGGGTTCCTAAAAGTGCAGTTTAATGATGAACCAACCGTCATACTTAGCGTTCAACCTGATGGAAATTCATTTGATATGCTACAGAATCTTCTGATAGTTAAAAACTCTTCTCAGTAGTATAATTGGATGTGCATTGAAAATGTTCTACCTTAGACTAGAAACTTGTTAGATTGATTCATATGCGTATCATTAACAACATCATTGTGACTTTAGTTATTTATTTATTCTATTAGTTAGTTACCAGTAGATTTATAAAAATTAAAGAAATACCGGTAGTTTTTTTAGCATCGATTCATTCACATACCTTAAGTAAGACTAACATAGTCTATGTTATTTTTATTCGGTATTTAATTAATTTTCATATTGTTAAATTATTGTTATTATTAAGTCGGTGGGTTTTTTAAATTCTCATTGTGGTTTGTATTATGTAATAGGCTGTTCGATGTAATAAGGTGTTAATAGTACAGTATAATCATTATACAGTATTAATGTTAAGAGGTATATATGTTTGTTTTTGATCAAGAGTTTTAATGTACGGTAATTATTAAAAGAGATTTTAAAAGTTTAAATTAAAATTGCCGGTAAAGTTCAAAGTGGTGCTAGCAGGGCTGGCCTCCTAGGAGGTGTGGTAAGTGCTATGCACCGGACCCGGAACTTAGGTCAGCGGACCATTCTTTGGAATACATTGCGCAAATTCAGGAAATAATAACGCGTCAAACAACAAATGGCCATGTGGGATTCGGTGCACATTAACAAGATTAATATTCTTCAAATGTGTAAGTATTAACTTTCTATCATTAAACTAATGAATACTGGATTATCAGTATATATATAATATCTAAATTCATGGGATCAAGGAGTTAGTTGTGTTATTAGAAGTGGTTGTTGTTAACTGTTAACATTATTTTAAGTTTCTTTCATAGAACTAAAAGACGAATTTGTAGGAAAAACGTCTGTAATAAAAGTCCAATATTTCTGGAATTATGGCTCAGTCAAATAAAGGTAAATAAATCTTAAGTAAGATGTCATTTCAAAATGGTCAATCATTTTGTTAATGTTTGAAACAAGTCGTATACTAGAGTTCGTGACACCACAATTTATTACAGTACTGTATTTATAACATACAGTATATCATGTGTAGTGGTAAAGCACTCTGATAAACAGATATGGCAACATCAAAACTTAATTGATCGTTGTGATGATATAATGGATGTAATGCCGAGGTTGGAAAGTTAATATAATATTAAAGTTGTAATTTCTATTAATTTTTAGAAGTAATTGAAGTTGACTTTGATCATGTTTATCAAAAGCGAGGTATAAAACGCCCAATTTCATGTAAAGGTTTTACTGTAATTTTAATTAATTGTGGTAATTTATTGATACACTTTTTATTTTTAATTATTTAGATACACCGTCGAGACTACATGAAGAAATCGATCAGGAGGAAGCTAGTGGAGGTTCTGTGTAATGTTTGACATACCTTAAAATATTCTATTACAATATAGGTTTGGAATATATTTTACAGGCTTTTTATGGACAGAAGAATCCGTGAAAGTGTTGTTGCGTTTAGTTCAAGAAAAGAGAGTTTACACTCCACATCATGAAAGAAGAAAAAAAGAAATATGGCATGGAATAGCAGAAGAAATGAAGACACTTGGTTATGATGTAACTTGGAAAATTGTATCCAAAAAGTGGGCCAACTTGTTGGATCGATATAAGATTATAACGGATAGAATATCTATAACGGGCGAGGGTAACAAATGGCCTTTTTATGATACCATTAATGAAATGTGTGGCGAGTTCATAAATAGAAGGCGGAGCGAAGGGAATTTCGCAGATGACTTTCTTCTTGAACAGAGTTCTTCTACAACTCAAAGTTTAGGTTCTCAGGGCTTAGTGTGGAATTATAATTCAGACTTTGATGAGAGACCGATGTCATTCAACCGAACGGAAAAGAGCAAGTCAGAAAAACAGATTAATATAGAGAAAAATGACACTTTGATGACGCCTACTTGGCTTGCTCAGTATCTTGAACAAAAAAAGCAAGTTGATAATGAATACCGTGACGAACTTATTGAAGCTATTAGACTAAAAGCTAGTGCGATTAATAATGTGGCAGATGCCATCAGAACTCTTGCTAAAGCTGTACAAGTAAATAAATGCAATTTATAACATTTTCACATAAAGCACTTCAAAATCGCATTTAAGAATTAGACTTTTAAGATTCTTGCAAACTCAAGTTGATGTACACAAGAACGACTTGTGTCGGCACAACTGAAAAATACTGCATATTTAATTAAAGTCATATATACTTTTAAAGAATAAATATTCTGTTGATACAGAGCAGTGCTGAAGTTTTGTTTATTTTTAGTAGTTCGTATTTGCAGAACCGTTTTTAATTTTAATGAATTTATATTATAAAAAATGAATTTTGAAAAACTTTTAAATGAAGTGTTTTTGATTAGTTATATTGCATTTAAGAATTATTAATTATTTTTTTTTGCAAATGTTTTGTTTACGTTTCTCGATAATTTTATCTGATTTTGGTTTACATATTAATTTTGATTAATGGCGCATTCTCATCCATTGGTGACGCGTATAACAGCAATAGATGGCGCTTACATTGCACTTACAAAACGCTTTTCGCACGTCATTTTTTTAGCAAAAAAAACGAAGCCGCGTTGAAAATGGCTGCCCCTCCAGTTACGCATGAAGGTAAATATTGTTTAATATTTTTTATTAATTGCCAGTGATTTTTAAATTTGATATTTGTTACGTAAACAAGTAATATATCTAGATTTTGTTAATTAATTTGAATGCCGATTTAACGTAGTAGTATATGAATTATAGTGACCATGCGTTATTAACGATTCCACTGCGTTCAATAACAAAAAAATGGTGTCCATGCAATATCAGAAATTAAACAGCTTTTCATTGTTTTTATTTTAGAAATCGAAGCGCAAATTGCTGACATTCAATCTAAAAAACGAAATGTGGTGGTGAACAGCAATGATCGTGTAGAACTTAGCTCATCTGGCTATTTTGACTCAGACATTTACGATGGTAGTGTACAAAATAAGTATGACGGCTATGCTACTTCAATAGCAGCGAATGAAGATGCTGAAGTAAGTCATTAAAACCGGCAAGTTTTTATATAATTAATTAATGGTTGTATTTTTAATTATTTTAGGACGATGATGAAGAAAATATTGCTCCAGTTTCCAATAAGAAACAGTACACTGCTCCCGCAGCGGTTTTGAACGAAATACCAGTTGATAGAGTAAGCCTAAATAACCTACTTTGAAATTTTATTGTTATGGAATCTCATTTTTATAACTATTTTTTTAATTCCGTTTTGTAGGATTATGATCCATTTGCAGAACGGAGAGTTCCAAGAATTATTGATCGTGAAGTTGACTATCAACGCCGAGGTAGAAACCGTATCATTTCACCCGAGCGGGTGGATTTATTTGCCGAAGGTAGGAATTATGATTTCATTCATTTTAATACTGATGCTGTTACTGAGAAGTTGATTATGAATGTTTGAAAGTCGTATTTAAAGATACTGCATTTTGGTTGATCACTCACATAACTGTTAGTGCAGTAAATGATACTCGTAAAAAATCCTTAAAGCTTAATATTAAGATGTTGAAAACAAAATTTGTTCTTCGTTAATTACCTTCGCAAAACTAGATTGAAAACTTGTTGAATTTGGAAAACCAGAAATTTGGTGTTGAGAAGTATTGCCTTTGTTGAGAAAATGGTGTGCTGTTAACTTAATTGATACACCGTTTGATTCAAAATCTTAAAAGGTTGAAAATCCATATTTAAATTTTTTTAAATATTAAATTACAATATTTATTTAAGTTTTAAGATTTTTTTAGTACATTTACTGCTCGAAAAGTAAGTATTTTAAGTTGTGTATGAAAATTATCAACATAATATTGAGCATATCGCGGAATTCCTTTGCAGTTCATTAGTTTTGTCGTTGAAAATCTGTTTATATTTACATAAGAAATATTTTGATTTTAAAATCAATGTTTTTCTGTTTAAAACTTGAATTAACTACAATAGATTTCAAAGACTAAATTGTTGACATAAGTTACAAGCTTTTGTTGCTTCAGAACAGTAAAATAATTTGGTAATTAAATTAAAATTGAAGGAAATTTTTAGGAATTTACTGCTGGAAAAAGTTTTACAGTAGCTTGTGATTTGATGGGTATTGTTATTGTGTGTACTGTATGTGGAAATAGAAATATTGCTGTGGTTTTACATAATTATGAACCTGTGTGGTCAACTGCCAAATGATGAGTAAATCACTACTAATTACTGTCGTTCAATTTCTTTCTTCTAAGCGGTCATCGGCTGTCTTCTGTCATCATTTTGGACTGTTCAATTCCAAACTTGATCTCATCTGTTTAAAAAAAAAACAAAAGATGTTTTTACTATTATAATTGAGTTTTGTTTGTGCCTGAGAAAGAAGGTGGGAATGTTCGTGTCGATATAATTACGACATACAGATATTCATTGCCATTATGACTTTAAATAGATTTTAAATTGATAATAAAAAGGATTCTGGTGCCGTATCTGTTTTTTTGGCAATGACACACCTTCTATCTTAAAAATCCTGTCCAAAATTAAGGCCATCATTTAGGAAATATTTTAACACCGATAATTATGTATGGCCTTAATTGTATTAAAATTTTAAAAGAGATTAATGATACAGCTTATTTATAGGCAACTGTAATTTGGAAAGTGGCAGATGACTTGTATGGGCATCACGGTGAAACGTACGTATGCTTATGCGAACAGGGAATTCCTAATTTGTTGTTAGAGCTTTGTATTTTATACAGAAGGTCGATTATAACCGTTTGAATTGATTTTCTGTATAATTAATTATGTTTGCAATTCTGTTTTTATATGCACAGACGTATTTGCAAAATGATAGTTAATGAAAGAAAACAGATTTGCAATTGTTGCGTTGCTCACATTTTGTACTATTATTATTAACTGTTGTTGATTTTTATTCATAAGTTGCTATGAAAAAGCTCGACCATTTGCGGCTTATGTGAGCTAATTAAATGTAAAAATATCTTTTTATTCTTGATTAACCTGTCACGCCTTGTCGTGACTGTTTTTGTATTTGCAGGTGGAAAGACACCAGACCCCAAGTCGAGGACGTACAAAGAAATCGCTCAGGAGCAAGCAAATGCTAAAACAGAAGTAAATATTGTTTGCTATTCTCATTGTTGACGTTTGTGCACAATTTATAACTTTTTGTATATTTTACTCGTTAATTTAGGACGAGTTGTACCGGAAAATTTCTGAAAAAGCGAAAGCAGGAGAGTTGAAAGTTCGTAGTCATAATGGAGAAGCTGATAAACCAGGCAAGTCATTCATAATGATTCTAAAATATAATTTTTAGTTACCGTTATTTATTTTTATTTTAGCTGCAAAGCGAAGGCGCTGGGATCAGACTGCTGGTGAAGAGCCTCCAGCAAAAAAGAAAACGTCTAGCTGGGACATGGCTGAGGTAAATATAATTTTGATTAATGTTTATTATACCTTTTTAATTAATTATATATTTTTTAGGCTCAGACGCCATCGCAAACTCGATGGGATGAAACTCCTGGTCGTCTTAAAGGATCAGAAACGCCAGGAGCTACCCCAGGACAAAGTACCCGTATGTGGGACGCTACTCCCAGTCATGCGACTCCAGGGGCTACGACTCCAGGTCATGAAACACCTGGTCACAAAGGAACCCCTAGTGCTCGTCGAAATAGATGGGACGAAACACCCAAAACTGAAAGGGGTAAGTTTATATTTAATGAAATATTTCGTTTACAAAATTGAATTATTTTTTCAATAACAGAGACCCCGGGTCATAGTAGTGGTTGGGCTGAAACTCCTAGAACAGATAGAGGTGGAGCTGATTTAATTCAAGAGACACCTACCCCTAGTGCTAGTAAACGAAGATCTCGATGGGATGAAACTCCAGCTATGGGTCCTGCTGGAAGTCAAACTCCTTCAACTCCAAGTACCATGACTCCAAGTGGAGCAACTCCAACTGGGTCTAAAGCTATGGCGATGGCTACTCCCACGCCCGGTAATTATTGTGCTTAAATTTTATTATGAATTTAATTAGTTATTGTTTTGATAATCTTTAGGACATCTTATGTCTATGACACCTGAACAACTGCAAGCTTACAGATGGGAGCGTGAAATTGATGAGCGAAATCGCCCATTAAGTGACGATGAACTTGATATAATGTTTCCTGATGGATACAAAATTTTGCAACCACCTGCTGGTTACATTCCCATCAGAACTCCTGCTCGTAAACTGGCCGCAACTCCGACTCCTATTGGTGGAGGGTCAGGTTTTTATATTCAAACTGAAGATCGAACAAATAAAATTATTGAGCAACAGCCAAGTGGAAATTTGGCTATTATGAAACCAGAGGATGCCCAATATTTTGACAAATTATTGGTGAGTGTTTAAAATTGTAGTGATGTAAATTGTTTTGTAAATGTATTTTTGTTAAAACATAGGTTGATGTTGATGAGGATAGTTTAAGTCCAGAAGAACAAAAGGAACGAAAAATCATGAAATTATTGTTGAAAATTAAAAACGGTACTCCACCAATGCGTAAAGCAGCACTTCGACAAATTACTGACAAAGCTCGAGAATTTGGTGCTGGTCCTCTGTTCAATCAAATTTTACCGTTGCTTATGTCTCCAACATTGGAAGATCAAGAGCGCCATCTTCTAGTAAAAGTTATTGATCGTATTCTATACAAGTTGGACGATTTAGTTCGTCCTTACGTACACAAGGTAAAATTTAATTTTTATTTACTTTGAATTGTGCTGAAACTGGTGCTTTATATTTTATTTAGATTTTGGTTGTAATTGAGCCCTTGCTCATTGACGAGGATTATTACGCTCGTGTAGAAGGCAGAGAAATTATTTCGAATTTAGCTAAGGTAATTAATATTTTTAAATTTTTGTTTTTGAAACGTGATAACATTATTGTTGTATTTAGGCCGCTGGATTAGCTACGATGATTTCCACAATGAGACCTGATATTGATAACATTGATGAATATGTCCGTAACACAACTGCTCGTGCTTTTGCAGTGGTCGCATCTGCATTGGGTATTCCATCTCTTCTACCCTTCTTAAAAGCTGTTTGTCGTAGCAAGAAATCCTGGCAAGCTCGACACACTGGTATTAAGATTGTTCAACAAATTGCCATTTTAATGGGCTGTGCAATTTTACCACATTTAAAGAGCTTGGTCGAGATCATTGAACATGGTAAGCTGAAAAACTAAAATTATTTTTATTTTATCTAATTAATATTTCATTTTAAAATTAATCTTGTAGGCTTGGTTGATGAGCAGCAAAAAGTACGAACCATTACTGCGTTGGCATTGGCTGCTCTTGCTGAGGCTGCCACGCCATATGGAATAGAGTCTTTTGATAGTGTACTCAAACCATTGTGGAAGGGTATTAGAACTCACAGAGGAAAAGTAAGTGTATTCAATTTTGATAAATGCGCACATTCCTATTAACTGTGAATTTTATTAGGGTTTAGCTGCATTTCTGAAAGCCATCGGTTATTTAATTCCGCTCATGGACGCCGAATATGCCAACTATTACACTAGAGAAGTGATGTTAATTTTAGTTCGAGAGTTTCAGTCTCCTGATGAGGAAATGAAAAAGATTGTGTTAAAGGTATTTCTTATTTTTAAATTTTGTTTTTATAGACTTTTTTAACCTCTTGTAATTTTAGGTAGTGAAACAATGTTGTGGTACTGATGGTGTGGAAGCTCAGTATATCAAAGAAGAAATTTTGCCACATTTTTTTAGACATTTTTGGAATCATCGCATGGCTTTAGATAGGCGTAATTACCGACAGGTTAATAGACTATTTTAACAAATTAAATGAGCAAGCACTAATCCAATGGGTTTTTTTTAGCTTGTAGACACCACTGTTGAAATTGCCAATAAAGTTGCTGCCGCTGAAATTATTAATAGGATTGTTGACGATTTGAAAGATGAAAATGAGCAGTATCGAAAAATGGTTATGGAAACTATTGAAAAAATCATGGCAAATTTGGGTGCGGCTGACATCGACTCTAGATTGGAAGAGCAGTTAGTTGACGGCATATTGTATGCATTCCAGGAACAGACAACTGAGGTATTGTTTTTAAAATTGTTTTTTGTTTGTTAGCATTTTGAAATGCCAAATGTTTTAAGTACTTAACTTTTGAATTTGCTTGTAGGATGTAGTAATGTTGAACGGTTTTGGTACTGTTGTTAATACGTTGGGAAAGCGAGTAAAGGCATATTTGCCTCAGATTTGTGGTACTATATTATGGCGTTTAAATAACAAATCGGCCAAAGTTCGTCAACAAGCTGCCGATTTAATATCCAGGATTGCTGTTGTAATGAAAACATGCCAAGAGGTATGGCTGATATATTTTCTAGATTGTAGTTACAGTATTTAATACAACTTTATTCACATTTGTTCATTCTTAGGAGAAACTTATGGGACATTTGGGCGTAGTATTATACGAATATTTAGGTGAGGAATATCCCGAAGTTTTAGGTAGCATTTTGGGTGCTCTGAAATCGATCGTCAATGTAATTGGTATGTCTAAAATGACTCCCCCAATTAAAGATTTACTTCCCAGACTAACTCCGATTTTGAAAAACAGGTAACTTAATGTTTATCATACTTATAAATAAGCTTTCTTAACTGTTTTACTGCTGTTGCAGACACGAGAAAGTCCAAGAAAACTGTATCGATTTAGTAGGAAGAATAGCAGACAGAGGACCAGAATATGTGTCTGCTCGTGAATGGATGAGAATATGTTTTGAGTTGTTGGAATTGCTAAAGGCACATAAGAAAGCAATTCGAAGAGCTACTGTAAATACTTTTGGTTACATTGCAAAAGCAATTGGGTATGTTAAATATCTTTTATTCTTGATGCATAGTGTTTTTCTATGACTTATTTTTCTTTTGAATAGACCACATGATGTTTTGGCAACACTTCTTAATAACCTGAAAGTACAAGAACGTCAAAACAGAGTTTGTACAACAGTAGCGATTGCTATCGTGGCTGAAACTTGTTCCCCTTTCACAGTTCTTCCTGCCCTTATGAATGAATACAGAGTACCGGAATTGAATGTACAGAATGGTGTCTTGAAGTCGTTGTCATTCTTGTTTGAATATATTGGTGAGATGGGAAAAGACTACATTTACGCTATTACACCACTTTTGGAGGATGCTCTGATGGATCGGTTAGTCCAAGTTTATACGCTAAGATATTTGTTTTGGTTTTTAGTTAAAACTATTAGTAATATTTTATTTTGTACAAATCTGTAATAATTCTAATGTGGTTCATTTATTTAACAGGGACCTTGTACATCGTCAGACTTCTTGTGCGGCTATAAAACATATGGCATTAGGTGTATACGGATTTGGATGCGAAGATGCATTAACACATTTACTCAACAACGTGTGGCCTAATATTTTTGAAACTTCACCTCATTTGGTTCAGGCATTTATGGATGCCATTGAAGGACTTCGTGTTTCCTCTGGACCACTCAAAATTCTGCAGTATACTTTACAGGTATAGTTTTCACAATTTTTATTTTTTTTTTGCTTTATTTTTGTCATAATCGTTTTGTGTAATTTATAGGGTCTTTTTCATCCCGCACGTAAAGTTCGTGATGTTTATTGGAAAATATATAATTCACTTTACATTGGTGCCCAGGACGCATTGGTTGCAGGTTACCCACGAATTCCTAACGATTTACCAAAAAATTTGTTTGTTCGTTATGAGCTAGATTATATGCTGTAAGCCAAAACGTATTACAGAATCGGCGACATTATATCTGTTTGCAGTTCAAATGTTCGTGACTTATTGAGGTAACATTTGTAAGCGTTTAATGTTGATTGACCAACGATAGTTTTTTTTTTTATTATTTTGTTGATTTACAAGGCTTGGTATGTCACGATATTTGGATAATTGTCACTTAAAAACAAGTAAATTTTCTGTGTGTATCATTAATTATTCACTGAAGTTATAGAATGTAAGATATATTGGCAAACCGTTTTATTTAAAAGTTCTTCAGTAAATAACCAAATTATAACTGAATTTTAAACGCAATGTTAAGTTCATTAAAGCGAAAGTAAACTGAATCAGTAAATTGAAAATAGTTGTAACTCGGTATTAACAATTCATGAAAGATTGCACAATTCACGCCACTTTTTATAGTGCAGTTTGGTTTGAATTTTTAACTTCAGATTATGTAATTTTTTCGAGGGAATTAAATCAAAAAAGTGTAAAACATTTGAAATATCAGTTATTACTCAAGCCCAATATGCTTTCAACAATCAGAACGCTGACATTTGGTAGTTGCTTTGTTGGTGCATTGTGTATTTAGATAGCGGTACATTTATACACAATAACTAAGATTATTCTTAACTTTCTGACGCGATTTTTATGAATTGCTTTTTCATGTTTTTACAGCTCAAGCATGGTTCTCCACTGGATGAGACTCCCTTACATATTGAACTGTAGATCTTTCTTGATGTTAAAATAATTGAATCCAGGGTAACAATTGTAAACGTTAATTGCGGTAGTTGTTCCTTTAACTCATTTCGGGAAAATCCAGGACAGAATTTCATATTTACCAGTTCCGAAAGAAAGGATTCAACTTGGGTAGGTGTTTGTAAATCCTTTATTTTTTTGCCATGTTTAATTTTAATGTAATTCCATATATAGTAATCCAAAAGAGTGCCATTTGTTTTCCACGAGACACATAAAAGTTCTGGATCAAATTGGTCAGGTGTTGGTTCAGATGATATATTATAAAACAATGTCACAATATCAGATTTCACCAATCGACCCCACCCGGAAGGCAAATCAGATGTTTTCAACCAGTTGAGTAACAATGCTAAATCTTCAGAGTTATCCAATTTTTTCTTTTGTTTGGGTGAAGGCTGACAATGAAAAAAAAATCCTATAAAATATTTATTGATGCGATGCTGTACAATATAACCTACCTCAACACTATTTCGTTCTATGGGAGTTTTTCTTTGGCTTTTAATTTCAGATTTTGATTTCTTATAACTAAATACAGTTGGCACAGCCCCAGCTTTGAGACTAGGTCTACCTCTTCTAATTTTAACTATCTCCCCTCTTATATTATGCACAAAATCTCTTATTATACAGCTTTCCTAGAAAATTAAAATTTATACAATTAATGTGTTTAAATGATCAATGCTGACTAATGAAAGATCACTAACTTCAAAATGTTTTTCACACACATGGTCGTTTAGACCTAACTTTCTGTCAGCTCTCCGGATATTATTTTCCCAAAGTTTTCTTAGTTTTTGTTCTCTAGGAGTTCTAAACATTGCTCGTTTTTCTCCCTCTACAGGCTTACAGTAGGGCACATAACAACTGAATGGCATGATAACCAATGAAAGTTTTAAAAATTGAAGTTTAGTATTTTCACACGCACTTTCTGCATTCACAACACTTCCATAAACCGTGTCAACTACTAAAGGTATAAAATTAAGATATAAAGTCTATTCATCTTTTATGAATTTGTCGTGGAAACACCTAGTTTTGTTGAAACATTCATTCATAAATACAATTGAATAAAATAAAAATGCATGTTTTGAATTGCTTTCATTCATGACAAAACAGCTACTGCGCATAGAGATACTGTACATGACTGTAATAATGATGATAAATTGTAAAATGCTACTGCGCAGGAATCAATTTACGCGCGATTTTCAAATTAACATTACCGAGTGCCAAGCATGCGCAGTAGTTAATCTTTTAGAGAAGGAGATTTTGTATGTTTTGCGCATGCGTAGCAACATATTCAGTCAATTACAGTACAGTTCTGTGTATAAATTTCAATTATTCGCCATCCGCAATCTATCCTATTTACGTGACTGTTTTATAATTAGGGTAGTATTAAATTTTTCACCTGATTGGTTATTGGTCTTTTATTAACATTTACTAAGGTAATTGTATTTTGCTTTAAGTTATATTTGAAATAATTGATTAATTGCTTGTGTGTGTGGATAGGTGCTATAGTAATAAAATAATGCTGGCATTGGAATGGCTGATTACGACGATTTTGCTCATCAACTAGAATTGGAAGAAAGAGAGAGACAACTTAAAGAAAACGCTGGTAGTTCACAATCACATACATATGTTGATCCAAATGATGGAACTTGTTACGAATGGGATGCTGATAAAAAAGCTTGGTTTCCAAAGGTACGATTTTGCGATTCTTTCCGATTTCAGCACTGCAGTATTTTAGTTATTAGTTGGTTATGTGTGTATACAATAGATATGATGATGTATAAGGAATTTATTGTATTATTGTACTCATATTTAGTTATCAGATGATTTCATGGCTGCGTATCAAGCAAATTATGGTCAAGTTCAACCAACGGCGAGTACTGAACAGGTGACAATACCGCAGCCGGTTGCAATTCCTGTGGTGAAAGGCAAAGCAGATTCTAATGAGAAAGGAGCTAAAAAGGAAAAAGGGAATCCAAGTGGAAAGCCTGAGCAACCTGGTTTGATCTTTAATGATTGATTAATGTCGACAGAACTTATTTTTGATTTACATGAAAATTAGGCTGGTTTGAAGTGGATGATAAACACAATACTAATGTTTATGTTTCAAACTTACCTACGGATATTACGGAAGAAGAATTTGTCGAATTTATGTCAAAATGTGGTATAATTATGAAAGATCCAGACACTGGTAAACTAAAAGTCAAGCTGTATACGGACTCTAGTGGACTATTGAAAGGAGATGGAAGATGCTGTTATATCAAGGTAACTAACCAAAGCTACTTTGTAAACATTTTACTGATTAGTGTCTTGTGTGTTTTTGTAAAGGTTGAGTCGGTTGATCTGGCACTGAAAATTTTAGATGGATATTTGTTGAAAGATAAAGAAGTTAAAGTTGAAAGAGCTACATTTCAGTTAAAAGGAGCATACGATCCTAATAGAAAGCCAAGAAAGAGGAAAGCTAAAGACAAAAATAAGATTGCCAAACTGCAGACAAAGTATGAAAACTTCAATTAAACGTTTTTTTTTTTTTTTTTGATTTATGCTTCGAGTAAAACGTAGCTTAAGAATTTGTTGCTATTTTATGTTTAAATGATCGACCTTTCAAAATTGTTTGGATCTTAATGACAAAACTCGTGTTTTTAACAAGTCAAATGTATATAGCAGCGTGATTTCGAATTTAAAATTTTGTAATTGTTTATTTGTTTGGAATTTAAGACCATCAATTATTAATCATTACATTTTGCAGATTGCTTGACTGGAGGCCTGAGCGACCAGTTGGTATGAGACCTAAAAGCGATAAAGTCGTCATTATTAAAAATATGTTTGATATCAAGGAGTTTGAGGTAATGGATAAATAATTGTTAATTTTTTTAATTATGATTTTAATTTTTATTGAACTTTAGAGGGATGCATCTCAAATCATTGAATATCAGACAGATCTTAGAGAAGAATGTTCTAAGTTTGGTGAAGTAAAGAAAGTTGTGGTATATGATGTAAGTCAATATAACATTTATAACACAGTACAGTAGATTGTTATAGTACATTTTATTTGGTTATGATACATTGACATGTTACGTAAAATATTTGAGCAGTGATAAAACATTATATTTAATAACAAATACATAAAACACTTTTCTTGTCTTGTCGATGGTTTCTAATAAGTTATACAATAAATCACTTTTCTTTTTAATTAAGAATTGAAGAGTTAATAGGGTGATTTTCATAATATTTAGCAATTAAACATTAACATTTAACTCGCAAAATAGTTAAAATTTAGATGATAATATCTTTGATAAATTTTTAAATTTTAAAGCTATATTTCTCCAACTAAATTGGGGAAAGAGTGTCACTACTTAGTGACATGTTAGATAAAGAAACTTTCTTACAATTTGATGAATGTTATTAACAGGGAATTAAAATACGAGCAAAAAAGTTAGCTTTTTACGTTCAATATATGACTTTAGGAACCAAATTATGTTTCAAGAACATATATTTTCATTTTGGAAACATGAAACTTGGTTTTTAATATACAAAGCCTGACATTTAAGACATACCAACATTTGACTTTTAGGACATGGTGCAGACGTAACTACAGGTATAATAGTGGGTGATTCCAAAATAATTTTATACGCTAGCTCTGCTTAAAAATAACTAAAATGTCATAATTCGAGAAAATTACATTACACGTTGATTTATATTTAGTCGTTTTAGAGCACTGTATATTTATCTAAACCGTTGGTTTTTTTTAATTAACAGAGGCATCCTGAAGGAATTGCTTCCGTTTCTTTTAAGGAACCTGAAATGGCAGATGAATGTATTGCTGCCTTAAACGGAAGATGGTTTGCTGGTCGCCAACTTCAAGCAGCAACGTATGATGGAAAGTCCAAATTTTCCTTACAAGAAACCATGGCTGAAGAACAGGAAAGGATGAAAAATTGGGAGACTTATTTAGAAAATGAGGCGGCAAAAAATACGTGAATTTAATGGCGACGGACTGGTTTCTTCGAAAAACCACCAGGTAAATTTTTTTGCTTAATATTTAACTTGTGCGAGCTTCGTCGTCGTTAATATATGAATTAAAATGACGTTACTTTGGCAACCAAACATGCGACTCCCAATTGTTTTACCAATGATTTGATGATTTTGTTGATCTGAATATGCAACTCTTTGAATGGAGTGGTGACAAGTACTTTTTAAGCCGAGGATAACCCTGTTGTAGAAATGCAACCTTGTTAGGAACTTCGTCTTTGTTTGGAGGATGTGGAAGTTTTATCTGCAATGAAGTTTTAGATTGGATTATGCTTAGAAAAGCTGCGGCATTGTATTGGAAAACGAGTAGATCAGTTGTGTTTTAGTAAAACTTGGAATTAACAAAGTGTATTATCACGTTTATACAGTCTATGATGGCCTAAGCCATAACTGCAACTAACGTTTTATAATTTCTAAATTAAATTTAGTAAAACATGAAATTGCATTTTACGTTTTCATTCAAAGAACGGTAATCTTAAACTCGAAAATTTTTAGCACTTGAAATGTCTAATTTACTAACAATTACCGTACAGTAGTGTACAAGTCTCTATCAACCTTGAATTAATATTCTGTCCATTTCTGATACTACGTTTATTTTTAAAGAAAAGCAATGAATAGTATTATGCTAAAAGAAATAATGTTTATAAACAGCCCAATATATTCATTAATGTACAATAAGCTATTACCTTGATATGCAGCTAAATTATGTTTACTTGTACAGTATTGTGGCAATATTAACATTCATTTTTTTGGTTACATTTTTAAAATCAAAACTTAAACTTTTAGTAACTAATGATTTAAATACAGTAATTGTAATTTGTTAATTCTGTTGCATTGATGTAACGTTATTGGATTTTTTGTTTTAAATTTAGTATATAATTGACTTTTGATAATGAGTTTGAAAAAGACTATTTTCTTGAATGTAGTATACTTTAGCGTTCATCATTTTTTATCATTTAGAATTATCATCATCGATACTATATGTCAAAAATCCTTCTTGTTGAAAATATAATCTTGCATTTTCCAATACAGTGTTTTTAAAGTTTGCTATTGTTAGTTGAAGAGATTAATCAGCAAATTCACTAGAAGAATAAATAAGCCATAAAGTTCACACTTACAAAGCATACAGTATATGTACTGTAGATATTTAATATTTAACCATTTGGCAAGCAAATTGTAAACGAAAATTGACAACTTTTTAGACATTTAAAGCATCTACGTAATAGTACGTAGTTAAAATAACTTAAAGCAGCCCATTTAGTTTTCTTTCTTAATCATTAACTTTAGACGTCAGACATTCAAGTCATTCATATCGCATATTGTTTGCATGCATTTGGATTTGCCAGGGTTGTATAGTTAGGGAAAGATGCCATCTACAGCAGATTTTTATTAGGACTCAAAGATTCGTAAAATGAATTTACGATCGATTATAGTAAGCTTGATATAGGGAATAAAAATGGTTTTGAAGATGGTTATGATCAGCGGCGTACCCGAGGTGGAGGGGACCAAGGTCGACGCATTTTGTTAATATTTGACATAATGCAATCATTTTTTGCAAAATTGTAATACATTTTAGAAAATAAGGTTTATACTAATAAGATGAATTTGCGCTTAGAATTTAGTCAGTTATAAAGCTTTTAATCAGCTTTAATTCTGTAACGCATTTCAAAAGTTTGAATATACTGGGTGATTTTCAAAATTAGAACAATGTTTTTACAGTGCCAAAAAAAGAAACGAGATTAAATCATATCATTTCATATGACGATTTGTCTCGTTTCTTTCTTGATAAAAGAAAGAAGAGTTTCAATTTAAAAAAGAAAATACTCGAGATATTTTACTGTATTTCAGTACATTATTTCCCCAGTACGCCACCGATTTAGGATATTTTCTGGATTAGTTTATAAGAAAAGAAATAAAGCAAATCCTCATATTTTAAATTTTAGCACTAAGGTATTTGTTCTTAATAAATTATAATCATTCTTGCCTGTATTCATTTCGTTGTCGAGGCCAGATGAAGTGCTGCCTGAAGGATGGCATCCTGGTATGCACGAAGGCTGGCATATTTTTTGTATACGTTTCTGTTGCAAATGGCGATATAAGACGTAAAAAATGGGATCCAAAATAAAGTTTAGTGTTAGGAGCATATCACCCAATCGGTACAGACTCGATTTGCCATTCGGGTTCATTTGCGACATCATTACAATAAACTATAATATAAAAATAAAGTTGATTTTAAAAGTGAACTAATATTCATTTTCAATCTTAATACTCGTAATTTGACTTTTAGAACATTACAATTGACTTTTTTTTTAAGACAAAACATTTTATGGTACACATTTGTACTGTACCATGCGGGTACTAGCTAAAGTACCACCAAGTCCATCATGTATTTTTTTAATGTTTAAAACTTTATAATAAGAAAGTAAACTACTGAATTTACTTACGAATTGAGGAAGCCAGCAAATGACAAACGAGATACATAAAATAATCATAAGTTTAGCGAAGCTTATCTCGTCATTCGAGTTGCTCCGAATTTCCTTGTTGGAATCTTGTTTCTCGCATGATGACTGTTGATGGCGATGTTTTGACAGTCCATTTGCATGATGTTGCTTGCTTAACTTGCATAATGCCACTACTACCGCCAGATTGCAAATCACGATACAAGAGCACATGATCAGGCCTAAATTAGTAATAACAAGAATATTTAATTCAGTGGTCGATATCGTGTAACTGAACATGTTTAACGCCAGCAATGCTCAATTGGCAGACTATTGTATTATCATTAGATTATTTGGACTTAAAATAAAAACCCGGTTGTCTTGGGCCAGTCGACTAGTTTTCGAGTAAGGGCACTTTACTTATAGATGTATTAAAAAGTGACAAAAATTGAATGACTTTGAGTCACGAGTACTCAATTAAATCTAATTAAATCTAGCTTGACTATTTTTTAATTGACAAAGAAATCGAAATTACGTAAAATATCTGTATTTGTTTTTAAATTTTTTATATTGAATATTGTTTGTGAAATATTATTTATTTTCGCTTAATAATCCTGTTAAGATTGATTGCTTTGGCGTCTGGGACGTTTTCAAGTGGTTTCAATTTTTAGTTTTGGTAATGATGCATCATTTGTTGACACCTCAAACGAGGGCACAGACATTTTAAAAGTAATAACAGTTAAACAGGATATTGTTGATTCAAGTATAGTATTTTGTTTAGCGTGTATTTGACTTTTGATATGTTAAGAATTCATGTAAAATATGGAAAGAACTTAACTTACCAAATGAAATGACCAAGTAAGCGTAGGCTTTATCTTTTGGAGTAAAGGCTTCCCGGTATCTCATGCAATGAGGAGGAATGTCAGGGTGGTTTGAATCGTAATATAAACCGAATCCAAGAAATGGAAAGCAAGACAATAAGGCTGATATCCCCCACAGAATAAATATAGCCATTTTAATTCTGCAGTAAGTGACGTTCTGTTTAAAGCAAAAAACAAATTATTTCATAATAGGTTTTTTTCTACTTTATTGCAGTATACTTTGACATTACATTTAGTTTGGCTAATTTGTTATTTAAAAGTTATTCAGTACTTTATTTGTCATTTGAGATATTAAATATAGCTTTTATATTTTGAATTATTTTACTAAACGGCTGTTTGCTGGCTTTACTCTGTTTACAGACGTCTTTCAGTGTACTTTAATTTGGCTAATGTTAGGTACAGTAGTTATACAGTACAATAATTCACAAGAAAAGCCCTATCTAGTTTACAAAATGTTTAGTGCCCCAGTTAAACATTTAATTTTTTTTATTCTTGTTTATACAGTAAAAAATATTGTAATTGGATTTTTGGTGAAAAGTTTTCAATTTGATGTTTTTGCTTTGCGGTTTTTCAATGATTTTATCATTGTACGTTAGCAAGATTGTTTTATTGGTGGCGAAAAAAATTTCGACGAACATTTTTTTTAGTAAATGGCCTTATATCTAAGACTGTGTTTAACTGTGCCATCTGTGGCTATTAGCCTCAAATATGTTTTAAGTAATGTACGCCATTTAATTTGTTGATAAACAAAATTTCACTGTCAACTTAATGATTTTAACGGCTCAAGCTGCATGTTTATGCATTTTCCAAATAAATAACATCTGTTGGTACATTTGGTACTGTTGGTACATTAATTAAGTTAGCATTAAAATATTCAAGTACTTGCAGCTAAAAGCCATAAACATGAAATTAAAACGTTTTTGAATTAACTCCCACATCTGTTTTTATGATATGATTATGAATGTTTAAATTTTACCTTGTGGTAAGTGAATGGATTGATTAGTGCAATGTACCGCTCGATGGCCATCACAATGGCTACACTTCCAGATCCGAATCCAAAAGTTCTCCAGCAAACTCTTATTGCACATAACCATTGGCTTGCCTTGATTTCGGCCGATACATGAAGTTGAATGTACATGAGTATGATAGAACCTGCCACGGCTATTAAGTCATTATATAACAAGCATTTGATCATTAAAGTTTGGCGTTTATTTCTTAAAGTTTCACTTCTGTAAAGTTTCCATAATGCCGCAAAGTTTGCCAAAATTCCGCAACAATAGGCCACTGTAATAATCGATTGTTCTGCCGTATTGACGTGTCTCCCCTTAGCGCCTGTGCTAGTCTCATTGGTATAAGTGATGGTGTTGTTATCGTCCATGGTATAAGGTGCAAAATGCGACACATCTAACTGACTGAATGGTGTTTGTTAGCTTTTGCAAATGATCAAAATGATGTAAGTTGAAGAGGAGGAGGAGAAAAAAAGAGTGGAGCTGTGTGGCTCCGCTTTGGCCAAGGATGACGTAGTGATGCAACTATAATAAAGAGTAACTTACACTATATAAGTTATGAATTCTGTACATATGAGAAAATATCATCATTAAATGTGTTGAGATCGGTTTTAGATAGCAAAAAAAAAGTTATTTGATATAGCATCAAACTTTTTATTAATGGTGATTCGTGGAATATGATATCTAGTAATGTTGAATTGGTGAGGTAATACCGACATTTCTGATATTAATACCGGTATTTCAAGCTTTCTTGTAATTTATAAAAATGTAACATTTAAAGACCACATTTATTTTAAGTTTGTGATTTAGATAATTATATTACAGTAACTCGTGTTTTTAAAAAGATAGAAATGGTTTATTGGATACAAAATCTACTTTCCGGAAGTTAGATTTGAATTTTAATAATGTAATTAGTTTCAAGGATCTAGAGATGTCATTTAAGGCGCTAAATTGGACTTTCAGTAGACTTATAGTGACATAAATTGGGTATTTTAGGGAGTTATTATCTAGTTATTAATTATTAATTGGACACCATACTGTATTTGGGGAGGTGTAATTTCATGAATAATAATTTCCATAAATTTCGTTTTTATTTGCCAACTTTGCTATCTGTGTAAATTTGTAGTCTTTCATCATTTCCATTTTATTTCCTTCCAAAAATTATAATTAATGTTTTTGTTGTGATATCTGAATTTTATTTCCTCTTTAAATGTAACTTTTCAAAACAAAATTCAGAATTCAGAGAATCTAAGGGGCAAATTAAAACTAATTTCCTAAATTTTGTAATTAAAGAAGTCCTCGAGTTTTTGCTTTGAAATCCCATTGGTGTTTAGAATTTTTATTTTGATACCGGTATCGTGGAATCGTTTACTGTGATAGGCTGGAGCAATGTGTTTATGAGGATGAAGTGTTTAGGACAATGAATGAATTCAGCTCTTTTAAGTGATTTTCAATTACTGAATAGTGAGATAAAATAATCTGTCCTTAACATTTTAGTTTTATTTAACTTTAGCATTAAGAGTACATTTTTGTTGATTGAAGCTGCAATATGTATGCGAATTGGAAAAAAGGTGGTGGGAGGAGTGGGTGAAATGGAAACTTTACATCCAAAACCACGTGACTTTTCCTTAAAGTTATACACATTATACTGTATAGTATTGAATTCAATATTGAAGAGGTGGATGAGGGGAGAGTAGATGATTTCAAAATAGTTCATATAGACTTCCATGGGATGCATTTATTATTTTTACAACCGTACGATAGCTGTCAAATATCAAATAACAGAGATATAAGTTATGTGCCGTGCAGTAAATAGATTTCTTCATGAGCACCCCATACCGCAAATTTTCATATAAAGTTTAACTAACTAACATGAACTGTTTATTTCGATAAAAAAAACCCTAATCTGCATAACCGATGACGTGGCTACTGAATATCGTGGCTATTGCTTTCAATTTATGTGTCAATGTGAAGATTGTATTTCTGAGGCAATTATAACTTAAAATATAAAATTTCAATTATGCATATAATGATATCGTAGAATTAAAAATTTGCAGTGGGTGCTTATTACTTTTTAATTAAACGAGTAAACCATTTGTCATTATGTTATTTACATTTTACAGCATAATTTTAGTTTATTATTTCAATTTTTTAAAATTATTTCTTGACTTTTCCATATTATTAATGACTTATAATCAGGGTTTGACCATTTATTTTACTAGTATACTATCGTAAATATGACACCAAGTTAATTGAATAATATAAACAAAACAAGTTTTAATTTTGACTAAATTACTACATTATGTCATTAAATGTTTATGGGGCGTTTATTAATTGATAAACCATTACATTTAAATAATGCATCACTACATTAATTTCAATTTTTGTTTAGTAAAACAAACTGATGATTTATTTAAGACAAATGATAATGACTCCATAGTTTTTGTTGGTTGGTGCAAATATTAATGTTCCGACAATAACTACAGTATATTTTGGCATATTTTTGGTCAATTTAACTTTTTAAAAAGTAACAGTATTTGTTTTTCTATAAGATTTTCATTCATTTTTTCAGACAAAAGTACGCTTTCCTGTTTTAGTTTACTTTTTGTATAATGTATTGGGGCATCATTTTTATGGCATTACGCCTGCCTTTAATCTGGCACCGAAAAAGAACAAACTAATTAAATCTGTATAAATCAAAGGGGAATATAAATAAATTACAACGTAAAATCTATTGGGTCTGATCAAAGATAATTGCATTTCATAAGCTAGTAATTATTGCTATTAGAATGTTTGTCATATGAATTTGTAAAAATTGTATTTTTGTGCATTCGGCCATTGAACTCGTAATTTCGGCATTTATGTCCTTTGAAGTTGGGCAGCTTTGCTATTTTGTACTAAAATTCTCTGTAATTAAGGCTAAAAACCGACTTACCCAAATTTATATTTAAGTTGCTTTCTGAAATACTGTATTAATTTCTTTTATAAAGTGGTGATATAAAAAGATTTCAAACATAAGTTAATTTAGTTCTCCATTAAATTAATAACTTATGAAATAAAATCTAATAACTTAAGATGTAGAGTGAATGATGTAATTCATTGACGGTTTGCTTGATTGTAAACATAATCAGCCGCTTTTTATGGCTTTTGACTTGAAATAAATCGCAGTACTTGCCATCGGTGACCTTAACCTTACTCTTAAGTCATTTCAGGACTTTTTTGTACTTAAAAAATTCTCCAATCTACTTACTATGACTATTTCAAGGGTATCGAGTGACCTGTATAAGTTTAAATTGATATGATTGGGTTTGTGTTTATAAATATTCTTGGAGGTCTAGGTTTTAAGTTCATCTAAAAAAACATATCACACTTTCAGCAAAAATACTGACATGTAGAAATTATTTTTTTTCCTTAGTTCTTATTTATTGAGACTTGGAAGATAACAGTTTTTGAGTAATATACGCTCAAGTGATTTTACTTTCTTCAATATAAGAGTACAGGGTGTTTCCCTTTGTTGTAATTAACGGTATTTGTACTAAAAAATGATGCAAAAATATAATATAAAGTGGGAAAATGTTTGGTATTGAATAGTATACTGTTTAGTATACTAAATAAATTAATGATATTGTAATTGGAAAAAAAAATCAAGTAAATTTTAAATGCTACACTTAAATTATTGTAAAATAATTATGTAAGTTTATATACAAAAAATGTATCACAGTTACATACCAAACTTTAAATTGAACTTGATGCACCCTGTAAATACGGCAATAATTTTGTTAGGATTTTTATTTTTAAAGCAAAGATGCATAAATTATGTTTTACAGTATAAGTGGATGATCATGTTGGCGCCATACAGGAAAATATATATGCATAATATTGGTATGTAAGTTAGTTTTAATATGATTTTTTTAGCTTGCATGTCTGTAAGTTAGTTGCTTACATTGCTTAGTGAGATATGAATTATGCAGTAAGAAATTTAAAAGTTTGAATTTGATACCTCTCATTTAAAATGGGGTTTGTGTGTTCCCATGTAACAGGCTCAAGGCTGGAAACCAAATAGGGCGTGTAATACGCACGTAAAATACAATTTCCTTCTTCGTTGTAAATATAATTATTGCATCTTGCATTTATTTTTACTTTTTTGGACTGACTTATTGGTAGAATGGAAAATATTTATCGACGCAAGCTGCTTTTTATTCCTTAATAACTTTGCTGCTACGTTTTATTGTTTATACTTGATAAAACTCAATACTATGAGTCAAATTTTCGTGGGTCCATTGTTTATATTTGAAATAAAATTATTATGTGGCTTTAATACCATTTAAACATCTTTTTTTAGTTGTTAGCGATGCACGTTAAGTCATTTTTGACAATTTTATCATAGTTTAAAATTATTCTTTTCTTTATTATTATCAGGGAGACGGAAACTACTATATTAAGTTATAATAATATTATCCTTGAAGAATACAGCACAATAATAATCGTGTTTTAGCGTTTTCTTCGATTCAAGATATACTTGTTCATTAGCAGTTTTATTAATACTGTTATATTTTATGCGATATGTAGGCCATGGATCTCGGGCTAATGGACCGGTGCAGAATGATGCTTTTAAGTTGAAATAGATATAAAACAATGTGTGCGCTGTTGTGCAGTATAATATTTTATGTCGTATTATGACTTAAGTGGTAGTAACTTTTAGCATGTTTACCGGGTTAGTTTTAGTGATATTTTTGTATTACGCCAACATTATAATTATCCCGTACAAGAAAGTTATCATTCATCAGTTTCTATGGTGATCCCGATAGCGCAAATAGTAATTTTGTTGGATATAATTGATTCTCTATTGGTGGGACGTGTGTATTTATTCATTGAATGGGTTAAAGCATTGCAAACTGTACTAAAACTGTTGAATGATATGACAATATTTTCAGTCTTGTTAATGACAGGCCACAATGCTGCATGGCCCATTCTGTGCACCCATGAGCTTTTTAGATTCAAGTCAGCCAGTTAAAGAAACTGTCGTTTTAGATTATGGCTATATATTGTAATGTTGATAACTTGCTTGTAGCATAAATAAAACGACTGGTAAAAACAGGTGAATATGGCATGCACTTTATTGCGATAATAAGGTTCAATTTACTGCTATAATAAACCAGTATTTACAGATGAGATTTAATTAAATATTTGTTTTAGCAAGTGCTAAGCAGCAGATGCATTAATGAAAATTACAGGTAATGTGTTGTTTGTTAATGTTTACTAATGTTTGTGACGTCAAATTAACAACTTTTTAGGTTGCAATAGCAGTTAACAGCGCCAAACCAAAGGCTAAAGAATATACAGTAGATAATTGTATGTATCAAGTATTTAAAAAACTCTAATTTACATTATTCAGACTAAAAATAAGAGATTATAAAGATGTCTTGCAGTATGGATTAATAGTTTACTATAGTTTTATTAATTTATATGATTAACGTCTTAATATAATTCGTGGAAATATTATACAGTAGTTCAATTCGAATCAGGGGGTCTCTACTATATTTTGAGTAAAGTAGAAATAAATTAATTAAAAATAAAAATGATTAATTGGTCAAACGAAATGAAACGATTACAGTACTAAATTGCGATTATTTTTGGTTTTGCGTTTCTAAAGAACCAATTTGAATTTACCGCTAAGTACGCAATCGTCATGATTTTTTTCGTGTTTACGTTACGTACCGTAAAGACCTAATCCAAACGTTGTTGTTTCGTCAACCGTTGGTTGTTAATCAACATTTTCCGGCGTGTATTAGGGTTTTTTGGTTAAAATCTTAAAATATTTAGAGTTATTATTAATTTTATTGCTATGGATTCCTTATTGGAGCATCAACGTCGATATCATGAAGAAAAGGAACGTACAATTGACGCAATGGCTAAAGAAATGCTGTTCAAAAAGTCATCGGTAACAAAGACAATTCGATTGAATTATGTGTTTTATATACCGGGTACTGTATTGTAATGTTTTATTAATTTAATTCAATTATTTTTGTAGACGAAAGATCAAATAAATTCCGATCACAGGTTAAAGATTTTGTTAGATGTAAGTAGTTAAAAGTACAGAATTCATTTTACCAACTACTGGTGTTCTAATTAGTGTTTTTAATTAAGCGTTACATGGATGTGTCTGCGTCTTCGAGGGAATTGTATGAAGATAAAGATGGGTATGTGATGTTGACGTATTTTGTATTTTATTTATATAAAAAAGACAACTTATTCACGTTAGCAAATAAGTTTGACAATAATTTGTACGCGGTACTCTAATGTCATGCGTTATACTGTACAGTACTATAAAGGTAGAATATGTCGTAACATGAGAAATAACGTTTTGAAATTTTTAATATTCAGCCAAAGAAAGGACGAGATTGCTGCTTTGTCAGGACCAAATGAATTTGCAGAGTTTTACACGAGATTAAAAAATGTAAAAGAGTTTCACAGGAAACATGCTAATGAGGTACAGTTTCATTAAGAAATTATTTGAGATTTAAAATTGATTTTTTCATGGCTACATATTTTAGATTGCCATTCCCATGTCGATCGAATTTGACGAGTTAGCTAAAGCTAGAGAAAATCCAACGGATGAGTCTAGCAGTAATGCCTTAAAACTTATATTTAGTTTTTTCTCTCTGTTTTACAATAATTTATTTTGTGTATAGACTTGGTTGATTTTACCGACGAAGAAGGATATGGAAAATATTTGGATCTTCATGAATGCTATAATGACTTTATAAATTTAAAAGGCGTAGAGAAAATAGACTATATAGCCTATTTGACAATATTTGATCAGCTGTTTGATATACCTAAAGAAAGGAAAAATGCTGACTACATGAAGTAATTGGAATATATATATTAATTGATTTAGCAGTGAATTTAATGATAAATTTTAATTTTTAGGTATCTTCAAGGAATGCTTGAGTATTTACAGCATTACATTACTCGTGCCAAACCACTTCTTGATTTAAACGAGGTACGCATTGCAGTTTTGTTTTTGTTGAATTACTTTTATTTTAAATTCATTATAGGAATTGGAAAGTCTGAAAAGAGAATTTGATGGCCAGTTTGAAACCGGAAATTTTCCTGGTTGGCCTGTAAGTTACTTAGTCATATTTGATTACGATGTCAAATAATAATTTTTATTGGCTTTGTTTAACAGAGAGAAACGGGTGGTGCTTTAACTCACGCTGGTGCCCACTTGGATTTGTCTGGTTTTTCATCTTGGGAAGAGTTGGCGTCTTTAGGATTGGATCGACTAAAGTCAGCATTAATTGCACTTGGACTGAAATGTGGAGGGTAAACATATTAATATTATCATTTTAATATCTATTAGTATAATAATTATAATTTTTACAACTAGAACACTTGAACAGCGAGCGCAGCGACTATTTTCAACAAAGGGAAAGTCGCTTGCTGATTTACCGTCTAGCTTATTTTCCAAGACTAAAGCGGCTAAAAGTAGCAAAGCAAAGAGCAGCGAAAGAAATAAAGAAATTGCTTTTCTTGAAGCTCAAATCTATCGATATGTAGAGATTTTATCGGTAAAGATTGCTAGCTTTTTAAGTGATTAAAATGAAATTATAAAAATAATCGAATGTTGTACGTTAACAGGAACAACGTCAAGCTACTAAAGACAATGTTCAACGTAAACAAGCAAGGACGGACGGTGAACGGGAAGAGTCTGATGTTGAAGTTAGTGAAAATGAGTCGGAAGACGAAGAAGATAATGACATCCCATATAATCCTAAAAACTTACCTTTAGGATGGGATGGAAAGGTAACTATTGTACACCAAACGTATACGATTAAATTCTTGTTACATTCACGATTTGTGAATTTATTCTACATTTTTCAGCCTATTCCTTATTGGCTTTATAAACTTCACGGTTTGAACATCAGTTACAATTGTGAAATATGTGGAAATTGCGTCTATAAAGGGCCTAAAGCATTTCAAAGACATTTTGCTGTAAGTTGGTATTTTGACTACAAATTGATCAATTTTTAATATTTGTCTTTTTTTTTAGGAGTGGAGACACGCTCACGGAATGCGTTGCCTGGGAATTCCAAACACCGCTCACTTTGCTAACGTTACACAGATTGAAGATGCAATTGCTTGTAAGTTGTGGTATTTTTCTTGATAAATTCATTTATAGTTATTTATTTAAACTGTTTAGTGTGGGCTTCATTGAGAAATACTAAAGAGCAGGAACGTTGGAAACCTGATACCGAGGTATTTGAAACAATATTTTACTATAAGCCGTCATTTTCTATAATGTCTTTTGTTCTTACAGGAAGAGTATGAAGATTCGAGTGGCAACGTGGTAACCAAAAAGACATACGAGGATTTAAAACGGCAAGGTCTTCTTTAAATATAGAAACGGCAAGTCTAGGTTCCTTTTAACCCCCTATTAGCCTTAGCACAATCGTTATAAGGTTATTTTATATTTAGAAACGCGATATTCGGCCAATGATTTGATTAAATCAACTACATCTTACATTTTCATGGTGTTTATATATTTGTATAAAATAATTTGGTCATAAATATTTTGAAAACTTCACTTTAATCTCTTAAGTTTATGTAAATATGAAACGGAAATATTTATACAAAAATTTCAGGTAATTTTTACTTCTTTTTTTGCAGTATTAACACTTCAAATGCTGCTATAGCTAGATTAGCCTGTAAAAGAATGCCTTGAATTACTAATCCCATTATATCCGTATGGAACTTACTTTTTTGTTAGCCACTTTAGTTTCCAGTTCTAAAACGTTAGATCCAACTCCTGGTTTGAAGTCGAACAAGGCGTAGTTGTCCTACATAAATCGTAATATTAAAGATAGTATAAAGATTTGAATGGCGTTGTGCAAGTTTATAAATATTTGCGACATATTTTAGTTTTTCCTATCAACAGTGATGTATCTGTGAAGAAAGTCATCGGTACTCAACTTCAGTTATTTTGTATTTTACAACGAATTTAGTGTTTGACACATTTTGGTGTTTCATTGGGCATTCAAGTCGAGTGCAAGAAGATCGGAAAGTATTTTTCAAATTTATCACTGATTACACAATTACATTATTTTTACCTCTAATATTGATGTTAGATCTTCTCCATTTAACATTACTCTAATATCTGATCCATCGTAAAGTCGACAGACAAGCTCCCTTTTGTGTGCTCGTACTTCAGCGATGAATAGTAGCACTCCAGTGGTATCTATTGTTTAAAATCATACTAAATTTCTTTTTTAATGAATTTCAATTTTATACCCGTGTAAAGTTCGGATAGATCATTTTCAATTTCGAAATTAAAACGGAAAAGGGAACCTTCAGCCAGGGAAATGCAGCGAATTGGAAAAACATCATTGATAAACTTTAACTCATCAGGGCCAAATATTGCGCATTTCATAAACGATTCTCTAAACCTATAGTATAAAATTATAATACTTTACATTATAAAGATTTAAGTGTTTACCAATTTAACTATACTTTTGCTTATGATAGGTCAGTTGTAAATCTATTTCTGGATTATCAGCGACAACGAGTGTATTATTTTTTTCATCCCAGAAATCCGCCACATACATTAAAAGCATCTCAACAATATTTTCATGTCCACTTATACAAGCCTACAAGTTGAAAAGTTTAGCAAAAATTAAAGGTACAGAACAAAAATAACTTACATTCATTAATGCCGTTTTATCGTTTTTATTTTTGACATTAACATGGGCTCCCATACTAAGTAACACCTTCACAGCAGATAAATGACCCTATAAACTTAATTATTAGTTTGGATACAAAATTAGGTAATAAATTTATAAAAATATGACACCCACAACAGATAATAAATAGGAAAGATAGACTTAGCAATGATTTACATGTTAATTGGTAATTTTACATTTTCAGAGGCTTTTATCAATGCAGTGTCGCCTTTTGTATCGGTTCGATTCAAAAGAGCTTTGTTATTTTCTATCAGGAACTGAACGACATTGTCAGAACCGAATTTGGCAGCCGTGATCAGCAGCGTTTCTCCATCAGTTATTCTATTAAAATCAAATTTTGTTGGATACATGGCTAGAAGTCCCTGCAATTGGTTGCGACTCCTGGCTTTGATTGCGTAATCAATAGATTCATTAATAGACTCTATACTCGCGACATTTTTATCTTTAACTTCTATAAAGCATTTATAGATTAAAAAAACCATGAATAGATATACTGAAATGAAAGAGAAATATCTCTCAAGATCTTAATTGACACATACCATCAGCTTTTTTTACTATTATTTTCTCTTCAATAATCGCACAATCCTATACAAAAGACAAGTTAACAAAATAGATTCTTCATTCAAGTGTATCATGTGTATTCATGTTATCAGCTGTGCATTTTAGGTGGAAGATAATTTTATAATTATCTATGTAACACAGATGTAACTTAAAGCTGTTAAGTACTTGAAATATCATTAATATGAATCATTTTGTTTTTCTTTAGGAAAACAAATTTTTAGTTCCAACTTTGTTGTTAACATTTTCTACTTTAAAAAGTTCACAACTTTCAATTAAAAGTTTTCTTACATCGTCGGATTCGTGCTCCATTGTTTAAGCGATTACACTCGGACACGATAAAAAGATTCAGAAGAAGCTATCACTCCAGATTTTGTCAAAATCAAATGAAAACATCAGTGAAACTTAACAAATTCATCAAGTTATCTGCTAAGCCTTGGTATCTCCTATGCGATTTTATAAATTATGTCATTTTCATGTGTCTCCATCTATTGAGTTATTTTATTTGGTCTTTTAAGTATTGTTTCCCAAACTTTCTAAGTGTGTGTGCTCTCATATTGTTATTTAAGGTGACGCACATCCCACAGATTGAGAAGTATGTCATCGTGAAGCTTACATTTTAATAAACTGCGCAATCGCAGTATGAAACCGTTTATTGCTGTTTGTTTGTGTGGGATTTGGCCACGGATCTTACGAGAGTGATCGACGGACGGGCCCCGCGAGTAAACATTTTTTTTTTTGTTGGAAAGGGAGTGTCTGCTAAAAATCCGAGGAGTCAAGAGTTTTGTGTTAGTGCTGTCACCTCATACAAATCGAAAATTATTTTTTTATTTTTTGTGGAGTTCTCATAAAATACAATGGCCGACGATATGAATAATGAGGCGTCTGAAGCCCCCGAGATTGAGCTCATTATTAAGGTGAGTAATCTTCGGTATACTTTAAAATACAAAACTTTTAAACAGCATAATTTCCTACTGAAAACCATTACACAATCATTCACTCTATTTCAATTTTTGTACTCAAAGCCAAATAGAGAATGAGAGAATCGTTTGAAATGTGATTTGGAGAGAACATTTTGGACGATAGAATTTCGCAACAGTTACGAATTTTCGTCAATGTTTGTCCTCCAAAATACTGAATGTGTTAGACTGTTAGTACTTAGTAATGCCTGTACAATGCTATGCATCTGGGTGCTAGTTACCACTGGTAATTTACAGTCTACGCAGCAGCCAGAGAAATTAATATTTTTAGACGCTTGAGTGTAACATTACTCCATTCTTAAAAAGTCTAAACTGTCATTAAAATGTTTATTTTTTGTACATTTACAAATGCATGGCTTCTCCATTCTTCACTGGGTGTATAATTTAAAACACTGTAACCGCAAACTGTTTATTATTTTTATTGTATTCCGTCACACCCACCGCCACCAAGAAATAAGGGGAAAAAAGTTAATTTTGAAGACTCCGTTTTCAAGGTCTTTCTGTATTCAGTATTTAGTCATCAAAATTATCGCATCGTATTTGTACAAGCATGATTAACTCATTGCATTTAATTGTATGATTAACCGCCAGCTTTAACCCTCGAAGCCTTCTTGAAAAGTGAAACTGAACCATGAACCAGGATACAAGTACGGTATTACGTGAAACGATGACGATATTTCAATATGACGTTATGGAAGTGTAGAAAATCTTTAGGAATATGATGGTCTTATCGCATTTTAACAGCACCATTAAAAGCTAAGACTGTTAAGACTTTAAGTAAAAATCCAGTGCACATCTGTTTTAAATGTATTGTAGAAACTCGTTGCATGTAACAGTACACCAATACTGGAACTGTTTAGTCTGACCATTCATTTAAAAATGCAAGGAAGTACATAAGGGAATACAAAGGGGAAGACGCAAGTGTAACAGCCACCTGGTATTTGTCCTATAGCATTCATAAAGTATTTGTTACTGCAGCTGGATAAATTGTTGTGGTAATAATGACAACGAAATGCATCATTATGTGTAGACGTTTTGAAATGTTTACATCATTTTTTTATTTGAATCGTTGTTATTAATTAATTCAACGACACGTAGGAAAGATCTTTTATTTAACAATGAAATTTAAAGAATTATTGTATCATGAAGTTGTGAAATTGAGTGACAATTTAAAATGATAAAATTAACGGTAATTCAGTAACAAGTCAGTTATTGATCCAATTACAGTATTTAATCATTGAATAATACGGTGGTTAATTTGTGTTTCTAGAAGTAAGATAACACTGGTAGCATTTTTCATAAACCATCTTTTCTTAATTTTATATTGAAGTTTGAATATTGGAAATACAATATATTTTTCATTTATTATCAGTTCGTGCTATTTCAGTTTACAACTAAAGAAGTTTAGTAACTTGTGATGGATTCATTAGATGTTTAGACAGTACCATTTTATTTTTAGCTTAGAATTATTTGTAGGTAGTTAATAAATAATTTGATTTAACTGATTTTGGCAGATGACTTTTGTTTCATCATGACCGTGATAGTAATAATTATATCCTCTTAATGACTGATTCGATGTTTCAGCATGGTATTTATTTGCTAAATTCGTTTTGTATTCATTTCCAAATAAAGAATACTTATGCCATTCCATTTTTATATATTTTGTTTAAAGTAAAATAGAAGTCTTATTAAGGTTTCAACTGAGCAAAATTGCAGGTTTATCATGCAATCAATGCTATCGAAATGTTAAGTAGGTTTTCCTGAGGCTAAGTGCATTAAGAATGTTAATGACATCATTCTTCATATGTAATCATTCATAGCTAACTAACTTAAGTAATTTCGTAAGGCGACCCACTTGAATATTTCTTTCATAATACTGATAAACTACCTTTCACTATTTCCATAATTTTTTTTTTTTGTCAAATATTTTGAATGTGCATGTTGACCTCATTGAGTATTTTTACTTTATGAATTAACCAGTTTTGAATTTATTAGGACTTGTATTTGTCTACAGTGACATTACTTGTAAAATAGGAAAACAGTAAAATAGGGTGCATTTATTGTGCAAGTTATCGAGGTTGCTGATGGGTAGGAACATTTGTTATTTTTGAATGGTAAAATGAAGAAGCTATGTCCTACTTTGTAAAATCTCAAAAGCCCAATTTAGAGATTTGGGTAAATCACTTGCCGTCAAACTTATCAGATAAGATTTTAATTTTGAACTTTATCTTCATTGACTAACGTTATTTAGGTTTTATTTTAAAGCTGTGTGGTACTTGTGAGAAAAAATCTGATGAATTTGTCGAGTACACTTTGTTTTTTTTTAACTCGAGATATTTGGCTATACCGTACTGTATTTTTTGCTACTTTTTAAATTAAAATATCCCGTTAGCCTATTAGAGCATCAAATGTAGACTTTATAAGAATAGTCAAATGGGTCATTTTAAAAACTAAAAAACTCGAATTTATTTTTAGTTCTGAATTTGGACTTTATGACATAAGCTGATCCTTAAATAAGATATCAAACTGCGTGTGGTAAAATCTTTTGTTAATCGTATTTTGGTGACCAATGATTTCTTATTTCATTATTTTGTTTCACTTTAGTATGCTAATTCTTGTGTAACATGTTACCGTTGTGTGTAGATTTGTTTTGTACGACTTAACTTATTTTTCAGCTTCCTGTTCAGTTTCTTAATTTAGCAAAAGTGTTTAAAAAAAATTACTGGTCACCATTATTAGTTTTATAACTATAAATTTTCACTGTATTTCCTCAATGTTTTTCTTTTGCAACAACACCCTAAACTTATTTCGACACACAAAACTATAAAATTGTTCTTTAATCAAGTTTGGCACGTATTGTAATGTTTAGGTAAGCGATAATGTTTACATCTGCAGAACCTGTTTTTAATTTTATTTCGAGTTTTGTTTATTTTTAACGCGCAGCATGTGTTTACATTATAATTTCTCTAGTATAAAATTGCTTGGCCACTCTTAAGATATGGCACATACAATATCTGCGCCTAAACTGACATTGAGAAGCTTTGCTTTTAGTACACTTGCTTGAAGGTAATGCTTTTTTTATGAATTAGTTAAGGAAAATACTGCTAATAATGTAATCGTACAACAACTATATCGTTGCAAGAGATCATAACTTGATATTTTGCTGTAGTAGTAAATTATTCTTGGTGACGTAATCAGCTATTTGTAACACTGACAAAATCATAAAATATTTTTAAAAAAATCTTATCTACTCTAAATGAGTAATGACAAACGTTGTACTGCATTACCAGAATTAGCTATGATGTGTGGACAATATTGTTCACAAACTTAAAAATGGCATTTGTGGTTGCAACTTGAAAGCTTTAGATTTTTATTAAATGATTTATTTGATCATTTTGGTAGGAACTAACCAATATACATAATTTTTGTTGTTTGTGTATGTGAGGGGTACAAGTTTTATTATTTCATAGTTAAATAACTTTAATATTTTATTGCTTTAATATTTAATATATTATTTTATTGCAGCAATAATTGTAAAAGTATTTGAAATGCTTTAATTACAATTAATTGTCTTTAGTTCTCTTCTTGTTTCTGCTAAAGTTACAGTGGGTGATTCTAATTTGTCCTTAGAAATCGCGATATATGTATTTGAAGTGTTGTTTAACTATATCGCTGCTATTTATTATTCAGGGTATGAATTATTGCATTTAAACTTCTTGAGAAATGTTAATGTTGGCAACATGTTGTGAGATATGGCACTTCTTAAGTTATTGTTTCATGATTGTATTGTTGTGGGTTAGCCTTGCCGTATTTGCTGATGTAATCGTAGTTTCTATTGAAATAATTAAGGGAGCGGATTGTTTTTCATAAAATCTAGACAGCAAATCTAACTTATGCTAGTTATTTATTTCAGATTTAATTTTCCGATTTTAAAATTATGGTAAATATACAAGCACCAATATATCTGACTTGTAGGACATTGAATTTGATTTTTATATACATTTACAGTAACTCTTAAGTACTGCTAATTTTAATGAAAAACTATCGCCATTACGAAAAATTAATCAATCTAGCGATTAATTTATAATAATTTCATAAATTCAGTTCTGTATGTTTAATATACAGTAGTTTATATAATTTACAACGCATTTATAGGACAGATTGGATGGGGATGAATGAACTTGTATAACTTTCCTCTTTTGTATTTTTCTATTTTTGCCACCTGATTTAGTGATATAAATAATTCATCGATTCAGTTTTTGACTGTTAAATGCGCTGTAACGCTTTTATTTTCATCGTTTTGAAATCGGGTCGAGATAATTTGGAGGAAAAATGCTACAAAAAGGAGTCGACAAAGCAGATTATAACTTGTTCCTGCTTTTTTTATAAATTAAATTGATGCCAAAACAAGTGTAAAACCCTATAGGTACCGTACTGTACAATACTGGATTGCTAGTGTGATTATTGCAGTATCAGCTTCAGGAAACTTATTTAATAATTTATGCAAATTGAAAAACAATAACAAAGACCAACTAGTTCTTAACTAGATGAAACTGTTTTAGAATTTTTATTGTTTTTAAATTTTCATATGAATTTTATTGTGACTAAGTTTAGCTGATTACTTCGTATATCTATTAAAGTTTTTCATATTTTTTTTTGGAACTTTTATATTTTGAAGTGTGATATTATCGGTGTAAATTAACCTTTGAAACTTTTAACAATTAATATTTTGGGTTGCTTACCCTATGAGCTTACACAATACATAATTCTCTCATTTTTTATTCTACTTTTAAATGGCCTAATATAACTTGTGCCTCTAAGTTGAAAACCACATCGACATTGAATGAATTTGTTAAATTGTTAGTATTCCTCAGCACGTTTGCATTTACAGTACTTTATGAAGTTACAACACACGCTATATCTTAAATACTTACTGTTAAATAGTTCGACCGATATGAGAATTTCAAAGTGTTGTTACGTTAAAATAAATTTCAAACAAAATGTCGGCAATTGTTTTAAATTTTAACTACCGGTGCTTGAATTGATTTGTTGTTTCATAATTATATGCTGTTGAAAGATTATTATCTTAATCAGATTAATCTTTGTCGTTTCCTTTAATTGAATCATCTCCCAATTGATTTTAAGCACACTAGTTTACCGTAGGTTTTACGTTTTTCAATTACAATACAAATAAAAAAATAACTTGTGAATCACGTGATTGACAGTGAAAGTAAAAATCCTACGCTTGTTTATACGAGCTCTGTACCTTAGCATTTTAATTAAATTGCTAATGTATAATAATTTAGGAGGCAACAACTTTTGTAAACATCTGCAATTTCGTATTGCATATTGGTTTAGTTGTTTTGATAATATTTAAAGTGGAAAATGTATTTTCAGTAGGTATCTTTGATGTTTCGGTCATTTGAGAATCATGTTGATGAGTTACGAATTGTACTACAATATAAATTTGTAAATTCTGAGTAATAAAGTAGCAACTAAATATAGGGCATTTTGCAGTTGCTTAACTGAATTTGGCGCTCAGTGATATTTTAATAGCTTGCAAGTTATTGTAATGTTATAGAGCTTTAATCATAGATTATTAATTTATTACAAACTTATCTTAACTGTAATCGGTAATCCTAAACCATCAATTAATTTACTGAAGAATTTTTGCATTACATTTAATCTAGAGTATAGTTGGAGGAGTATTACTGTTTATACTCAATACGTTCCTTTATAGCTATGGATTTATTAGATGATTAAATTATTAGTAAACATGACAAACGAATGGAATTTCTACTTCTCAGGATAACCTTGACGTGGCAACTATGGCATTTATCAACACTAGATAAGAGTCGCTTACTGGTCCGCCCAAAATATAAATAATACTGTATTAAACTGTAAACATTTTTAAAAAAAATTTATATACAGTTCCTATATTTCGCTGAATTTGGGTCGCATACTAGCAGTTTTAACAATGTAGTGTGATCAAATAAATAATGCTGCAGCGTTCTGTACTATTGACAGATATTTTTATATGAAAGTACTGTATGGACTCGTAGAATAATTGTTTAGAGTACATAATAATGTTTGATGCTTTGTACGGCCATTCACATCTATTTTGTTAAATAGATAAATTGCGTTTGTTTGCATTACGTATTAAAAAAGAGACTCCTACGCGTCGTTTTACCATAAAATATGCAAAACATCCCATTTGACTTTTGTGGACTAGACTTTTCATGATCCATTAATAAAATTAAATGGCTTATAAACGTAATCGTTTTTATCGCACAAAAGTGGTTAAACATTTACGAATGTCAGGTTTATTGCATTGAATTGGCAGTATATTTGAATATTCTGAAACATTATCCCTGAAATTTTCACATTTTGTTCTGAAATGTGTTACTGTATAATACAGTACCGGTACTACTGTACATTCTAATGTACTAATTTTAATTTACATTTATACTGTACATACATGATCTAACTAACCATATAAGGAAGCAAGATATTGTACTGTTAGTCATTACTCTTCATCATGTGCATCGCATATATCACATGTTTTTTCTCTTTTTCACATGTTATCGTTAAAATAAACTTTAGATTTTAATTTAATACAAAGATCATGCAAATCGTTACATATTTGAATGATTTATTACTGATTTTGTTATTTTTAATTTGTAGGCTTCGACTATTGATGGAAGACGCAAAGGAGCTTGTTTATTTTGTCATGAATATTTTATGGATTTATACTTGTTGGCCGAGTTGAAGACCATTTCACTTAAAGTGACCACCGTTGACATGTTAAAACCTCCTCCAGACTTCAGAAGTAATTTCGAAGCCGCACAGCCACCAATTCTGATCGATAATGGGATGGCAATTTTGGAAAATGAAAAGATTGAAAGACATATAATGAAGACAGTACCTGGTGGCCATAATTTGTTTGTACAAGATAAAGAAGTCGCTACAAAAATCGAAAATATATACAGTGTAAGTAAGCTTATAAATTGTAAATAGATTTATGTAGCAACTTGAGAGGAACCAATTTCTATAGTTTAAATTGATTATAATAGTTATTAAACTTCGTAATGCGAATATTAAAGGAAGTATTTGAGTTTTATGTTGCTATTATAGAAATTCAAACTGATGTTGACGAAACGTGATGACGCTTCGAAGTTGAAGTTGATGACTAACTTGGAAAAAATCGACGAACACCTTGGCGAAAAAGGAACCAGATTTCTTACAGGAAATACAATGTGCTGTTTTGATTGTGAGCTTATGCCAAGACTTCAGCATATTCGAGTAGCTGGTAAGGCTAAATACTAAGAAATTGAAATTTGAAACCTAAAAATGTTAATTAAATGAAGCATTGCTTAATTGACATTTTTTTTTTTATTAGTGATTGCTAATTTATCATCTAAATTGAAAATGATGGTGAAATTAAATAACTGAATTTGATGTAGCTACTTTTAGATAGCATGCTACATGTAATATTTGATTGATGTTGACCGTTAATCTACTTTTAAGTGTTAAATTGTTAATTACAATCAACTAGTGACGTTTTGTTGAGAAATATTTAACTTAATATATTTAAAGTTTTAAAAGGCTAAGTTGTAAAACATGTCTGTTTAAAACGAATTTTCAAAAAAAAAAAAAAAAAAATTACAGTAATCACTTAATGAATTCGAAATTATATTTTATTTAAAACTGAAATATGCTAAGAAATGTTTTTCTATTTTGTGTAATTTGTTATTTGATTAATAGGGAAATATTTTTGCGATTTTGAAATTCCTTTAACCATGCAAAACCTATGGCGGTATATGTCAAACATGTACCAATTGGATGCCTTCACGCAAAGTTGCCCCGCTGACCAAGACATCATCAACCATTATAAATTGCAACAAGGTACGAAAATGAAGAAGCACGAAGAGCTGGAGACACCAACATACACTACATCCATTCCCGTTGAAGCTAATAATAGTCATTAACTGTTAACAGTGTGCGAGCAGAGATGCTCCAGTATGGTTTTCTTTTTTGTGGCTAATTATATAATTATGTTAAATTCTTTTTAAGTTTTGAATGTAAATTCTTAATAGACTCATAAGAGGCAAGTAATGGCAAGTTATAGACTTAATTTTACAGTTACTATGAGAAAAATGTGTCAACCCTGGTAACAGTTTATTAAACATCTTCATTCCAAGTGTTAAAATCCAAACACTTTATTTTCAAGAGGAGTCGGCAAATCATCGAAATTATTAATGGGAGCTGAACTATGTTCAGACTTATGAATTCCAAACTTCATTCGAACATTGTTGTGCATTAAAATTTTCTTGTAGTTAATTTTGAGTAGTTAGTGATTTTGTTTTTGTCATCCAGATAACGGATTTTGAAGGTTTATTTTGAGAAAAAAAATAAATTAATACTAATTCAAAATTTTTGGAATTTTAGTAGAACAATCAAACTGTTTTTAGTACAGACCTATGCTCGTAAGTGTTTTTAGTTTGCATTTACGCCGTTCGCGAACACTATTTTTTGAATTATCATTGTAGATTATTTTGCAATTTGCAACTTCGATGACGATTTTTTTGGTTAATATTGTGGTTCCCGGTGGCTTATCAATTGGAAGCATAATCATTTAGTCATGAGACTATTGCGAGATAAATGACCTTTGTTGTGGAAGAATCTCGTTCACATAATTCTGGTCATTTTTCCAACTTTGTACTATGATATGCTTAACTTGGTGAAACTAGTTTCTTGTAATATTTTATGAATAGTCAGTTATTTGAATATTGAAGAATGCAAGTCCTAAAAGGTCTAGGACATGGGATGCTGCACAAGTTAAAAATTTGTCGACAAAATGGAATTAGGACAAAAATTCACGTCTATCTATTGTTCATACGTTCAAATTAATAAACATTTAAGTTTACATAAAAAATAGACAAAGTACCAATTACAAACTGTATGATGGTTGAGTCAAATTTATGTGAATTCAGGCAACTTGCTTGTGTATTGTTTTCGTAAAATGACATTGCTTGTTCCGTATATTGATTTATTTTCTTTACCGATTTTAAACATTTCAAAGATAAAAAGAGAAATATAATTTTTGTCATATTTAGAATAAGATTATTTTGGTGAAAATCTTATTTTTCATTTTATTTACATGTATGTGGAGTTTTTCTATATTAATCAAGTTGTAAGAATAGATTCAGTATAAAATGTAATAATTTATGACGAGATTGACCGAGTATAACATTTTTTTATATCAAAATTGTGAATTTGGTTTTGGTTTTTTATTTTCCATCATTTATTGATTTTCAATCAACTTTATGCTACTGCTAAATTTCATAATACACGATCATGTATTAATTTTGTTTCTAGAATTGACTTTAGCATATCTATGTTAGCTGATAATTAAGATGTCAATGTCAAGTTCTTCGATTTATTTGATCGTTTGTTTGTGAGATTTAATCATTGCCATAACGTCATACAAATTGTTCTACTCACTGACAAACATGTAAATTAGTCTCAAATTGGAAATACTTTATTCAGTAGATTTCTTAGACTATTGTAGATGTTCTTTGTTAATAGTTAAACAATAGTTTGTCATAAACAGTTTAAATCTAAGAATATTTATTACCGATATACTGCATTGGCCCATGAGGTGAATGAAGATAAGATTTATCAGCACGGCATGTCATCAGTACCACTTATTGTGAAGAGAAAAAAAACTGATTTTCAAACTTTTAACACGAAATTTGGTTCATAGTTACTAAATATGCGACTAATTTATTTAGCAATTCGTTGAATGTTAGTCAAATCATTTGGATTAATTTCCAAGACTGCAAAATTTAATCTGAATGTGCTGGTAATCTTATTACGATTTTCTACTGTACATTACATTGTCCTAAATTCAATTGTAATATTGATTTTTCTAAACGAGTACAGTTTAACAGTACTTTTTCTTTGTTAGTCTAAAAAGCGTAAACTTTTTAAACGACCGTCCATTTTTATGGTTGCTACTTTTTTAATTAGCATAAACTTTGTGTAACTGGTCACACGAACAGTATAATATACAGTACGGTAGTACAGTACTTGATTACTTCTAACGAAATCGATTTCGTACGGAACTTTCCAATTTATTTAATTGTTTGCTAGGTAATAGTCTAAATCATACAGAACAATATTTTGTACATAATAATTTTGAAAGCGTACTATAATTATTATTTTGTGAATTTAGTTATAAACATAATTATTGCTACTTGTCATCATATTAATTTAGATTAACAAATAAAAGTCCAATCATTCGTAATTGTTACGGGTATTTCAAATTTTCGGTAACTATCGTATTTAATTATATTTTTTAAATCTTTACATTTGAAAATTCCCGCTTACTTAACGATTTTCAAACTGGTCACCACTCACCATTGCATTTTCTTTTGTTGTAAGTTACCGGCTAGCAACGTAGTAGGGCGGCCCACGTTCCAATGATTGCTTATCAACTTTAGTACAGCACTTTTAATTGAACAGGTAGAATTCTTCCGCTGAGTGACTAGGTGCGTAATGCGAAGATAGTCATATCCGCTACGGGACACGGGTGTGGTCAAATAATGCTAGGAGTTGGCTACAGAGAAGAAGTGTTTAAAAAGTTGTGGTAACTTTGTTGATATTTTAATTTCATGTTTTTGTAAATATCAGGTATCCTAAAAATGTTTCGGTACTTGTTATTAATCGTGGGGCTATGGGTTTTACGGACACAGTGTCAGTTCAATTGGCAAACGCGCGATGCTTATGACATGGTTCGCCAAAAAATGGACAGTGTAAATGAAGATAACTGCCATGTGAAGTTTGAAAATGAACTAAGGCTACCAAGTGATGTTGTCTCGCATCTACCTGACATTAAAGAGTTTGAAGTTAATCCTGTATTTCCAAATCGGACGGCACTTTTACATTTGCATAATATGGCTATGAGCAGGGCGTTTTTCTTTAGCTTCATTCTTCAGAAAGCTTGGGACGATTATGAGCCCGGAATGATGTACTATTTTCTATCAGTTATATCTGATGTCGCGGCAAATCCTAGACTTAATGCCAGTTCCATTTATTTCTCACCAAATATGTCTTTTTCACCATCATATCGAGGATTTTTCAATAAAACGTTTCCACTGTTCGCGCCTAGGGCGTTTAGGTATGTAGGACTTTTATATTGTGCTCATTCAAAACATTGAAACGTAGCACATTTGAAATTTTACTTATCGTTTAAATATTCACTAAGCTAAACTTACTGTATTTATATAGAGCTGACGATTTTAATGATCCATTTCACTTGATGCGTGTTTCAACTTGGAATACAATTGAAGCGTCTGACCTGGGAGCTATCAGAAGGGATCAAGTTAGCTTGAACTATAGTGATTCTAGATACCGAATTAACGAGTGGTACAATCACTGGCTTCCTGATCACACAACTCGTCAAGATTCAAAATATGTTTACTATGTTGAGATTACATATCCAAATAGCACGAATGTTACACATAGTTGGCACGGACCACCAGGTATGTTGCCATAGTTTAGATATACCAATTGGTTATTAAAATTTTATAACTAAGTTATTATTTTGTGCAGGTCCCGAAGAGTCACAGGGACCCGTTAAGTGGATTAGACCCTATTTCGATTGTGGAAGATCTAACAAATGGATAGCTGGTGCTACCTCACCAATTCCTGACATTTATCCCAGACACACCCAATATCGTCACATCGAATTTCCACTGTTAGTTTAAAAAGTCTTTAGTTTAAATTTCTAGAATATATGCTACATAATTTTTAATTAAACAGATACGCTGCTGTTGCTTCCATGGAAATGGACTTCGATCGTATTGATATTAATCAGTGTCCTTTGGGTCCTGGCAATTATAAAGATAACGTTTTCAATGGTACAGCGCGTTGTAAACCTGAGACTACAGAGGTTAGTATTACGTTTTATAAATATGTTTTAAAAAGAATAATAGTGTTAATGGCGGTTATAAATATTAGTGCGAGCCTTTACAAGGATTTGGGCTTCGGCGTGGTGGTTATCAATGTAGATGTAAACCGGGTTATCGGCTTCCCTATATTGTTCGTCAGCCTTACCTTGGCGAAGTTGTTGAAAGGTCCACAAAATTTGAATATGACCGTGGATTTGATTGTCTTAGAGTTGGATGTAAGTTCATGCTTATTATTATTGCATCTATCATTGTTGTAAATCAAATCGACTTTTATAGATGGAATGATCATGCCTCAGTATTGGGAACACCAGCCTTCTGAAACCAGACAGAAATATATTGGCCAGTACGAGTACGAAGAGTTTCAGAGAATGACTTTTCCAAATCAACAGGATTTTTACCATATGATTCGTACAAACTTGACTAAGTTAGGTATTTACGTTAGAAGCAACGAAACACTACCGCACTGTTACCTTGGGTAAGATAATTTAACTTGGTAAAATTGATATTTTTACGTTTGATTGATCTTGTGTAATTTTTACAGCAAGGGAGATTTGGAAATGCCAGGCGATATGAATTATGGTGTTGAACTCCAGTTTGAAAATGAAGCTCGAATGGCAGTTCGTTTAGCTAATTTTATCAGTTCTTTTTTGCAAATTGTTGACCCAACTGAACAGTTTGGGGAGTTAAGATTGGCAGATCAACCGCTTTCTGTAGATCAAATGTACGGTGAAGCCATAGCAACTGTGATGGGCGATGTTAAAATCTGGGGAGCTGGCATCTTTTGGGATCGTAACAAGTTTCCTAACCATACTTACTTTGCCCCATACGCTTACAAGAAGATGTTGAACACTAAACGGTATCATGCTGATGACTTAGCCCGAAGAAAAGGAAACAATTTATATAGCAACAAAAAATGGTTCCGTCACATGAAAAATCGCTGGGCTACAACAACTGACGATTTGGAGGAATACATTTTGAAAATCAAAATTCGTGGCAACAGTTCAGGCGAATATTCAGTAAAGTATGATCATTATCCTGTCAGATATAGAGCAGCAGAAGTAAAACATGGACACTGGACTGCGCCATATTTTGACTGTGATGTCCTACAAAAATGGGTGGTCACTTATGTATCTCCATTTTTCGGTTGGGACTCTATCCGAAATAAGCTGGAGTTTAAGTAACTAAATTTAATATTTTGTCTGAGTCGCTTAAATTAACAATTTTAATTGTAACTTTTAGAGGTGTAGTTGCTGTTTCCGTATTGCTGGAAAAGTTGGATATTAACCAATGCTCGGATACTTATGAAACACCAAATGCCTTTAAAGGGACTCACAAATGTGACACAAGATCAAGCATGGTTAGAACTTGAAAAATATTTTATCATTTCATTATCTTAGAATAGTAGTCTGTAAAACATATTTGTTGAAACTGAACAACTAATTAGAGTTCAACAACACTATCTACATTATTACATTTAGTTAACATTCTTGAGCACATTACATCATAAACCATATAAAATAAATTCAGAATATCACTATATATTTTAGTGATTGCAACATACTTACTTGATTTACATAATTGCAGACAAACAAGCTAGGATTGAAACTGTATCTTCAAATTTTCAGCATTTATTTACATACATTTTTATTATACTTTATAGTGCATTCCGATGTTGGGACGTGGGTTTGATGCTGGCGGATACAAGTGTGAATGTGAACAAGGATTTGAATTCCCATTTGAATTTTCAGTCAACTATTTTGATGGACAGCTGTTAGAAGCTGAGTTTGGACGTTTAGTGCATCGAGGTCCAACTCGGTTTGATATGCTTCATTGTCGTATTGCTGCAGCCTCAACTACAAGTATGAATTTCTACGTTATAATGCTACTTGTAGCTGCTACCATTATTTCTAATTTTAAATTTTAACACACTTAGTGTACAAATCATTCCACTCATAACAAATATTTTTTACTTTTTTTTATATTGACACGACTCGCTAAGAGTACTGTAAAATCGAATCTCATTTACTTAGTGGTATTTTTAACCATTTTTTAAAAACTTTGAGCGGTTGTTTTAGAGTTGGAAGCTTGGTATAAAGCTTTTTTTACAATGATTTTTGCATAATTACACAGTACACGCCTGTAACATACATTCCAGAACAATTAAGTTCTACTAAATTTCCAGTCCGCAAGAAAACTGTTAATGCAAAAGCTCTTGGATGTTATTTCATATGAATTATTAGATTCTTTAACGTTCTTAATTTTCGAGTGAAGTACCTTAGCATACAAGCAGGCAAATCAACAAAAATTGTATTTTGACATTGCTGTTTGATCGTCTACTAAGTTACTATAAAGAGTATTAAGAATTCATATCTTCATTCCTCCTGAATCGTTTCCTATCTAGTAGTTATTGCAGTCCTTTTTTGCGAATGGTATAAGGAATAAATGTGTTAACAGTTGTAACATCTGCTTTTAAATTTTAGTTACAAATTTGATATTTTTACAGTCAGTATAACTTAGCCTTATTTTGAGATTATACAAAATTTGCATAATGATACAAACTTGTTATTTTATTGGTTAAGCCAACGACGCTGTTATACCATATTTACATTTTTTAAAGATTTTATACAAACATCAAATAAGGATTGTGATTAACTTTTATATTTTACTTTCATTATTCATTTAGCTTACTTCATAAGTAAACTTGCAAACATGCTCAGATATAAAACAAACATTTCATTAAGAGAAATGCGCAACTTAGGGAGTTTTTAAGTAAAGTTATAAATGCAATCCATTTAATGTAACTTGTAGACTAGTGGGTCGGTTACAGTGTACATACAATAATGATGAAACTCAGCTTTTCAAGCAATAATATAGAAATTATCTTTTGAGATTTCTTATTTTGAAAAGCATTGTGCGAATTAATAGTTGGTGCCTTTTGTAAACACTTTTATGCCGTTGTGTGATTGCACAACAACCTCGATGGTCTTAATTTATCAAATCAATCGGAAGATGACCCGGTTGGGGATGGTCACATAGGGTTTTTAATGTTTGCTCTCAATTTGATCTTTCAAAATTTTTATTTCTGTTCATCCATTTCGAACTTACTAAACGTATTATTATTCGAATTCAATTATTGATCTGATGTTTAATATTTCTGTATCTTAAAAATTGAGAGATGTAAAGAGGACGGTTTTGAATTTAGATAAGCATGTGACTAAGTGTTTGATGCTAATGATTGCTGAATGTGACCATCAAAGTTGTCGTGTAACTTTTATTGATTTGTGAGGGATCAATTTATTATTTTCATAAAGAAATTTTATTAAATATTAGATTTTTCATAATAATAGTGACTTTTATACTGCGCTTAAAGTCATTTTTTATTTAAAGTTACTATTCTGGAGTTAATTTGGGTGGAAAATATCTATAAGAAGCTCCGCCCCATCCAATAGCAAAACCACTCATGATTATGAAACCCACAGATGATATGCCTTCCTTCGATCAGTGTTTCCGTATTCCGTAACGCCTAGCTATGTTTACATATTTACGGCTGACAATGAATCGCATTTACGGTGAAGACTCTATTATTTTTAGCTTTTTTCAAACGTGTTAACTAGAAAATATCTGTTTTGCGATCATTAAATTGAACACGATCGTTTTTAAAAGCAAAATGTGAAGATAAATTTCATATATAAAGCAAATCCGCTGCGGACTCAAGTAATGGGGGGCGAGAGTATTCCGTGAATGCCGATTGAAAGCTCCCGTACAAGTGTCAATCACGTTGTCCTTGCCGCCGTACCGTATTTTAGTGTGTCACATTTATGTTTCGTGTTCTGTTATATAATAATTAAAACGGTAAGTTAGTTTTGAATTATTAATCTGAAAATTACAAAGGTAAGTAACGTTTAAAATTAAAGTGCTAGAAGTGTCATTTTGAGGTTTTTCCGAAAAAGATAAGATTCGAATGGCTTTTGATCGCCTGTTGTAACGGGCGCTCGCGTGTTTCAATGAAGAACAAAGGTATGCGAGATTCTTATTTGAGCGAGGTTTTGAAACACGTGTGGTAAACTTGGATATAACTTAAATAAGCATAACGAAATTTTTATTTAACTCTAAAGATACCAAGTTGCTGATATTTGCGGATGATGAATTATTAATAACGAGTTAGTTTTGACATTAATTTTGAAAGCGCATTCGTTTTCATTGAGTTGAAATGGGGGAAGATGGCGTGCATGTATTCTAACGATTAGAACATCGGGAAGATTAAAAAAAAAAGCTTCCGTCAACCATATCGTTCGTGAAAACGACTATTTTTTTTTTAAAAGACTTATCAGAATTGGTTGACAATATTAATAGAAATTCATAATAAGTGTGTCGTTATGCTATGTAGTGAAGCAAATTTGTAAAACTATTTTTTGTTGCTTCTCCGCGTGGCATGGCGTGAGCACAAAAGCTGACACGTGTACTGATGAAGATCTAACGTATTTATAAACGTAATATTAACTAATGTTTTACTGTAGCATGGCCGAGGGGAATGGCGATGTGGTTAACGACGCCGATGCTTCTGTCAAGGAGGAGCCGATGGAAGAAACGGCGTCAGGTGGAGAACAAATAGAGCAACATTCCGGAGAAGTAGTGCACACAGAAGGGTACCAGAAATTGATCGACTATGGGCTAAACGAAACAGTGGCGGAAAAGTTGGATGATCTATATAAAACCAGTACGGACTTTATGTTTTTAATAATTTAGCTTATAGACAATTTGTATTTTTCCCGCCATTTTTAAGACTTCAAAACTCGTTTTAATTTTTCACTTTATCATCTTCATTATTTTATTAAAACATTGTAAGTTCTTATTTTAATTAATTTTATAGGGGTTTTGATTGTTTAGTTATATTCAAAATTAGTATACTTTGCCGACTCTGGTTGCATTAGGGGTTGTTTTTGTTTTTTTTGGTTCTTTGGTGTCATGTTATTTACAACTTCATAAACTGAAGCTGTCTGGTTGTAGATAAGTTTTTTAAGGAGTATTCTTAACTTGTCACAGAGTTTGAGAGACTAAGAGTAGTAAAAAGTAGTAACTATTTAAATACATTGATCAAAATTGGTTAAAGTTGCCACTTAAAAGTTTCAACTTAATGATTTTTTTAATTTATTGTCAAAAGTGTTATCATTCCATTTAAAACGTAATGTTTACTGTTTATCAGTTATTGTTTTTACAATTGACTCGGTAATAACGGATTTCATTGGTAAATTTTTAGATATATTGGCGCACTCAGATTTGGATGAACGAGCACTTGATGCTCTTCGAGAAATACCAATAGAAGGTGCTCTAGTTGTGCTCAAAGACTTTGTAGAAAGCAATCTAGAACATGTATCAAATAAAAGTGCGTTTTTATGTGGTATTATGAAAACATGTCGCCAGAAAAGTAAACTGCCAACAAGCCCAGCTCCTGCTACAATTAAAGGACCCGATGAAGAAAAACTAAAGGTAATAATAAATTGTGACGACTTTGGTATTCCAGTCACTGACTATTTTAAATTTTGGTATTAGGCTATTTTGACCCGGACTGGTTATGCTCTAGATGTAACTACAGGTCAAAGAAAATACGGTGGACCTCCTCCTAACGGCGGACAGACCCCAGGAAATGGATGCGAAGTAGGATCCGGCAGACCTTTGCTTTTAACTCAAAACTTATTATTTCGATTGTTTGTTTCTTTTTAAAGGTATTCGTAGGAAAAATACCTAAAGATATTTATGAAGATGAATTAATCCCATTATTTGAAAATTGTGGGAAAATTTGGGATTTAAGGTTAATGATGGATCCAATGTCTGGACAAAACCGTGGATTTGCTTTTGTCACCTTTTGTGAACCCCGTGGAGCTATAGAAGCAACGAAACAAGTATTTTTTTTGTCAGTAATAATACTGTCAGATCTCTAAAGCAAAATTTTATAGTTGGATAACTATGAAATAAAGAAGGGCAAATCTTTAAAAGTTAATATATCAGTTCCTAATCTTCGGTTATTTGTTGGAAATATCCCAAAGAGTAAAAGCAAAGAAGAAATATACGAGGAATTTATTAAATTAACAGGTAAATTGTTGGTTGTAGCTTAAGCAATTGTTATAATACTGATCTTTGTCTTTTAAATTATTATAGCTGGTTTAAATGATGTAATCATCTATAGCTCTCCTAATGAAAATAAGAAAAATCGAGGATTTTGTTTTCTGGAATATGAATCCCACAAGACTGCATCGTTGGCTAAAAGGAGATTGGGTTCAGGACGAGTCAAAGTTTGGGGATGCGATATCATCGTAGATTGGGCTGATCCTCAAGAAGAACCAGATCAAGAAACAATGTCAAAGGTAAGTTTATTTAGTAATGAAATTCGAGTTAACTGAATTGATGTGCAAGTCTAAAATATGTCCATTAGGTCAAAGTTCTTTATGTGAGAAATTTGACCAATGATGTTACTGAAGATAAACTGAAAGAGCTATTTGAACCATTTGGAAAAGTTGAGAGAGTTAAGAAGATCAAAGATTACGCTTTTGTTCACTATGACGATCGAGATAACGCTTTAAGGGCAATGAATGAACTGAATGGAAAAGACGTGAACGGCACAGCGATGGAAGTGTCGTTAGCTAAACCTCCTTCTGATAAGAAAAAGAAAGAAGAGCAAATTAGAGCAAGAGAAAGACGAATGTATCAACTGCATCATGGGTATAGACCGACATTACTTTACATTTTACATAAGTGTTAAATAATTGTTTTTTTACATTTAAGAATGGTGGTTATTCCTCCACCGCCTCCACCACCACCACGTGGAAGAGCTATGAGAGGAGGTGTGAACCGAGGAGGAGAATACGGTAAGATTGTGATCAATTAGTTTTTACAACCTAACTAGAGGAATCTAGGCAGGATATAGAGTAGAAGTAGGTGACGACATATGGTGTTAAATTAAGGTTTTTAAGGACTTTCATATTTTTTAAAACATCAGGTATTTATTAATCTAGACTATCGATGAGTGTTATTTCATTATTTTTCTACCCACAGTCTTTATCTGGTATGATGATTTTATAGTTGTATCAGTTTGTTTCACTGTGGAAATTAATTTGTCCGAATTGCTTCCGTTACCTCCATCTTTGGGGTAGTGGGATTTCACGCGACGTACAAATAATTCATCTGTATACATCTTTTATGTAGCTCTTTTACCATTTCCTTCTTACTTGCCTATGTTATCTGTCAAGTCTTTTGCATGATACTTCATTAGAGCATTATATGAGTTGATCAACACCCCGATTTTATTTTTTCCCTTATTGGTTGTTTTTTATGACTAGAGATCATCTAATTATGGTCTAGTCTGGTAGTTGGTAGTTTCAAGTTTGGCACTGTAGTTTTGATGGGGAAGCCACCCAACCACATTTTTTTATTTATTTAGCTAAATTTTATTATTTTGCCACCATCTTCATTTTAATTTTTAAAAATTTTTTATTTCAAAATTTTTTGCAATTTTGTGGTCAATGGGTAGTCGATGTACATTTTTTCAAATTATGTAGATTATGACTACAACTACTATGGAAGTTATCCTGATTATCGTGGTGGCTACTCGGATCCTTGCTACGATGATTTTTATCCTTATGATGACTATTATGATTATGGATTTGCTGGACCTGGACCACGCAGCAGGGGCCGTGCAGGATTTGATAGGGTGGGTGTTTTGAACTTCAATCATTTTCCAAATTAACCCTATCAAATTATTTGAATTTAATTCGTTTTAATTTGTTTAAGTTTTATGTACGATCGAGCTTGTGCGTAGACACATGTGTAATAGAGATCTTTAATGTTTACTGAGTTTCTTACTATTCAATGTTTTTAACTGCTGTAGTTCTTTGGGAACTAATTTTGTTGAATAGTGGAAACTCGATATATTTTCGATTCGGTTATGTTGTGTACTACTACAAGTCGGTCTAAATTTGTTTTATTTTTCTAAAAAATTTAACGGTTCATCAATGACTGTAACCAAGTGAACTACAGGCACATTGAACCTTGTTTCGTTGTTATTAATTTGTATTATAAATTCAAGTAAAACATGTAATTTGTTTGCTCGAATTTGTAGATGAATAGTACTTAGTGATTGGTATGTATGTTTAGGGTTTTAAGTCGTAACTTGCAAAACGGAGCAAGGGAAAGGTAGTCGCAGCAATAGTTAGTCTGTCAGATGAGAATAAGTTGAGAATTTGAAAGGCTCTATTGGTGTGATAAGTTCCAGTTTTTATTGGTGGTGTTGGTCCAAGTGATGAAGTATCATGGATTGGGGTATATTACACTTTTTTATACAGTGTTATTAATATCAAGTCTTTGTATCTTATGTTGCCTACTTCCCTCAACTTTGTGAATCTCATCTGACTGTCTAGATGAAATAGTTGCAATTATTTTGTATTATAAAGCTAAACGGACGTAATGAATGTGCTGATATGTTTTAGCTAAAGTAACGTCTGTTTTGTTTTAATGCTTGAATTCACTTGGTAACATTAATTTTTTTTTGTTGGCTTTAACTCTTAATTTTAAAGTGATTGGAGCTTATTTGTTTAATTTTTGTTTCTAGGGACGTGGGCGTGGTGGGCCAGCCCTGCGTGGGCGAATCGTTGGCCCCCAGCCGCGTGGACGAGGAGCTATGAACAGCCGCGGGGTTCCTCGAGGGGGCAGAGCGGGCGGTCGTGGGGGCGTGGCAGGTCCTCGTGGCCGGGGAAATTTGGCCGGTAAGCGCAAGTTTGATGGTGGCCATCAGAACCAGGGGGACAGTAAGCGGCGATACCAGAACAGCATGGGCGGCGGTATTAGTGGTAATGGCGGCAGTGGCACTGTCGGCAATGCAGGTTCTAACAACTGGGGCAGCCGACCAATCGCCCAGCAACCATTGGATGTTGATGGTCCTGCTTCCGAAACATCTCCCTCTGCACATGGGGGTTATGGAGGTGGGGATAACAATTTTGAGGGCGTGGGTGCTGGAGGAGCTAGCGGTGGTGATCAGACGGAATGGTACCAAGATTCCTATGGTCAAGATTGGAGTTAGGTTTGTAGCAGTGTCTAGGAAACTATTGGGATATAAATAACAACTCAGAAATGGTCCCACAGTTAAGAAAGAATTTTAATGGAAAGAAGTTTTTTATACTAGTGTTGAGTGTTACCATTATTGTGATATCTACCGGTACTATGTCCTATCATATTAATTTTTCCCAATAAACATATTTTAGCATTTCTGTTAAAGCATAGGTCTTGTTTTATGCTTCGGAAATATATTTAGTACTTGTGATGGTAGATCTCATCGTTTTGGTAGCACTTAATGTTAAAATGTCATCATCATGAAGGGTGATTATTATTCCTTCCCAAGATTAACATTCTGAAGGAATGGGTAGCAAGCGACTTATAAATGTAACATTTACATCATAGATTTATCAGTCATTAGATTCATAATGTCATTCATTGTCACTGTAGACAAACCTTTTAAAATGATAAACAGTGCCGCTTGCAGTCGTCACATGAAATTTGAATCCTCTAGTTTAACTGGGGGTGAATGAAATAGTTGCAGGTTTTATTACTCGGTGTTTGATTAGGTTACTACCCCTGATGTTCTGAGTGAAATGCATCCAGGGGATTATGTATAAAAAGGCCATATTTTGTATTAAATCTGCTTGTTTACGATTGACCCGGTTTCAAACATTATCAGACAATGTTTGTAAATCATTCAACTTATCGCTTTTATTCTAGTTTTGTACCAGGTTTGGTTTTAATTGTATTTTTTAATTTTTTTGTCACATATTTTTAGTTATGTAAGCTTCAAAATTATCGTATGATTTACCCTTATTCACTTAGCAAACTACTACATTGCACCGATTTCATAGTTGTCATAAACAAGATATCCGCTTTCGATCTTCTTTTTTTACACTTGATTTTATGCATTGTTTTTATTAAGAGGCTGTTTTGTTAGACTGACGCGTTTGTTGCTCAAATAATGTGCGATACTGTCTGTGATTTTTTGCAAATGGTTTCGCAATAGTTTTATCGAGTTTTTATATGGATTTTGATTAATGGAAGTGTGTCTAAAAAGTAGATCGAAACAAAGTTAAAGTGATGAATTTTGATCTGATTTTTTTTTACGTTTACAATTTGAAGATAAATTCATCATTTTGTATTTTAGCGGTATCTTGTTAAATTATTCTCCCTTGCCTAATTTTTTGAATCTTTTTTTATCTGTTTGGCAATTTTCATGTGTTGTATTTTAAACAATTTTGAATGATGTGCAACAACTTGAACAATATTCATATTCATTACTTAACATATACTTTCTTTTTTGGTATTTCGTGTGACGTTAGCTTGTTGGATTTGCTGTTAAAATTCTTTAGTCGTGATTTAGTAATTGGTTGAAGTTTCAAACTATTCAAACAAAAATGTCATTAATAGAAACTTATCTCATTATTCATTTCTGCTTTAGCGACAAACAAATTTTAACTTTCCAAAATTGATCTAAAAAGTTTGTGTCAGTTAAATTTGTAGACAATAATGGCAGGACTATCCTGTATTATTTACATCTTTTTGTCTTAGTCGCAAAATTCGTGGTGTATGTTTTCGGTCATTGCGTATTCATGAATAAACATTTTAGCGTAAATGAACTTCAATCACTGTTGGTTCAATTTTATCTTCAGAAAAAATTAACGTTTCAGTTGTTGCGTTCAAAAATCTGAATTTTTTTTTGCAATCCATTACAGCTCAAAAAAGTGACAAATTTTATGAAAATTATTTTTTTCTGAAATTGCTGGGTTTTGGGAGAAGTACTTCTGAAATCGATGTGATAATGGACGAGAACCTTCTCCCATTAACTTGAATGACAACTTTCCATCTAACGGTAACGAAACCTTAAAACCCTAGAAAATTTGCTTATTAAAAATAAACGATTTTGCCCACTGGGTGGATTTCACGATTTACTTATTGTAAGGAAGTTTAATTTAAAAGTTAAAAATAAATAATTATTTTATGACTTGGGTGGGGGGAGGATTTATTTGGTATGTACAAGTTAGAAACCGCTTGTGTCTTACTATAGTAAAGTTGAGTTAACATCTCAATTGGATTATTTGAGGAAGTTATATTGGTGCCGGACTGCCGGTATTTCCATGCATGTTCGAACGCGCTACTTATGCCCCTTGGGTATGAGGTTCATTTTTCAAGTCGGTTGATTCTTTAAAAAGTTATGTGATTGTGTGTCCTCATGTTCAACTCATTTTACTCACGAATTTAGGTTTAGTGGGAATGACCAATGGGTTTAGACCACACCACAGTCATTATCTTTTGGAAATGCCGGCTTAAAAGACTTGGAAGTGGCAGTTATGGAGAACTTTACAACTGGACTATGGATACGGGAGGCAGAAGGTGAGATAAACTGTTTTAGTTTGCTTCTTGTGCAACTATTGTCTAACCTGTCAATTTAGGCAAGTAACCGAGTAAATGTCGTCGTTGCTATATAATGTTTTAGACAACGTTCTAAGTAATTTGTGTTGCAAAGTGGTCACTTAAGATTTGATGATCCTGCTACAGCCTACAGTATGTAAGGGGTATAGTAACCAAGCTTTAGTTTAGTTTTAGAAACTTGGTTGTTTTTGCAAGCTCATTACTGTCTTGCTGTTACAGTACACTAATAAAACAGGGGTTAAGTTTTTTTTACACAATGTCCGTATCGTTCAAAGTTAATATCCGATTAAGTTACTGTACATGCCGTCAATTTGTTCAATAATAATTAACAATTTAACATTCGAAATGAAAAAAAATCTGTTCGGTTACTCCAGTGGAGCAATTTTCGGACGATATGGACATTGTTTTGAAAATCTTAACTTGTTGGTTAATTTAGCTATACTGTAGTGACACAATTTGAAAAAAAATTATATTACGACGGTGTGTAAGTGTCAATACTTTTAAATTGTTGATATTTTCATCAATTTATTTCATACGTATTGTCATATGCATTTAAAACCCGTTTACATTTGGCATCAAAACTTTAGAAGTTAAATTTTTAGGAGTTTTTTGACATTGTCTCTACTTTATATTTCTTAATAAGTATATGTAGGCACAGTTTAACATCGCTTATTGAGGATATAAAGTAAATTGGTAATGAACGAACGTATTTATTGTATAGGCAGGTCCTGTAAAGCAATCGATATGGGCATGAGAGTTGATGGATTCGATTTGGCTGTGTTTGTATATGGAATATTGTGATGAAAAGATCAGCTTTGACGACATGGTTTTCAATTACCTTTGAATCTCTGGCAAAGTTTAAAAAAGAAATTGTGACTCCTCTATCCAGATCTAACCAAGAACTGTTATGTAAAACATTTTAATTTTGTCTTTTAACATGGACTCCATAACTTTAGCTACTATACAGTTTGGAAAATGAAACGCGTTATTCTTTTTCTGGCAATTTTAAACAAAAGTAATTTGGTTTATTTAGCTATATATTATCAACTGTTTTCACCTGTTGTTCAGCTTCAATTGGATGTGCTCTTTCGCGTTTTGTGTTCATTACTCTTTTGAAAACATAACTTTTAATTTAAAAGGGAAAAAAAGTTTGAAAAAAAAAACAAACGGTAAAACTATTTTTAGATGAAATCAGATCTATTTCCGTATAATTATATTGGAGAATATAAAAAATGAAAAAAAGGTTTAGGATGTATTATGTCTATTGTAATGTTGAATCTCTGCTCTTGACTGATCTAGGCACATTTCTGTGCTGAGTTATATTGTGCGTTGAAGAATTATTGTTTGTTAAATGTTTAAGTATTGGATTGAAAAAAGAGATTAAAAGGTTGAAAGGAATTTGCTGTGATTTTAGAAACGATTTTATTAATATAATTTTTTATGTGGATAATACAGAGAAATTTAAGCTGTTATTTGGTGGCTTTGAATAAACCCCACGCTTGATCTCCAGCTATACATCTGCGAATTTTTGCATTCCAGCCATCAACAATGTCATTGTATGATTCTTCATCGAATTCCTGTTTGATGGTACAAGTTTAATATTTTTATTTGATAGATGCTAGTTTTTGGAGCCAACTTTAATATACCTTTAGAAATTCTTCTTTGTTGTTTTGAAATCTGGAAACTTCAATGTTGAGGATCTCAATGAATTGTTTAGTACGATCCTCGGCAATGACAGTTTGAAATCCGCATTCATTTAGCAGCTGCAATGAAGTTAAAGTTTCAATTTGAAGTAGTTTACTTTATCGTTTAAAATGGGAATTATGTAAGGACTTGTGTAGTGGGCTATTATTATTTGGTACTTTTAAAAGAAGCACACTTGTTTTTTGGCAGTAGTTCACTACTTACATTTCCATATTCTTGTACGGTTAGCAAATAATATTTTCGTTGCTTTGCATAATCTTCAAATTCCTGTGAGTGGTTTTGTGCTCCACAACAATAATCAGTTATTAAAAGTCGTCCATCAGGCTTTAACCATTTCTAAAATGTATATATTTTATCAATTGAAATTATTTAACTCTCTTAAATTATTATTACATAAAATTGTTGAAATAGCAGTTTCTTGTTTTGAATATGTAGAATAGTATCCCTACTGTATATTACATCAAAGCTGTTTTCATCGTAATGTTGACGAGTTATGTCACTTATTTCAAAGCTGACCTGTTTAAAAATTTGACGGTACAATTAATAAGTTCTGGTGAAATATATTTCTAACGACACGCCTTTGGTTACAATTTTTGTTTTTCAATTTTTAAATCTTACAATTTTGTTGTCCACAAGGTTTTTTGTTTGTCTTTCCAATGCAATTGTTATCATGTTAGATGAAAGGTCAACTCCATGAACGTTTACCCCATATTTCTATTTAGTAAATATAAGTATTTTTAACTGCTTTAAATTTTATTTTAAACTTATATTATGTAGTAAATGATAAGAAACCTTTGCCATATAAAAAGCACTTCCACCGATTCCACATCCAACATCCAGGACAGTTTGTCCGGATTGTAATTGCAAATCAACACAAAATTCCTACATAAAAATGATTATCAAAATGATAAATGTCCTTGTATTTATTATTTAATTCGCACTTGAGCACTTTAGCTACTGCATTTGTTTATGTATCGTTATCTTTTGTTTGCAGTTTTTTTATTGTTATTAATTTAAATGTAGTGAGGTGCACTTACCTCTGTGGTTTTTTTGCCACCAGTGCTGACAAACGACTCCCCAAAAATCTTTTCGTATTTGAGGATTCCTTTTCTGGTATATTGGTTATCGTCTAGAAAAGCTTGGAATGTAAGGTAGCTGTCACTTGAGGCTTTTGGCACTTCCATCTTTTGCAAAAGGAAACACAGCTGATTCGGGTTATTCTTGCACTGTATATAAAATTATAAGTATAATCAATATTATGAATAAATGTGTATGCAATTCAGTTGCTACGCATCTGTCAACGATAATCGTTAAAATATAATCATACGATGTCTGGCCTTCTTGTTCATGTGTTTACGTTGTAATCTAAAGTTCACCCATTGGTTGGTAAAAAGTTTGCAACTGAGAATTTGATACTAAAGTGCGATAGTAAAAAAAATCTTCCACTTATTTATTGATAAAACTTAGTAATCAGAAATAATGTAAAATTAAATGGTTATCAAAAACTTTAAAAGTTAATAAACTTGGGAGCAACAAGTCTCTCTAAAAATCGTGAAATCATTATAAAAAATGATTAAAATTTCGGGAACACTCTTTTAATTATTGTCCGACTGCAAACATTTTCCATAAGTATAAGCATATTATGTTACAAGAGATTACAGTTACTGTATAACCAATTTTAGAAACCATAGCTAAAGCCTAAAACCCTTATTTGTCTTGGAAGCTAGACTCTTTAACTAAGAAAACAAACGAGGAAATTCAAACATCATGAACACATTAAAAATAAAATTATAATATCATTCTTTTTGAAATCCATCAAATTCAGCTTTGATTTTTAAATCACAATTTTACTTTATCTTAATTGAATTTGGCGCTTTGATTAGCGCCTATGCATTTAGCCTTTGCCTACAGTGACAAAGTATACATACAGTTATGTAACGAGAGCCATGACATTGTGTTATGTAAAATATAGGTCATGGCTATATTTCTCACTATTTTTAACTTAACAGTACTGATGTATTTTTGCAGTAATAATGGTATAACATTAAATTATTGTTTTTTTTTTCGATTATTACTTAACATTAAGGTTACTTTTTTATTTAACTTAATAAAATTGGAGTTAATCAGCTTATAAAATAGTGAAATTGATAAACGGATTACTACCTTAATGTATGACTTGAGTGAAGTAACCTTGGTCAAATGGAAGTAAGTAATGTGATCAGAGTTACCATTGCCAACTCTGAGTGAGAGATTGCTCAAATAAAACGACGGATGACGATAAAATGTAGGATTGACAGCCGGTCGTAATACGCCATCGCCTGTGTAATTTACACACAACATTAATATTTCTCTTCACATCAGATTTTATTAGTTTATTGTACGGCATAAACGTAATTGTATCAGTGGTTGTGAATCTGAATTCTAATCTATAGTAATAAAATTTAAATTTGATAATATTTTAATGATATATATTTTAACTACATTTTTGATATAATCGTTAAAATTATTATTCTCCAGTTATTGATGTGCATAAATTAAATCAACAACTTGCTTTGTAAACTTTGTAAATGTTCAAGAAAGAAAAAAAAGGATGAGAAATCGATTGATTTCTTTTCTTGTCTTTTATTATAACTTATACGTGAAGTTAGCTAATAAAAACTGACAACCACTTGGACTATCGTATTTAAAAATTGACACAGCCTTGAACAAGTTAGTTTTCAATAGTTTACTTGCCTGAGTAATGGAAGCAAGATTCTCTTATAAATAAATAGCCATCTTTCTTCAACCATTTCAGTATATTTAGAAGCAGGTCGCGAACTTCCGTATCGTTCAAGTACATAAACAGCCAGTTAGTAAACACCACGTCATATCTATATGGTTTTAATTGTTAATAAAATTTAATTATAGAAGAGCATATTGTAATTGATTGGTTAATAGCAACCTCTCAGATGGCAAGTTTAATTGAGTTACATCAGCTTGGAGAAACGTTATATTTGAGTGATGTCCATTAGCCTGTTTATTTTTTTCAATGAAATTGGCCATGAAATCGATTGTCAAAACTTCTGATGCTTTTTCGGCAAAAATGCTAGTAAATCGTCTATAAAGTTTAACAGCAATTTTTTTCATTAAGCATGAATATATTATTTAATTTTTTATTACATACCCAATTCCAGAACCAAGTTCTAAAATCTTTTTATTTTGTAAATTAGGCAGATAGGATAAAATTTCCCTTTGTTCAAATTGTGCAATTATTTCAGCATTTTCATCCAACATCATCCCATTTAAAGTTGGCTGAAAACATTGCCAATAACTTGACATAGCTTCTCTTGTGTTTGCTTTGAAAATTTATATACAATTTTATTAAAATGTAAGTTTTTAAGCGTACTTCAAATCAATTACTGTAAATGATTGTTATGCTTAAAATGGTTATCAATTTATTATGATGCTTTAAAACTAAATCAATTTAGTATATACTATATCAAATCAAATATTTGTTCTTAAATTGCCAAGTTTAGTTATTTGCAACGAAATTTTGTGTTTTTTTAGCTTTAAAATGAATGTTTTGGGAGTTTACAGCATATAACAAAATTGCACCTGGAATTGACAAAATATTGAAAATAGTCTTCTAAATCGTCAAATTAATTATAGTGCCTATTTGGGTGGTTGTGTAATTAAATTTTTTTTCAACAAAATTTGTTGAAAATAATACATCATTATTTCATCACCAGATTACATCTTAAATGTTGAAACCATTTTGGGTTGCATCGTTTTATTTTGTAGCGAAATACAGGTGTAATCTCCTGACATTTAATTTTGAAGGATTAACACTTAATTCCATTAAAATAGAGATTTAATAAAATAGTCAATAGAAGTGTTATATTGTATTAATTATCATTAACTTTAATTAAATTTTTTGATTTCTAATTATATAATTTAAGCTTTCTTACCCATTGTGCTTGAATGGACCGAAATTTAAGAACTTGACTTAAAAACTGATGCTAATGGACTGAAATTCAAGTAGATTCTGTCATTTTATTTGGACAGGTCAGAAAGGCATTTACGGAAGGGACTGTTCACTATATGTACTTTGGTTGGTGATGTTGGACTTTACAGTAATTAATGATTGATATGAATCAATCAGGCGATGCCCACGTGTATCCCTCTACTATGATTACGGTGATGATGAATTTCTTTACAAATATACAATAGCGTAATAAACGATGAGTTGGAGAAAATGACGATTAATAAAACTCAATCTGTAAATAGAAACGCCAATTATAATGTATTTTATCCATTAATAGCATTTGTTTTGTATACTGTACTGTATTGCATATCAACATTAATAGTGTAATTAAAGTACTTGCACAAAACTTATTAAAACATTTATCACCATTTAAGAGATTTACAGTAGAATATTATACATTTGAAAACAAGTGATTTGTGAAATGGTTTAATTTAATTTGTTTGGAAATATAAGTGTAAAGTTATTAAATTTATTTTATCATATTTGCGGGTAGATATGATTATCTGTACTAAGTTAGAAGAGAAATGCAAAGATCGGTGATCAAACTTATTTTAATAAACAGTGAGTAATGTACAGTTGTTTACATGTTCTTTATGCAGTAAACAACACAAATTAATTTGCTTATAAAACACAAAACTTTAAAACTACAGTTACCATAGGTTAAACTTTGTTAATTAAAAATAATATGAATCCATTTAATGTGAAACTACTGTATACACTGTATTATTTTTATAATGAAATTTTTTTAAAACTTAGTAAAAGTTAATTTTTCGTTTATAAAAAGCATTTTTAAATTTCATTATTACGGTATAATAAAACTTCATGTAAATCTTTGAGTTTTTATTGTAAGTCATAAATTTCTGTAATTCGATTAGGTTGTTTGAATTATAAAAGGGATACCTTTTATAACCTGAAACTTATTACAAGTTTTGTAAATCTTTTAAAAACGTCTTTAGATTTTTTTTAAAACTAATTTCGGTTGTAACAAAACACTTATCGATGGCTTTATTTTAATAGCAAGTAAAAAACACTTCTATAGTATTTGACACAAGTTAATACTGTAACAAGCAAATGTATTTGGGTGGTTCTTTGACCTTTAAAGTAATTCCCATTGAAATTTCAGGAATGTAAACTACGGACCATATTAAAATAAAGGACCATACCCTAACGGCAACTCATTAAAGCTAAATGGGAATTGAGCAAAATATGGAATTTATGGATTGTGAGAATTTAACTAAAAATTCGATCGTCTGCTTCAGTTTCTGCCAAAGTTTTGAAAAATGGATGGGAATGTACCCGAGTTGATCGCTAATTTAGAAAATGCAGCTACCGTGTGTTTGGTATGAATTTTAAATTTAATTTTAACATGTAAAAACTTTTAAGGAGCAAAGTATTAGGTTTTTTGTTGTTATAAGCTTGTGATATTTGTATTTAGGGGCCACCTGATGTTGTTACTGCCGAACGACGTCGTGCAGCTGAGGACATTTTTATTTCTTTTAAAAAGTTAAAAAACCCTTTTAATCTTTGCAAGCATATTTTAGGTGAGTTAAAGATTGTGGCATGATTGACTATTGTTGTTTTGTGTTAATTGTTTAAAATTTGTAGACGTGTCCAAAGTTGATTATGTGTTGTTTCAAACGTCTATACTTCTGAAAGATTCGGTGACTAGAGAATGGCGAAGTTTAGACAGAAGCACTATCGAACAAATGTTAAATTATCTATTAACCTATGTGTTAGAGAGACAATGGTAAATATTTTTATATTCAAGGTGATATACCTATTCAAAACTTGTCTTGAAATTGTGACTAAACTTTTTTTTTTTACTTGTGACATAGTAATGTAAAACGTATACAGTAGCATAATAATATCTCGTGCTGTACTTGAAATGCATGACAAAACTCATAATAGCATTGGTTTTTACGTTTTAGTTTGCAACCCTATGTTCAACAGCAGATTTTGTTGGTGATTGCAATTATTGTTAAAAGGGGCAACATAGAAGGCTGGGAAACAAGGATGGATATATTAAATAAAGTGTCACAATTAATAAGCAGCGGGAACACTAGAATGGTAATTTTAAATAACGAATGAACAGAAATTTGAAGTTTAAAACCATATTTTACTATATTAGCAAATGATTGGCTGTCGTATTCTCAATCACCTTTTGCAAGAATATGCAAATACGATTGTTTCTAGCGACATTGGGTTAAGCTGGGAGACGCATTTTCAGGCTAAAAAGGATTTTGAAGTAAACTTAGAATTCCGGAATTAATTTAAATATTATTGGTAACAGTTAATCTTCTCTAGGCAGTTCATTTGAAGAATGTTTTTCAGTTTTGTGTTCAAATTTTATTTGAAGTTGAGAGCATGGAAACTACATCAGAATTGTTGACCATTTTAAGAGGGTTTTTAAGCGTTGCCGAGCAAATTCTCAGTTGGAATTTTTTGTTCAGAGATATGCATATCCTTTTTGAGCTAAATTGGAAAAGACAACAAATTCTTGTAATTGATAATTTCTTAACAGGCTTACTTCCTAGAAATATTGTAGGTGTATACGAAGCGGATCAGGCTCCTTTTCTTCGTCCTGGTCCTACCTGGAGGAGCATTTTATTGGATAAAAATTTAATTCAGTTATTTTATAAAGTAAGTTCTTTATAATAGAACTTTACAGTAGATAGTTAGTGCTTCAATATTTTTGTTAATTTAGATTCATTGGAAAGTACGTAGTGCCGCTGAAGTTGCGCATTATTCTTTAAACTGTCTGGTACAACTGGCATCTTTAAATGGCAGTATATTTAACTCATTAGAAAGCAGAGTCGAATATCTTTCAACATTTTTACATGGCTTTATGAATTACTTTGTATCGTAAGTTGTCAATAACTTTTGCATTGAGATATATTTTCTAATGGCTTTGAAATGGTTATAGAAACGAGCTTTATGAACACGAAATTCTAGGAACTATTGGAGTTATAAATAAATTATTTATGGTTTTTCCACCAACGATAATGCTTAATCTGCCATCTGAAGCACTGAAAGAATTTCTAACTAAAATTACAACCTTTACTTGCCACGTTGCTTGTGTTGCTGCAAAAGAAGATGTAAAATTGAAACTGATTTGTTTTTTTTATGTTTGGTTGTAAATGTTATCTGAATGTTAACAGGCAACTAGCGATGATGATCCTATTTACGCTGAAGGATTTGATAGATTATTAGGAACGTGGCTATCCGTTATGAACGACAGCCAGATAAAGTTGGACGAGGAATCTGGACTTTCTGCTATAAAAGTGTTTGATACTTATCTTATGTGTCATCTGTCACCACCTCAAGGAACTCGCCTTGTATGTATTTGACCAAAACCTGTGATATTATTTGGTTTAATTTTTTGTATATTCGGAATTTTAATGCAGAATGTAGTTGACATTTTCTAAAAACATTTTCTAGGTTTAACTTGACAATTTTGAACAATTTATTTTGTTTAATTACAGAATGGAAGCGAGAACTGTGAAGAAATGCAAGATATTGATGAAGATGATCGTACCAAACACAGGGATCAGCTTTTCATCATGGGGATGATAAGTCGACGCGCATTACCACATACTTTACCTTTATTAATAAAGTAAAATGTTTTAAGTTAACGTATTATTTAAGGTTAATCTTGTTTTATTAATATATACATTTACAGATTATTTGAAGAAAAAATAGCACAGTTAACCAAATATTACGAAAGATACAGTGAACTGTCTTGTAATTCTTCTACATTTGGTTCAGACACTTCACTTCTTAATCTTTATGAAGATATTCATTGGTTAATTTTATTATCAGGTAAATCATTTCGTTACTATACTAATATTGTTAGTACGTACTTTGATGATATTTTAGACTTGTATAGTAATTTTAGATAATTGTAAGTTATTTTTGTTTTATAAATTTATAGGAAATACTCTTTTTACAAATAGCGATGGAGATATGCTGCAAATACCTTCTGAAATTATGCAATACTCAATTGAGCAAGCTCAAAGTGTTGACATTGGAGCGAGTTTACAGTTGTTTACTGCATTTCATTTTCAACAAGACGAAGTAAACAAATGTGACCGTGTACTAAGGTTGAAATTTTTATTTTGTTGTTCAATCATGAACATGATTATGTTAACATTCGTTGTATTTTTATTTGTAGATTGATAGCCAGGATTTTTTATTTATGTTATTTAGAAAAGAGGGCTTTAGGATGCAAATTGTTTTCTTTACTTAGCCCTGAATTAGCTTCTACATTAGTTTGGTTTTTCGAGAATTGGTCACTGTCTTATTTACTTTTTAATGAAACATATTATGGTGAAGTAAGTATTTTATTTCAAATGATGGAATTGTTATGTTAACGATATTCGGTTGTTTAGATAAGTGGCGCTATAAGTAACGCGTTTGGCAGAGGCACCGATATGGGTCAATGGATGCTGCGTTTCTTATTGGATTTAATTACATCAAACTTAGCAACATGGGATTCCGAAACGTCCGTTGTAGATGGCACGGTGTCGCTTCTTTTGGCCATTAGTGACAGTCGTGAAAAATGCGTGTCAATTTTGAAGTTAGATGGAGCAGTGGACACAATTATTCGTGATGTACTTCCAGTGATAAAAAGGCTGTCCAAATCAGCAAAAAAGAATATGATGAAGGCCTTAGTTTTAATTGCTTCGGTTGAACACAATTGCGCAAATTCCGACTCACTTTTTTACAAGGTGAATCAAATTTTGTTTTATAGAGAATCACAAATTACGTTATTTGAAATTTTGATTTTTGTCTTAGTTGGTGCAACCACTAAGGGATCAGTGGTCACAAATTACTTCGATTGCAGAATGGACAGCTAGTCGATGCAATGATCACAGCACAAAAGTCCAAGTATTACATGTATTGGAGTCGATAACTGGTGTGATTAAAGCCAGTGACTCTACGAATGCGGTCAGTTTGTTCAGCTATACCTATTTAGTCTTGAGGGATTGCTCCACCATATTAGAAGTGTATCGTAATTATCAGGATGTTGTTGAAACTGTATTGGAGTTGTATGTAGAGGCAACCAAACGACTATTGTGCTTTCTTCCACCGGTATGTAATCATTTCTGTTGTAGTTGTGAAGTAAATTGACACTTGTTTAACTAGAATGAATCCTGCTGTTTATACACATCATGCATTTCTTCGATGAAAGTGTTTGCTAGCAATAATAATGGTAATAATATTATTTGTAATTTTTAAATTTATACGTAAAGTAATTAATTTCTCAAAAAATTGTTTTTAAAAGGGCGCCAGAGTAGGGAGTGTGCAGCAGAGGAAGAACAATTTCTTGATATCTCCTTGCTAATGGAGTTGCTTACGAACTTGCTTTCTAAAGATTTTCTTGACTTCAGTTCTTCAGGTATTGTGCTGTAATTTTTAAGATTTAGTCGCTAACATGTTAAAACGTTGCGATGAGTTTCAGGATGAAGTTGTTTGCACAATCTGTTAGAGGCTCTTTCTGTTGTGTTTAATTTCTTTTGTTTTTAGAAGGTGAAGACAATGTGGTAGCAGCCGATGTAGCAATCAGTGGTTTAGACATCGTGATGCCATTGATGAGTATTGATCTGCTACATTTCCCTAAACTTTGCTCTCAATACTTTAAATTGATCACGCTTATTTGCGAACTACATCCAGAGAAAGTCTGTCATCTACAAGAAAACTTGCTTCGAAACTTGTTAACGTCCATTCAATTAGCATTTACTAGGTAAAATAACATATTAGTAATTTTTATATTGTAGCTCTTATCGAACAATATTTCATTTTGTAGGTTTGGAGCTGAAATTGTAATTTTGTGCTTGGATTTTTTGGGCATTTTAGCTGCATATATTTTTAAAAACAACCTAAATCAAACTTTAGCGTTTGAGCTCATCAAACCCTATATTAAAGTATATATTAATTTAATTTTTTATTGTAACGTTGATTTTAATAATAAACTACAATCATTTATGCCATCTGTTTTAGACAATAACTGAGCATGTTTTCATGGACACTACTGATCACGATGTGGTGAGAGGAGCCGGGAATGCGCTTTATCCTTTAATTGCATGCCATCAGGTTTGATAATAAACTAATTTTTGTTTTCTGGAAGAAGAAGAAAAATCTATAAATTTTTCATTTCATAGAATTTTTATAATGAAATGATGGGTCATCTATTAACAACTCAAATCGACGCCATTCATCAGCAGCGTTTTGTTGAAGCCTCAAACCGCCTCATGGATTCCATCATTTTCAATGACGATCGATTACAGCGAAAGACATTTCAAAAGCAGTTTGAAACATTCGTCTTAGAAGTTCGCGCGTTCTTTTGTGTGAAATAGTCTTCACGTTGGTCTTCTGAACTGTTTGTGGCCGTGTGAAGGTACTGCAAGAATTTATTTATTTTTTTTTAAAGTTTTGCGCGAGTGTTTTGTCCATTTAAAAACTTTCAAGCAATTACTGCTTTCAAATGTGAGCTAGTGATTTAAATTTTTGGTATCTCCTCAATATGGGGAAACTGTATGCGAACTACTTTAAAACAAAGTAAAGCTTAATTTTAAACAGTGTTGTTTAAATTTCAAAATCCGCTTATAAACACACTTCCACATTGGCATGCATGATTAACTGTTTTATTTGAACCAACCTTTGTCCCAAATTTTGATTTTTTTATGAAAAAAATTAATATTGTTTTCTATAAACTTTACTTAACATTGTAATACATCTTTAAACATTTGTAATCTTTTGTCAGAAACAAATTCAACAAATTTTTCCACACATTTGCTCGTATCAGTAACATCTTCCTCTTTCCGCTGCCGGTTTTTGATCATTTCTTTATATTTCTGTAAGCAAGAAAATTGCACCAGATATATCAGGTTCCACAATGTACTTGTACCATACAACTTAAGTTAATTCATACTTTGGAATGTTCAACGTTTCTCTGATAATAAAACACCGCTCCTGCCAAATTCCAAAAACTAAATTCAGGCCAAAGTACATCAACAAAAGCCAAAACTGAATAGGAAGACTGTAGAATAAATGAGATTAAATGCATTTTTTTTAATTATAAATCTAAAATTTACCTGCCAAAGTAAAAAATCACTTAATCTATTTTCCCCGGATGTCCTAATTAATAGATCTGGTTCGTGTGAATTGGCTGTGTAAAGACAAGACTGTAAAACTGCCTCATTGATATCCCTATAATAACCTGTTTTATAAATTTATATTTAAAAAAAAAAAAAAAACCGTTTAAAAATTACTCTGGTTGTATAATTCCTGATTGCACACCATAAGCAGTCCATTTAACAGCCTGAAAGATGTCTTCTCGTCCCGTATAAGCCACACAAATATTTAAATTAAATCTATAACTAGAAATGGTTACAAATCTGTTAGATTTTTCGTTGTCTAAAGTGTTACCTCTTATGATCTTGTGTGTAAAGCACTACTTTAGCTATAGATTTTTGTATGTCTATTGGTAAACGTTTGACATCTCCAAAAACTCTGACACGAACACCTTCGGTCTTGGCCTTTTCCCTGTAAAAATAGAATGCAATTCAATATTTAGAAAGAAAAAAACTGAAGAAGATACAATCCTACCTGCTTTCCCACAACGTTTCAAATTTAGACCTAGCTAGATTTAATAAACCTTCAACTTCCTCTTCATTTCTTTTGAAATTCTCTAAGCTAAATGCGTAGACAGTGAGCTCACAAATGCCAAATTCTTTACACCATTTAAGCATCTGAGATTTAATAGAAAAAAACTGAATACAATTAACTAATATGTGGAATTTACTAGTCGAATAGTTTAACCTGTACTAATTTATCAAAACCAGATGCGTGCCCCTCACCAACAACCAGCTGATGTTTCCTTGCAAAACGCCGGTTTCCATCCATAATTACTGCCATATGATGAGGGATCTTTCCCGTTTTTAATACTCTCACGGTTAACCATTCTAACCAGCTTAATTTCTGCTCAGAAAACCAAGTTGACATCTGTACTAAAAGATATAGCAACTTTTAAGAGAACAACGTCTGAAGTTTTTCATTCAGCGAACGTATTACCAGTGGATGCATGTGATGATGCAACCGCTCGTAAACTTAAATTCTTATTATAATGACTGTAATAATCAGGCATACCTTTATTCTGAACAACCAATAATTAAGTTAAACGTCATTTAAATCGTCACCATCGTTTCGTTAATTAACGCTAATGAATGGAACTGTGGCATAAATCAGCGTAGATCTGTACTTGAATTCAAAACATAACTCCCCATCCATTAGCAAGTGGACACCTGGTCACAAAACTAGGTTGTCAGATATTGTAATCTTTATAATAAATAAATATATAATAAATTATAATTATGTTTGTAATAAATGAAGGGAGTTTTAGTTTAAATAAAATAACATAGTCAAATTCCTGAAAACAAAACAAAATTCAATTGAAATTTTTATCCCTATCTGACAATTCTGTTGCTATATGGTTTGCCCCTCATCGAGCATTTGATAATTGTGTCTCAATTACGTTGCACTGCATTATGTCTTAGTATCATAGACCATAAAGATAGATAGCAAACCTAGTATAATGCTCGACGTGCGGACCTCGTATTAAATTAATATTATAGAAAACGAAATTCAACCGAGTAGCAATTGTTCAAATCGCGTGTCATGGCTCAACCGAATGCGGTTCCAAATGTGGGTGCTTTTGAACCTGTAACTTTCGATCTTCATCGTAATTTTGAAGATATAAAGCAATTTGTAAAACGAATGGAACTAAGTAGTTCGATATTCTACGGTGTATTTGCATTTATGTGGCTCATCTTTTTGTGGGAGTCATATTTAGCAAAGAGACAGGTAACAAAGCGTCCATTCTATTGGAATTAATATAAAACTAAATATACTTAATTTTGTTAGCACAAAATCTACAAAACATGCACCGATATTCCAAGAGCGTTAGTTGGAATTTTGGATACAGCCACTTTTAATAAAGCCAGAAGCTACCAGTTGGATAATTCGAATTTTGACTTCTATTCAAGATGGTTTTCACAAATTGAATCTGCTGTAATATTATTATTTCATATAAATGTAGATTGTCACTACTAAATGATATTTGTTTTTTGTTAGCTAATTTTGTTGCTTGGCGGAATTCCATTTCTGTGGATTTATTCTGGGAGCTTGTTAACTAAATTGGGATACAGCAGTGAAGTAATATTATAATTATAAAATACATTAAAAATGTCGTAGTAATTTAAGTTTTTTATTGACAGATTTTGCAAACCCTTGTGTTTTTATTTTTATCAAGCATTTACAGCACGATTATTGATTTACCGTGGTCAGTTTATCATACGTTTGTAACTGAGCAAAAACACGGTTTTAATAAACAAGTAATTTTTCTCAAAAAAATATTTTTATATTTCCTTCCTAATTTGTAATTTGTCGTATATTTAGACGCCGTTGTTTTACGTCAAAGACCGAATAAAGAAGTTTATTGTGACTCAGGTGATTATGTTGCCAATCGTTTCCGCGTTGATTTATATAATAAAAGTAGGCGGCGACTATTTTTTCTTCTACGTTTGGATTTTCACCATTGCAGTTTCTTTGGTATAAGTATTGATTTGATAGTTGATGCTATCTGGTTTTATATTTTTAACGATTTTTTAAATGTTTAGTTTTTATTGACAATTTACCCTGATTTTATCGCGCCATTGTTTGACAAGTACACGCCATTGCCAGAAGGAGATCTTAAAACTCGTATTGAAGATTTGGCTGCTAGCATCGATTATCCATTAAAAAAGATATTTGTAGTTGAAGGTAAAAAAAGGTTTTGTTTAAAATAATTTCATAGAATTTTTTTAAATAGTTTAATTTAAATGGATTTGTAATAGCTACGACCTCGGTTAATGTTTACGAAAGCTAATATTTATTTTTGGTTTTATTTATTTCTAGGATCAAAACGGTCATCCCATAGCAACGCGTATTTGTATGGATTTTTCAAAAATAAGAGGATTGTGCTTTTCGATACCTTGCTGGAGGATTATAATCCTTTATCAAAAAAACCCGAAGAAACTTCTGAAAACACTCCGGCTGAAAATACAGAAGAGGTATATAGTTTAGGGAGTTAATTGTCTTGGTCAATTATTTCCCATATTGGAGTTTCTATAAGGAATATTGAGTTTATTTTTAAAATTGATTGCTAGCGTCGTGATAAAGTGAAACCAACTGGCTGTAAAACACCTGAAGTAGTTGCTGTACTGGCTCACGAGTTAGGTCATTGGAAATTCAGTCATGTATTGAAGAACTTTGTTATTACTCAGGTTTGTTACATTGATTTTAAGTAAAATTAGCACATAAAAAATCGCCGAATTTAAGATACTAGAAAATAGGAGTAAGAAAAAAAAAAGCTTTTATTAAGTACCATAATGAAAGCCATTCTTTAATGTCTTAACCAAGTGAACAAAAGTTTTTTTGGACTGCTTGTGCATATTTCAAAATTTGAAGTTTGTGTGCAATTTTGAGCATCGTGATGAGAAGATATTAGCAATTTTTAGGTCACAACGAATTTTTTTATGTGAAAATTCTGTAAAAATTAGAACAATTTTTATTGTGATGTTTTTTTCATTTCATGGATTCAAAAAAAGTCGATGACACATCGAGTCATACTTAACCGGTTTTGATATAACCGAGATTGATCATTTATTTTTTAACATTTTCACAGACGAATTTACTACTGTGCTTTGTTGGATTCAGCTTTTTATACAAAAACGAAGTTTTGTATCAAGCTTTTGGTTTTTATGATTCAAAACCCACTTTTATTGGACTGCTTATTATATTTCAGTTTATATTTTCACCCTACAACACTGTGAGTATCACTGAAGTTGAATGAGTAATTTTTATTCAGTTTATTATAATGTTTATTATTATGATGTATTTTAGTTGCTTTCATTCATTGTAACCGCCATGACTCGATATTTTGAGTTTCAAGCCGATGACTTCGCGAAAACTCTTGGAAAGGAGTATTATTTAAGATCTGCTTTAATTAAACTTAATCGAGATAATTTAGGTTTCCCCATTTATGACCGCTTGTATTCCATGTGGCACCATTCGCATCCTCCACTACTGGAGCGCTTGGAGGCTCTCAAAACAAAAGCGAATTAACTTGTTTTTTTTTTTTTGAGATAGCGGCATAATTTAAATTGTCTGAAAACTTAAACTGGATTAATTATGCCAAACTTTTGTAAACAAATAAGTTTAATCAAATTATTTTGCACAAATAAACTTGATATCCATTTATTAATTACCCAATCGAAAATATGTTTTACCGTAATATTTTTGTACAATGCCAGCATGAGCAAACTTTAAAATTCTAGGGGGAATCAAACTTTTTAGATAGTGAATAGTTATTAAGGTTAAAAAATGCAAACATTATTGGTATTTTATAACTTTTTAATTTTTTCTAATTTAAGGAATGAAATGAGAATACTGCACAACTTATAAATTTAAAAAGGACTATCATAGATTATTTAGACCAGTGTTTTCCCAACTATTACAGTATTGTGCTCTGCCCCAGTTCCGGCGCAAGGCGGGTTCTCTGCGTTCACCGGAATCCGGCCCCCACGTTTAGTATGGCCCCTCGGTCTTGGAAAATTGTTTGGTGTATAATATCATTACCAGATGACACTACCAGTAAAAATATGTTGCGATGTAGCCAATTTATGCTACATAGTAAGAATATGTTAACATGTATAACTATGTAGCATATTTATGCTACGGATATATCTATAGTTCTGTATTTGATGTAACGAGACTAAATTCCGTGTATTTCAATGTAGATTTATTTGAACTTCTTAATTAAAATTCTGTACAATTTCATGCTCAATTTTAGATTTGTAAACTTTTAAAACATCTAGAATGGCGAATATAGAAGATTCTGGTAATACGTTTTTCGAAGATATTCAAGATGACTTAAAAAGTATCGAAAATGCATTTAGTAATTGGGAAAGAATTACAAAATTATCACAAAGTTGTATTAGGTAAGTACTAAATCATTATACAGTAAAGTTTAGATTGTATTGCTAACCTGCAAAGGTACTAATTTTTAACTTCTTTTTTAAAGTAAAATAGTGGCTTTAACAAAAGAATACAAGGCATTTGTAAAAGTAGATGCTTCTACTTTTGTGGTGCCGTTTTCACAAGAGAAGTTGGATGGGACAAAGTATTTGCTTGCAGTTAAAATATCAAATGAAATGCAGAATTTATATGACCGTTTGTAAGTTAATAGACCAAGTATCAGAAACCATGTTCACGTCTTTGCCATTAGAATAATGTTCTTTAAATTTTTAATTTAACAGAGGAGAATTAAAATCCGAGATGACCAAAGCTACGTCTGCCTGCAAAACCATCAAGAATTTATTTAGATCAAGGAATTCAATACTTAAAGGAAATCATCTAATCAAAGCCACTGCTGACAGACCGTCTATTGCTGCCATATTGGAATACATTGATTCTGTTAAATGGTGTTTAGAAGAAGAGTATCTTTTAAATTAAATATTCAAATACTGTACTTGCAGTAGCTGAAATGTGATATTCTAGTTGTTTGTTATTGTCCTAAATTGTATCATGCTTTAGTTATGGTTGTAGACATATTGTTTTAATGCAGTTTGATATGACATCTACAAAGAACTTAAAAGAATATTGGAAAGAGTGGAAAGTAGAAGATATGAATTTAGAAGGTATTGTAACTCTTATTAATCATTTAATTACTGTAGGCTGTGATTAATTTATTCTTTTAACTTTACAGTCGATGTTCGTCTTCTTTTAAATAGCTTCATTCGAGATTTTGAGAAATTGAGCGCTGATGCAAAGTTAGCGGAAAGCGTAACTTCACTACGATCAGGTATTTAAACAATACAGTACTTTATAAGTCAGACCCTTTTTATATTGATGGTATGTTGAAACGGAGCTTATACCATAAGTGTCGGTTAATTCTTTCCTTTATCAATATAAAGTTTGTTAATTGTAAGACGGTTAATTCATTTAGATAAACTGAGAAATAATTCTCCAGATCTACATAATGGAATTTCCAGGAAATGTAGAGAATATTGCAGCGAATTCAAAAAGTGCATTATGAAATGGGATGAATTAGTTAAGAAAACGTTACCTTTAATTGAAGACATAGGTGAAGAAAGTTTAAACAACAAGTAAACTAAGTGAAATAATCTTTGCTTATACATTGCTATAATATTTGATTTCCTTTACGATTTAGAAATGGTGATAAGGGAAAAAGATTTAGCAGCAACATCCAAAAAAATTGCGATCATTTATTAGATTTTTATGATCAGATCGTAAGTTTGCTTAATATTTTGTAATCCTGGATACTTTGTTTATCGATTGATTTATTTGGTAAGGTTTCTCAAAAAGACACAATGGGCGTTTTTATTACGCGACTAGATGGTCTTGCACAACTTCAAAAAAAATCGGATTCATCAAACTCTTCGATTGCCAGCTGCTGTGAGAATTATAAATTATTTATGGAATATTTAAAACAAGTTATAGTTATTATTTTTATTGGGATTTTTGTAGGGGAACATGGTATCCATGTCTACAATTGTTATGTTAAGGAATGCTCTACAAAAGAAATTATAGTGAAAAATGCGGCTCACATTTCAGATTCATATCAGATGTCTGTCTTAAAGTCAATGTGGAAACATCAACCGGAATTAAATGAAGATGTTGAGATAAGAATTCTAGCGATGTTACAGGTTGCAGATTTAGTTTAATAAATACAGTAATTATTTGATTAATATAGTATGGTAACAAATTAATTTTTACAATAAACTTCAAATTGAAGTCTTAACTTTAAATGATTCGATCGGTGATAAAATAGTTATTACCGGTAATAGAGAAAATTACCTTTTAGTTTTATCTTTCTTGTAATTGATTGTCTGAGTTAATTTAGTTTAAAAAGGCTATTTTTGAAACGCTTAACATGTTTTAAAAAAAGCTATGAAATTAACTAAAATTTTAAAATAATTTTCTTTAAACTGTACATAGAATTGACGGTTAAAATGTTATTTCAGAATTTAAATATATTTTTAAATACCGGTAATATACAGTAGGTGGATGAAAGGTTAAAAAATGTTAATGTTTTTGAGCCAAACTGTGTCTCGAATACTAACAAAGTTGGGAATCAATTGCAAGTATAAAAAACGTAGTGGCTGGGAGGATGAAAATAGCTGTATATTAACAGAAAATAACATGATAAAATACAGTAATCAAGTTCAAAAATATCAAAACGGTCTCAGTGCCACTTGTAAGTCTTCAATGAAGAATTGCCGCTTTGTTTTGATAAGTGATTTTCAAACAATAAATTGATGAATGGGTGGAAAGAACTTGCCTACGGGAGTTTTAACATTAAAAAGGGTGAGCAAAGGTTTAAATTACTCGAATTTCAATTATTACATTTGATGTAACGTGCAGTTTATATTACGGCGTGAAGTGATTACGTTGTATAGAGATTTGCTACGAACTGCCAAACAAATTTCAGATCAAAATCATCGAGAACAAGTCAAGGAGTGGGTCAAGGCGGACTTCAAAACTAATAAGCATCATCAAGACGAGGTCTTTATTTTTAATATTTGTAGAGATTCTTTAAAATTTAAAATGACTTTAAATATTTATAATGTATAGGAAACAATCAAATATCTTATCGCTCATGGTCGGCAATTTCTAAAGCAGTTACAGACAACAATAACTCTTTCAAAGTAAATGTTTTTGATGCTTAATAATATAATATTGAAAGTTAATTGTTTATTTGTTGAATTAGTTCGTAAAAGCCATGGCCACTGAAGAAGATGCCGAATTAAAAGAGCTGGTAATTCAAACTTTGGAAAATAACGGTGTTTTGGCTAAAATACGAGTAAGTTTGTCAAATTTGTTGCGTAATAACTAGCTATAATTATTTTGTTTTAAATACAGGCACAGTTACGTGCCAGCGTTTTTCTAGCCTTGGAAGAAGCTAATTCTGAACAGGTTTTGCACTTTAGTAATGATTGATGTAAGAATTTAATTCAAAAGATTGTCATATTTAGGTTGGGAAAACGTTTAGCAATAAAAAATTTCAACAGTATTTATCGACAAAAACCGGTATGATATTTTAATCTAATACATCACAAATGTAACTGTTAAGAACGTCTTTTACATAAAATAAATATGATTTTACTTTATATTTTGTTTAGGAAAAGTAACTGCGAGTTTGGTTTATCAGTTTTTGAGGCATTTTAAACTTGAATCAACTTTGAGCGTTTATGAAGCTGAATCTCAGTTTGTAAGTTTGTTTAATGTTTATTAAATCTTTTTTAATCCGGTTTTTCATTAGGGAAATTTGTATTCTTACGACGATCTAAAGAATTTCTGTCCAGAGTTAGATGCCCTTTCAGACGATCCAAATAACGGATCGTTACTAAGTGTTGTTGTAAATAATTATCAAGAATCGTCTGGTGATAATATTAAAAAGGTAATTTAATACTTCTCATCAACATTAATTTAACTTTAAAATTAACTTTTTGAATGCCAATCAAACGTATAGAATGATATACTTCCAAATGTGCCATTAAATGCAATAGAGAGCATGTTAACGAATGAAATTATTGGATTGCAAGCTGATGTTTTTCAAGCTGGCGACGATGTTAAATCTGACAATTCATCCTCGCATACCATCTTGACAAGCAATAAGTCACTCAGTGAACGTCCAAACGACCTTTTTGCTGGGAAAGTCAATTCCACAGCTGATCAACTGCTATCTAATAATTTTGGATTTAATAATAAAGACGTTAAAACTGATAATGTGAAAACGAGTGGATTTAGTTTATCATCATTGAATAACGCTCCTCCGTTGCCAGGAGTAAAAGATGGTATTTTTTTAAACCGATTGACCAATTTTTAAATTTTATTTGTAAGTTTAATAAACGATTACTTTTTATTTAGTGAAGTTGCAACAAAGCAATGGAAATTCGAAATCAAAATTTAATCAACTATCAAAACAGAGTAAGTGATATGAGAAATGTTTGATGGTTTGAGTTAAAACGACCGTGTGGATTTAAGTTAAATTTAGTTTTCAAAATTAGTAGAAGTACCAGTAACCTTTCTTTAAAGTTGTTTTAATGAGATATTTTTGACTTTCGTAGTGATTTGCATTATTTATATCAAAATTGTTAGCACTTTCATATATTATTTGGTGAAAATATTATTGAACCGGTTGTGTATTAGGTAAATTTGAGGCTGAAATTAAATTTGTCATTCTAAACCATACATTTGTTACGATCAGTGATCGATTTTTGAAATAGCGACTTCATTTTCATAAATTACATTAAGTTTGTTGTACGCTATATAAAATTCAGCATACTTTTGATTTTTGTAGGTGGTGAAAACGATGATTATGAAGATGATTTTCATTCATCTGCTAGGTATATCATCATATTTTTTTTCAATGTATAGAATTTTAACTATACTTCTGCATATTGGAATAGTTTAAATTCTATGTTGAAAACCGATCTTAATAACAGTATTGAAGAAGAAATTGAGGAAAACATATCTGGAAATTTAGACGAGCCTCTTAGTTATGATGCTACATCAGAAGTAAGAAAATCGATTATTATTGCTTATATTAAGTTGTATTACAGTATATTCAATCATCGTTTATTTTAGCATGACTGTGTGACGTCCGATCGTACTGTATCACATATAAGTACAGCTGGAATTGATTATCTTGAAAGTATTGGTTAGGTTAGTTTGCACTTGTTTAATTATAAATAGACATCTAAATATAGATGTACCGTAGTACAGTATTTTGACGTTAATTACAAATAAACACAAAATATATTGACAAAAGTTATGCCACTGCAATTGAAATTTGGTGGTTAACATCGTAACATTAAGCAAATTGTGATCAGCATTGATGTCTACATCAGCACTTATCAAGTTGAAATACCGAATTATTTTAGCGAGGGGACAATTTTAATTTGATGTGAAGGAGCGTGGTGTATGTGTGTATTTCGTATTAAAAAGTTTATTTCGCGACAATTTTAACGTTATTTAAAATTATTTATGTAACCCATTTTTACATCGTATTAGTTGTATGTCTTATCAGTGATCTGTCAAACAGCATTTAAGTTTAATTGAAAACCACGTTAAATTCAATGGCGGGTGCATTACGCTTCTGTGAAACATTGCGTCATGCAACTGAACTTTATCAGAATTTACGAGTTCCGTGTCTACAATTAATTAATGTACGTGGAGTTCGCGGTGGAAGTAGAAGGTAAAACTCGATAATTCTTTATTGTGTAACAAATATGTTTTACTAGTCTATAAGTCTGTCTGATTGAGTTCATGAAATCTATCTGCTATTGTACTGGACAATACAAGTTAGGAAGTTTAATGTAATACTGTACTGTGCTGTATTACGACCTGAGTGGTCGACAGTACCGTATATTAAATTGTTTGTTGACATGTAAAAAGCGTTGTAGTGATCGTATAAACTTGTAATAAGCTTATTTTTAATAACAGAGTGTTGCCGTTAGACACCTATTTTTCTGAAGAGGCTGATAAAAAACAAGTTGGGAAAGAATCTTCTGAAGATTTTGATGATCCAGAATTCTCGAGCTTCAGATCCAAACGATCCTATCAAACAGAGAAACGCGTTCAAAATGATAATCGGTACGAACATTCATTTGAGGATGAACGATCTTTTAGAAATAACAATTCATATTATGGGGAAAGAGACGATTACTCACCTAGGAATGAAAAATCATTTAGAAAAGAAAATTCATATTATGGGGAAAGAGACGATTTCTCACCTAGGCATGATAAATCATTTAGAAAAGAAAATTCATATTATGGGGAAAGAGATGATTATTCACCTAGAAATGAGAAATCATTTAGAAAAGAAAATACATATTCTGGGAGAGACGAATTTTCATTTAGAAATAAAGAGCCATTTAGAGCCGGAAACTCTTATGCTCGAAGAGACGATGACAATGCAATGAGAAATGAAAAACCATTTAGAAATAAAAATTCATATGATAGAAGAGACAACGATTCATTTAGAAATGCGAAACTATCTAGAAATGAAAATTCGTATGATCGAGATTATGACAATTCGTTTAGAAGTGAAAAACCATTTGCTCGAAAACACAACGCTTCATTTAGAAACGAAGGTTCATATACTAAAAAATTTGGGAATTTTTACGGAAACGAAAAGCCATTCAAATATGCAGAGTCGTTGGAAAATGAGACATCGGTCGAGAGTAATCAACATTCATTATCAACCGAATCGACTCCAAAAAAGATCAGTAAAAAAGCGGAAGAAAAACAAATGTTGCAGAAGAAACTGGCTGATATTTTTCATCAAAACTTAAGGTCGGATGAAGAAGAGCCCATAACGGCTGATAACCAGTTTCGAAAACTAGCAGAAGTGATGACACCATTGATTACATTTCCCTACGAGCAACAGCTGAAAATGAAATACCAAAAACACGACTTAGTTCTAAGAACTTTTGTCCATCGTATGATAGGGAATTACGTTCGTATGCAAAAGAGATCGAACGGATTGCCATGTATTTTGGAACCAGTTCGTCCTTCTCCAATTGTTGAACAGTACCGAAATAAAGACGAATTTAATGTAAATATTGGCATCGATGGAAATCCTAAAACAGTCGGATTTTACGTCGGATCGTGGGATAAGCAAATGGTTACTGTTCCAGGTGATGAAGTTGTTATTACTAAAGACTCTCACAAACAAGTTGCTCGTGCCTTTCAAGATTATATTCGGGAATCTTCTCATCCGACATGTCTAAGTTTTAAAGAAGGCGGCGTTTGGAGACAGATTCGCATTCGGTCTAATTCAGTTGGTGATTTAATGGCAATCGTAATTATCTATCCCAAAGATTTAACTGAGGTAAGTTTAGATCCTATATTACAGGGTGTAGTAAACCTATTGTAAGAGAGCATACTAGATATACAATAGCTGAATTGTCTTTTTTATAACTTTGCTTTTTTATGAATTTTGTTAATACGTAGTATGGTTTTTTTTGGTTAGGCAGCAATATTAGAAGAACAGGATAAGCTTAAAGAATATTTTACAAACGGTCCTGGAAAATGTTGTAATTTAAAGTCATTGTATTTCCAGGCTTGGTGAGTATCAACAAAAAAACCATTTTGTGAGGTGCAGCGTAGTTTTTCATTTGTGTTAATGTAAAATGGTTCTGTTAGCGAACATACAAGATGTACTCATGAACAGGCTCCTTATAAACTGCTGTTTGGTGAAACTCATCTAATTGAAACGTTGAACGGTTTAAAATTTAAAATCTCACCTGAATCGTTTTTTCAAAGCAACAAGCAAGCGGCTGAAGTGCTTTATGAAACTATTAAAAATCTTGCAGTTAAAGACGCCAACGCTACGATTTTAGATTTGTGTTGTGGCACCGGTAACTAAGTTTTAAAACGATACAGAAAGCTACATCAGTGTTTGGTGTTTAATGTTTTTAATTACTACCAAAAATCGATATTTCAATTTAGTAATTCAAAATTTGTTTATTAGAAACAAGATGTTTGGTTTAAAAAATGGTATCTTAGAAATTAAACTTAAATGCAAACCTGATAGTTTCTCACCGAGGTAATACATGACTAATAAACTTTAATTTGGCAGGGACAATTGGCTTAACTATGGCTCAAAACGTTAAACAAGTGATTGGTATTGAAGCAGTCGGCCAAGCGGTTTTAGACGCTCGACAAAACGCGATTTTAAATGGTTTGTAATTCGCAAAAAAATTTAATAAAACCGCTTTTAAATAAATAATTGAATATTTTAATTTGATTTTAAGGAATCGACAACGCAAAGTATTACACGGGCAGCGTAAGGACATTTATTGACGACGCTTGCAAAAAGTTGTCTAATGAAGACGTCATTGTAGTTGCTAATCCACCAAGGGGCGGTTTAAGTATGAAATATTTTTGTTATTGTAAAATCTGATTACCTCATCTATACATCAATCAAATAAATTTGAAATATTCATCAATGCCAAACAGCACGAGGTGCTCAACAAATTTCGTCATACAGAAAAAACAACTACAATGATCAACAATTTGTTTCTGTTTTGATTAAGATAATTGACATTATTTTGCATCATTTCATGTTGTTTGATTTTTTGTTGTTGATGTAATTAGATTTTTTTTAACATGGACGTGCACAATAACAATCGCTACTATATCTCAATTTTTTAATCTTAAATTTCCTTAATCCTTATTTTAGCTAACGACGTAATTGATGCTCTGAGAAAGTCGAAATCAGTTCATCAAGTTATTTATATTTCGTGTCAACCAGAAGGTCCTTGTATGGGCGATTTTGAAAGGTGCTAATTTTTGTTTGATTTTTTATTTGTCAAGTTATCTGCCACTCGTGGTTTAAGCTTTAGAACTAGGTTATTAATAGTTTTATTATTAGGACGTTCGTGTGAAATGTCTAATAAGATTGATCACCTCTGACTCAGAGGTTTGTTTAAAAGCTAAGTTTGTTTTAAGTACAGTAGTCGAAGCTTGAAAATATGTAGTGTGATTATTTCATAGTGCAACTTAACTTTAAAGGTCGATATTGACATTTTAGTGAGCCTTAGTGTGTTTTATTTTGGGGGCATTTTAAGTATTCTGTCATGAACAGCTTAGTATTTGTAAAACTAAAGTATCTTGACGGTTATGTTGAAATATTTCATTTATCACGCTTTGTGCTAATAAATATATTACATTCATATTTTTTCTAACATTCAGGTTTTCTAAACCTGAATTTTCCTAGCATAGTTGAAGAAAGTAGAATAACTTTTTCCTGCTGCTCAACAAAGTTTTTTAAAAAATGATTTTTTATTAGAGCATGTTAAATTTGATAAAAACATTTTTGGTCAAACAAATTTCAGACATAATACAAGCATTATATAAAATTATAAATAGCCTTAAAATATTTTTTTGTATGTGCACCATTTACAGTATTGTGTCACAGCCGTCGATCTGAATTCAATTTTTACGTTTAAACACTTTTTACTTTTTAGACATTGAGAAGCAGAAAATAGACGTTATTGTTAATGAAAGTGGGCTACAATGCAGTAGACATAATGATTTATTATAGCTTTTTATGATTTGCCAATTGGTCACGTTAGATTTTGGTATGTTTGACCTGGTGTTTGTTATGGTAGAAAACAAAGCTTGGAACATGATGTGGCGAAAATTTTTTAAATTTATTTGCAGATTACTAATAAGTTTGATTGATTTAGGTTGTGCTTGCCTGCATGGAGTAAAGATGGAAAACCATTTGTGCTAAACCATGCAGTTCCAGTCGATTTGTTTCCTCATACTTCTCACTGCGAATTTGTTATGCTGTTTAATCATTTGTTGTGAAGCATTGGTACAGTATAAGAACTAGTTATAGTTTGATAAAGTTTTCAATTTTTTATTTGAAACAATCCAAATATCAGTAGTAATCCTTTATCAGTTATTGGCGTTTTTTTAAATAACTGATTAGCAGTGAAAGGTGTTCTGTGAAAAATAACTTAGTTTAATGAAACTCAATTTTAAACTTAAACAGCGAAATTTTGTGGTCGATTATTAAAAAAGTAGCTTAAATTTAAAATCTAGTTAATCGAAAGCAAAATTTTATTTCCCATGTAGCCACATTTATTGCCATATAGCTGAATTAGAAACAATGAAGTATCTCTGATACTAAATAAATTGAGTGAATATTATACCAAAGGTAGTGGCTTGAATCCAGTTCTAAGCCCACCAGTGACGCTTGTAATTCCATTGCATAATGATTAACAAATTTAGTTCTTGAGTTCGTAGCGACGCAATGTTAATTAAATTAGTTGACGATGGCGTTGAGCGGTGTTTTGTGAAAATTTTCCTTTTGCTTAGCTGCAGCCGCCATTGCTAATGGTTGTTTAAATGTTGGTCGATATTTTAAAATGTCAAGTGGTCGTCGATAGTAACTGTTTAGATCACAGTAACAAGTAGGACATCCCATGGCATTTTTCTTGAATCCACAACTGATGGGGCATTTAGACTTTTTGCAATATCGACGTGGCGCTCTGTAGTACGGGACGCCACAGTGGCAATCGTAACATCCATCCCCATCCTTTGTAGCGTTACAGCCATCTGGGCAATCACTTAATTCACGACGGCATCGTTTCAATGGGCCATCGACTGTTAATAGAAATGGCACATAGTTTTATTAGGTTTCATGAATTTGGCATGCTAATGTTATTTAATTTTGAATTAATATTTATAATTAAATTAACACGTGCAGATTGTGCGTTTGTAAAGCACATTATGTGCTTTTCATCACTAAATTTAGTCAATAGTATTGGTTTTCAATCAAAACTTAAGACACAATTATTATATATTTTTAAAGTCGCTAATAGCGTATAAATATTCCATTACTAAAAAAATTACATAGTCATAACATAAAATCAACTTTTTTCCGGTATTTTAATAAAAAAATAATATTGCATAATCATATAGACATAAAACTAGCGATTACGCAGTAAAATTCTACCGTATCTGAAAAGGCTTGTTTAAAATAATTGAATATATATCTTACCTGGGGTGCAATTGACTAGACAGGTAGAGACTACCACAATCAGCACGATTAAAGTAAAAATATTCCACACAACGTTCATTTTGTAGATGTGAGCATCTGAAGATTTGCACTTCACTTAAAAATGACTTAATAAACTAAAACTTGAATATTGAAATAAGAAAAAAAGAATATCACTGCAAGGGGGGGTTGAATCTTAAGTCCGGATTCGTGACTGCTTCTGCCCACGCACAATTTGCAAATAATATTTTCCAGCAAATTTTTATGACAAAACTGTTTTAACTCCTCTTTTTTTTTTCTTCCAAGAAAATAAAATTTTTAGTGTTGCCTAACAATCAATAACTAGCTAAAAGCGATGGTTTGTAATCATTTCTTTTTATAGAGCCAGTGATGATTCATGAACTTTATTTGGGGGTTTACAGTGGCCACTCATACATTTTTATATGTCCACACATTGGGGGAATTACGTATTGGAGAGGAGGCCTCATTCCCATTTGTTACTTTTATGAAAACTATTAGCTGCTTATTTTGATTTTGCGTTATTATTATAGAAAATGGGGGTGGCAAGAACTTGTGCGAATTTTTTTATTCATCCCCTTCATACACTCCTTTAAACTTTTTCTTTTTAAGTGCTATACTGTACTGTAGATGTGTAGACTCTATTGAAGAATAACAAGGTCGTCTGATTAAACTTTTCGTATTTTTATGATGCATTTTCCCATCTAATAAAAAGCTGTTTCTCAAACTTTGAACGTCTGAGATTCTGAGTATAAAGTAGGCCCTTTAGGCCCTGAGTATTCATTTTCATAATTAAAATTTTAAAGAATTTAATTGTATCATCATTATGGTGAAAATGTTGACGTTTTCGTAGAATTTTGTTACTTTGGTGAAAGTCTTAGTTTGAGTCATAAGAAATTGATTAGTTTATTTTTATAAATAACGTAATTCTACATTTTACTTAGTTCTTATTTTTTAAAAGAAATTTCAGAAAATTTTCATTAAATTATACTGCTAGTGATTATTTTTAATAGTTGGTTGAATTGAATCTTTTTCTTTTTTGAATACTTATTTTCATTTGTTTTTTTATTTGATAGGACTTTACTGATTTTATCGGTAATTACCGTAATTTTTATTGTTGGCTTTTTAATTTAGACAATTTTTACAAACTGTAACCCAAATGACGAGTATAACAATTTGACAATGTTTATTGGTGCAACCTTTTGAAAATTTTAAGTTTATTTCACATTTTAGTGAATATTTTATTAACAGTAGATGAATAGTGACAATAACAATACTTGAACACCTTTACTTACCATTGCTTGGGAACCACTGCAACAAACAAAAGTTTTAGCTACTTGTTGCTATTTTGTATGTGATGAAACATTTAAAAGAATATTTTTTTTTACTTGTATAGCCTAAAGGAGTTTTAAAATACTAGTATATATAGGAATTGAAATGACTTGGAGGTGAAATAAGCAAAAAGAAAGAAAAATACGTAATAACAAAAGAGGGATCCTGTTTTACCACCTACTGTACTTAAAGGATTAAATATCTTTTGTTGTTGACGAATATTAATTAATTTTCTATTTTAGCATTTTTTACTTTTATTCTGAGAAGAAATGCTGAGTCTTAAAATGTCATAAAAAGTTGCAAATACTGTACATATCGATGAGACATTGCATTTTTGCTATTTTATTTAGAAAAATATTTGAACCAGTTGACCTCACGTAATTCTGTCCACTTAAAATCATTTTTTGTGTTGATTTTTCTTCTAAAATAGAAAACTAAAAGGTTAGTTTCCTTGACCGCTGAAAAATTTCCCCCTAGTATACCATAATGTGTAATGATAATTTGATATTGCATTTGTCTTCAACTATTTTATTCAGAAATAACGCGTATTTGAAAATTTTCTGCTTGTTTTATAATAATTGTTACGGTACGGCACCTTATAATTTTTTTTATTTTTAAAAAGTTTTTTTTTGGTGAAGTTATGCATTTTTTGTTACTCAGCGTGCTCTCTGCATCACATTAACGCCCACTTTCAAAAACATAAGTTTTTTTTTTTTTTTTTTTAAATTCATTAGTTGGAATTAGGCTATGCATTATGTTTTACCTTTTTAAATTTTTGACATTTGACATGTTTTTTGATGCAATATGATGTGTTTAAAATTAAACGTTTACTTGTTTAAATGTATATGGCTTCATTATCAAATGTTGCAACAAATTTTGCCCTAAACATTGGATTTTCTTAATTTTTTTAAAAAGTGTCAGTAGTTAGCACCTGCTGTTAACATTTTTATCAGTAAATAAATTTAGTTATCGTGTCAAGGGATTTCACTTTTTGTTAAGCTTTAAATAACGTTTGAAGAGACTTTTATGAGTAAAAATTTAAAAAATTTCATGGTGAAATCTATAGTACAGTATATGAAACTGTACAGAAAACTGTACTGAAAGAAGAAAAATTAAGTAAAGCTTAAGAAAAAAAACCCACATTAAAGGTTTAAAATCTAAATGGCACAATTAGGATTTTTGTAAATCAATTGCTTTTCAATTTTGAAATGCGTATTTTGTTGGTTAAAAATTCATAATAATTTTATTGATAAAGGTAAAACAATTGCATAAATCATTGTCGTATTTCCAATTGTCTTTGTAAATTTATAAAGTTTTGCCAATCTTAGTATTGTTATGATTTATCTGCTTAAACAACTACGGCAGCTTTAATATTTTCTTGCGGTTTAGGACCAATTGACCTCGGTAGAGCGAAAGGTACAATCACCACGATGTTAATTAGCCAGCTGTCACTATAAACCATAATTTAAATCATTTAATCGGTAGTTTGGCGTATTAATTAGACATTTTGAAGGTATAATTTGTATGAAATTTATTTGATCAACTATCATAATATAATTTTTATTACAAGTGCAGTACATGCACTTTACCTAAAATCTGAATTTCCTTCAACTTGGACGGATGAGTAAGATAAGGGTTCAAGGAAATCAACTAAACAAATGACGGATCATTTATCATTCAATGTTTTTTATATATAAATTTTCTATTTTACACGGTTTATTTAATATTATATGTTTTTTTTTTTTGGTTGGATAGACTACACATTTTACACACACAAGAATAAACACTGTCGTCTATCTGAAAATAAAAGTTTACAACAAATAAAAGTAAAAAGCTAAACAAAACGTTGGTCCTCAACCACCGGCCCGCAGTTTCAAGTACTGTATTTATAGTCAAATTAGGGTACAACAGAGATTTTTAATACTATTTAGTAATGTTTTACAATCATTTCTTTATAGTTTGTTTAGCGGTCCGTAAACGAAAAACAATGGGTTGAGAACCGCAGCTTTTCACCGTAATAATTGCTTATAAATGGAATGTTTTGAAGCTTTTACAACTTAATGTACACGTTATTATGCTAAAATAATAGTGAAATGCTTTTTAAGTGGTTAGTAATTATTAGTAATATAGTAAAAAGCAAATAGCCTTTGAAATAAAGTTTGTAAAAATGCAATGTTAATGCGGTTAATAACAAACTAATAAAGTAGTAATAATAGGGAAAAAAGTGTAGTGCAAAAACAGAAAAGCAAGTAGAAAAACTTTAGAAAACAATAATGGCTAGATGCGAAAACAGTTAATGATAAAATTCAATTATCCGGTTGTCTTTGGCATTTTTTTTATCTTGTCCGCAGTATGGAATATTTAGTAACCACCACCAAGGCGATTGTTGCCTGGACGATATCCGTTTCTGATTTCAATGCCTAGAAGTACAGAAAATAATAAATTTAACATTGCAAATGCATGTTTGACTATTTCAATTCTTTTCTATTTTACGTGTGACTATTTAAGCTAAGTTTTTAGTGTAACTGAAATTTTAGTTAATTTTTGATGACAAGAAATATTTTTTCTCCTTGTAAGAATGAAGCACTTTTAAGTATGACCCTAATTTTATTTGAGCAGTTTATCTACTTTGAGTAACTTATTACTTGAACATTTGACTTGTATGAGTATAAAAAATAAACTTACATCTTGGTGGTCCAGGTGGGCAGGGTTGCTTACCACGGCAGGGTACAAACTGGCTACATCTTTGACCAATTGGACATTTAATATCCTATCAATCAAAATTGAATAAGTAAATGAACTATTGATTAATAATTTACTGTAACTTTGCATATTCAGAAAGCGTTTTATAAAATCACAAAATAAAAGTGAACTTACCCTACATGTGAGTGGTCTTGCTATAATCATGAAAGAATATAAAAATATTTATTATTTGTTTATATATCATTTTTTGAATGCAGATTAATTGACTTACGTCTTATTCGGTCATTGTTGGTGCCACCACCGTATCCGTCAGCGTTGACTAAACAAACGGCAATCAAAACCAAACAAAATACGATCAAAGTTTTAGACATTTTCAATTTTTGTTTGCAAAAAAACGTTTACACCAGAAAAAATATTCTGATATAATGGGTAATATTTGTTTAACTAAAGCATTTATATATACACTTTATCCAGGATGTATTTGCAGGTTTATTTTTGCAATTAGCAAGAATAATCTTTGGCAACGGATGTTTATTCTCCAAAGGTGACTTTCCATTCGCCCTATGCCAAACCCCTCCGTTTCCTTTGCAAATTTTTTTTTTGTTTTTGGAAATCGAAGCTTATCTGGTATTTCATCTTAATTTTCACATGTTTAATTTTGATGCTCGTATACGTGAGTGATGTATTCAAATTCTGCATAAACGCGACTTTTCTTGTATAGCTTAATTGACAAATTGAGTAAATTTACCTAATTGGAGTACGATACTTTGAAGCTCGTGTTTTTGTTTGCTTTTTACATAACAACCCTAAAATTACCAGTAAAAACCCAACATAAACTGTGATTGCGATACTTTTATTGGCCATATAATAATAGTTTTTCTAACAAATTGAACAATCACTTGTTACTTTATAGCTTTATTTCAGTGGTTGAAACATGGGATTTTTTTTCAAATACATTGCAAAATTTTAGTGATCATAACTTTAAAAACCAATTAAATTCTTGAAGATTTTTAATGCATATTGCTTTGGCAAATTCATTGTGCAGTTTGTCAGATTTGATCAATTTCGGTTTGACAAAAAAAGTTGACAAACTTATTATAATAAGTATTCCGGGAAATAATATAGTTAGCCTTGCTTTGCAGTTTCCTATTTTGATATGGGGAGTTTGTTTTATTTTTCTTTCCATTGATAACGTTGATCTGTTGATAAGCAATATTACGATTTACTGATAATGATTGATAGTTTTTATTAGCTGATTAGATTTGAGCCATTTTAAAAGTGTGACTAAGATTTTTGAAGGACGACTTACTGTAGGCATTTAATTTTATTTTATTGATGTATGATAATAGCGTTGTTTGCGTTTTAAGTCACCGTTTTATTGCTAAATTTATAATTACTTGATAAATTTCTCCTTCACTGTTTGTTTTATTCTTTGTAATTAAAAACGTGTGTGCTAAGGTCTTAAATTTAATTCTGTTTCATGATTAAATCAATACACTCACAGTATATTTAAAATATTTATTATTTAAAACAAGTAGTTAATTTAACTGGGATGTTCAAATAAACTTACATTAAGTTACAGTATTTTCATCGATTATTTTCAAGGTTCTTAATGGTTTACAATGCTTTGAAGTTTTGCAATTTTTTTAAATATTTTTATTGTCCAATTTTCCCAAATTTTATTTAAAGGGATCTGTTCGAGATTTCGAAGTTGTGATTTATTTTTTCGTTATCGAAGTATAGTATACTGTTTTTAAACTATAGAAATTGTTTTAGGGAAAACACACTCAGGAATTCCCTGATCAATGCAGTTTTATGTATTTAATATTATACGATTCTGCAAAAGGAAAACCTAATTATTCAATTAAAAGGGCTAGGTAAATTTAAAAAACGTAAGAAACATAAATATTAAGCTCTCAAGGGCCTTTGACGAAAGTTTTTTTTGACATAACCAACCAAATAAAACGACTATTTTAATATTTAAACATCATTTTAACTTTTGCATCATAATTATTAGTCAGTGGTTAATACTTGTTTCTTTCTCTATATCAAATGTGTTTGAGGATTTAAAAGTTATCCTTTAGGCATTTTAAAGTTTTAACATTATTGGTGACAACTTTAAATAAATGACAACATTTTGCCAACGAAATGAGCATACTAATGTTTCATATCTCAAATTCATATTTATTTTGAACAATGCATTAAAGTTGTTTACATTAGCGCTGTAAGAATAATAAACGATTTAACAGCTTCACAGTTGAATTTTACCAGCGATTATTTGAAGGAACACCTGTCATATTTTCAAAAATATAAAAAATGAATTAAACCAAAATGAGAATTTTATTTTGATAGCACTACTAACATTTGGGCTGGCAGTAAAATCCTCCTCTGCAATAATTATCAGAGCAAATTTGAAAACGTGGGCATCGGATATCCTACAGATAAATACAGTATTACAATAAAAGTTCAAAATATTAATTTTAATATACAATATTTAGTTCACTTACTCTACATGTTTGACGTCCAAATGCTAAAGTGAAAATTAAATAAGAATAATTAATTTAAAATACGATTGTACAGTACTTTAATCATGCAAGAAATTTGGCATTGGTGTATCAAAGAGAAATAGTCTTAGTAACTTATGACATTGAGTAACATTGTAAATTAAGGTACGCTTAGTAACAATCAAATTTAAATACTGTAATAGTAAAATGAAAGGTTTCAAAGAAAAATTTTATATTTGCAGTTTGATCAATTAAATTCATTGTTTGAAATAACCAATTGAATACTTGCAAGTTACAAGAACAATATTAGCACATTGAAATAAAAATACCAAATTTAAATTTAGTGAAAGGACTATAAAATCAATCAAGTAATTATATGATTCTAAAAATGAATCGCCAAATTTGGTACCTCAAAATTAAACTACGACTATCAATGACAGGAATGACAAGAATACCTTGTGTATTTCATAGGGTAGATTTTAATTTTTCTATTTGAATGACAAGCCACAGCCAATTTCTGCATTTACCTTAAGAATATACACTAATTACTTACGTCCCCTGTTGTTATAGTTGTTATTGTTACTTGGATTGTAATTATTGTTTGGGTTGTTGTTACCTCGTTGGCAATGGACAACACTGGCTATTAAGTAAACCAAAAACAATGCTAATAATAATTTTGCCATTTTAAACGGTCTTTTAATGTGCTAAACAGCTCTTTGACAACAATTGTGATGGTTTTTTAAAGTAACTCGAGTATCTTATACTCGAAACAATTATTAACGATAACATGTTATATTTAACACTTGCGAATCTCATTAAGATATCAATTGGAAAGTTCCAAAAACTTCACTTAATTGCAGTATTTAAGGATTGCATAACATGTAAAAATGTATTTACTGTTATCATCATCTTTATTCTTAGAAATACTGCGATTTTCACAAATTTAAAATAAATGTGAAAATGGATTAATTTTTTTTTATTGCTGAACACTGTTTAATTGTTTTAACTGGAAAAGATTAATAATAAAAAGATGTGAAGGAATGTTGCTTGATGGAATGGTGGCGCGATTTGGGGTGGGGCCCCTAAATCCGAAAAATTACCTTTTGTTTTTAAGTTTTTGTTAACATTTTGAATTTTTTTTGAAACTTTTTTGTAACTTGCACCTACCAATACATTTTGGGGGGCCCTTGCTGGTTTGTTGCACCGAAGCCCCCTCTTGGAGAAGGCCGGCTCTGCATGTAAGTCAAATTGAGACAAACGATTTAAAATCCCGAATTTTTTTCGTTTCTTAATTATGTACAGGTGAACACATATCTTATGATTATTCTGTATCTTATGATATTCTTTAATTACAGGTGATTTAAGATGAGTGCTGGGAAATCTTCGAAATGGACATTCAAGCCTATTGCCAGCCTATTGCCTAAGCCTATTTTTTTTGAATATTTTGTTTTTGAGAAAAGTCTACTATGTGTCTTGTCTATCACAGCCGGTCAAATGACCTGTCGAACGTTAAAATTTTCTAAAAAACATTTTGCTATCACTATACTGTACATATCAACTTTACAAAAAATGTTTATTCTGTCATAGCCTGGCTACTGTAATTGTAAAATAACCCCTTATTTGTAGTGAATTTTAATCATTTACCAACACTCGCTTCAGTCAAGAAGTAGTTACATTGTTTTCAATAGTGATTTGTCTCGTTTCTTTATTTTTGCGTAAGTGACAAGACAAAGTTACACTGGTTTCAATAGGCAAAAACTTTTCTTTTAGTTTATGCAAGTAGGATATGATTTCCAAGTGTATTTCTTGACAGTTAACCATACGTTCAACAGTCAACTTTTTGAAGTTGTTTAGGAGGTGTTCAACAAATTTTTAAGTGATATTTAGTCATTTTAAAAGTTTTTTTTAGTCATTTTTAAGTAAATTTTAGTCATCTTAAGTGGCTTTTAGTGATTTATAGCCATTTTTGAGTAATATTTTGGCAATTTTTTCATTCCTTGTGTAAAAATTTTATTTTTAATTTGTTTGCGATATTAAATTACATTAAATACAATGTAAACAACTAAATAAGTGCATTTAATCTTATTTTGTTGTGTTTTAATAATGCAGGAAATTTACTGTATTTGAGCCCTGATGTACACAATTGTGTACATTAAATTTCTAATTAAACGGTAAGTCGGATCAAAAAAAGTTTCAAGCAAAAGTTGTTCAGAATGCATTATTTACTATAAAAATGCAAACCAATATTTTTTTTTTCTACAAAAACAATAATTCAGGTCTGAAAGGGTTAAAAAGATAATTATTAAAAAGACATAAGGCAGTGGTTCCCAACCGGTGCTCCGGGGAGCACTAGTGCTCCCCAAGCCCTCTGAAAGTGCTCCCAAAAATTATACAGTACATAAAATAACTATTCTTTTTTTTAATTTCTTTACAAGTGAAGATTTTTTACAATTTTTCAAATTTTAATAAATAATTCTACAAAAACACTTCTATTTTACAAATTGTAAAATGCATGCTAATCGATGTCTGTATTTTATCATCACTGTGTTAAGTGCTAAATGTATAGGTATTTCCTTGTGGTCTAATTTATGTTAGTTAGAGGACTGTCATTTGGGATCTTTTATTGCATATGCTAGTTGGTTTTCTTTGCATGTACCGAAATAAAGAAGGAAAAAGCAGATCAGCTCTTGCTGACTGACCTCTACTGTACTGGACTTTAAACCCCTGTTTCCCAACGTGAGGTACATGTCCCAACCAGCGGGCATTTCAATTGTTAAAATTTTAATTGAGGGTGCTCCGCAAAATTTTTATATTCAGAAAAGTGCTCCGTAGTTAAAAAAAGGTTGGGAACCACTGACATAAGGCGTACTTTTACACTGAGCGCTTGCAAACTTTTGGGATCAGTGTTGAAGCATTGAGTTGAGCGGACCGTAAGTAGGTTATCCATAGACCCCATGCAAATCTTGGCACAAACTAATGGCACGTGTGTAAAATAAATCATTTTTTTAAAACTATGCTGCTGCCCTCAAGCGGCAACTTTAGAAAATACAGTATTAGAATTGTTTAAAGCAGCTGATTGATTTCATTTGTTGATTTTTAAACCTTTTACTTGTGCTTTATTATTACCGGTACTACAGTAAGTGCGTGCGTAGAGTAAATGGCATGCAAATTAATTTATCTTAAAATGTTTAACTACTACGAACTCTTAATTAAGCAAGGCGTCGTTTATAAAATAAAATGGACAACTCTATTGCGTGGAAATAGTCAAACATCGTATAGGCATTGCTCTAAGATTTCGTTATCTTCGTTTGGTAACAGTAACCAATTTAACAAGAATAATTATTTGCCTTCAATAGCCACAATAAATTTCAAAAATAATGATAAAAATATTACATCAAATTATAATTTTCATGCTATGCTAATAGCTGCATGGGGCGTCCTACTCGCTGACAGTAAACCTAAATCAGGTAATAAGTGCGATGTCGATTATTTTCTAATATTTTCAGTGATTTTATCGTGTATTTTATAAAGATACTAAACTTCACAAGGCAGCTAGAAGTGGTGATGCTGTTGAAGTTGATAGGTTTGGATTGTGAAGGATTAGCAAAAATTCATTTTCTAATAATTAACTATGATTAAAACTAAACCAGGCTAATTAAAAGTGGTTGTGACGTGAATCAGAAACATGAATTAGGATGGACAGCATTACATGTTGCAGCTGTTAATGGGCATTGCAAGTTAGTGTCCATATAATCCCAGTGCGATATTATTTATTAATAACAAATGAGACATTTTTTGTACCATTTTAAAAGTGTTGTGAAGAGGTTGTTAGCCGCTGGTGCTAATCCTAATATAGGCGATGAATTCACTAATGTCTACACAACAGCCAGAGAGAAACAAATGCATTCTCTTGATGGTTTGCGAAAATATTTTACTTTAGTTTTGCTGTTTTTCACTTGTTGTGTCCATTTCTTTAGTTCTGGTAAGAAGAGAAGACGAATTTAGTGACAGATTAAATAACAGAGCAACATTTCGAGGATGCACGCCATTGCATTATGCTGTTCTTGCGGATGATGTCTCCACTGTCAGTGAATTACTACAAGCTGGTATTTAAACTTTTAAAACACAAATTAATTTTTACCTTATTAAAACTACTGTATGATGTTTTGACAGGTGCTGACCCTTTGCAAAAAAACGAAAGTGGACATGTCCCTGCCGACTATTCACGCACTCAACCAATGAAAAAATTGATTGAATCCCATGCAGAAAAAGTAATGGAAAAAGATGGACCAACCATACTGTTTTATTGATTTTTATTATAGGCAGTTGCTATTCGAAAAGAAAAAGAAGCCGATGAGCGACGAAGATTTCCACTTGAGCAACGCATTAAGCAGTATATAGTTGGTCAAGAAGGAGCAATAGCCATAGTTTCATCTGCTATTCGCCGCAAGGAAAATGGCTGGTACGATGAAGAGCATCCGCTGGTTTTTCTATTTCTTGGATCCTCAGGAATTGGAAAGACCGAATTAGCTAAACAGATCGCAAGATATCTACATAAGGAAAACAAGAACGTAAACCATTAAGGATTTAAAACTTAAATTTAACGTGAATTTAAAGTTATTTTTACGGTCAGGGGTTTATTCGCTTGGATATGTCAGAGTATCAGGAAAAACATTCGGTAAGTTTATGTTGAAAATAACAAACCTTTTTTTGAAGAACTGTATTCTTAAAGGTAGCAAGATTAATTGGTTCTCCGCCAGGCTACGTAGGGCATGAACAGGGCGGACAGCTGACGGATAGTTTAAAAAAGTGTCCCAATGCTGTTGTTTTATTTGATGAAGTAGACAAAGCCCATCACGAAGTTCTGACAGTATTACTCCAGCTTTTTGATGAGGTCTGAACAGTATTTAAGAGATACTTGTGCAAAATGTGGTTAACCAAGTCAATGGTATTTTAGGGAAGAATGACTGATGGTAAAGGTCAAACAATTGAATGTCGAAATGCACTTTTTGTAATGACATCCAATTTGGGCAACGATGAAATTCGTGAATATGCTCAGCAGCTACGAAAAGAAGCAGAGGAAGTTGCAAAGCAAAGATACTCTGGAAAAATAGGTACTCTTATTATATAAACATTAGCAAGTAAAATAAATCATTGACAAAACTTTACAGATGAAGGCGATTTGGAAGAGAAAATTACAATCTCAAGAACGTTTAAAGAAAAAGTTATTCAGCCAATTTTAAAGGTTAAATGAAATATTTTAGTTTTTATTTCATAAAGCTGCTTACCAGTCTGATTCATTTAGAGGCATTTCCGTAGAGATGAATTTCTTGGCAGAATCAATGAAATTGTTTATTTCCTGCCTTTTTCACAGTCAGAATTATTGACACTGGTTAAAAAAGAGTTGGAATTTTGGGCTAAACAAGTAATTTTATAACTATAAAAGTTACTATAACCTATAAACTTAAATTTGTACTTTAGGCAAAAGAAAAACACGATATAGACTTGTCATGGGATTGTCAAATCTTAAACATTTTAGCTGAAGGATACAATGTTCATTACGGAGCTAGATCAATAAAATACGAGGTAACATTAAATGTAATATGTCATCTCATTAAATGTAACAACTTTTATCCAGGTGGAAAGACGTATAATTAGTCAGCTAGCATCTGCACACGAAAATAACTTGATTCAGAAAGGCTCGAAAGTGCACATTGCCATCGAGAATCCAGACATCACTGAAAATTCTTCATCACCGTCAACAGGACCAACAATCAAGTTACAGATTCTAGGAAAAAATAGTAAAGGACAAACTGGTTTCCAAGATTTACCACTAAGCAAATATTCTCTACTTAACTTTTCTCAAAAATAAAAAAATTAAAATATTGGTTTTGGTGAATTTCTTTAGTTTAAATATTTATTCAAGTAGCTAAAGCGGCCAAAAAAAAATATTTAAAGATTTGCATAATTCTAATGAAACGATGACAACGCTAACGAAAATGTAAATTATTCATCAAATTATTACCGACAACCACGTAATGCTGCTACAAGTTTAGAACTGAACGTATTAGGATTCGTGGCCATGGCACCCAAAATGGAATTTTACGCGAAATTAATGCTCCTTTTCAAAATACTCCTTGCTTCCAGATGGATCCGGTTTCATTGTCTTGTCGCCAGGTTTCCAATTGGCTGGACAAACTAAAAATGGTACTTAGAATTGATTCTTAAATTAAGAAGTAAAATGGTTTTATACCTTCGCCATATTTATCGGTGTATTGGAAGGCCTGAACAAGTCTAAGAGTCTCCTCAACTGATCGCCCAACAGGAAGATCATTAATGGTAATTTGTCTTAACAGACCTTTATCATCGATGATATAGAGACCCCTGAAAGCCACGCCTTCATCTTCTTTGTAACAACCATATTTCCTGGCAATCTCACCAGTCTTATCAGCCAACAGTGGAATGTCCATGGAGCCCAAACCACCTTGTTTACGTGGAGTATTGATCCTAACATTAAATATTTACATTATTGACCCAGATATTCAAAAGAATATTCAGAAATCTAGTATATACCAAGCAAAATGTGAGAAATGACTGTCCGTCGAACACGCAATTAGTTCACAGTTGATCTTACGGAAATCAACAGCACGTTCACTAAAAGAGATAATTTCGGTCGGACAAACAAACGTACTAAAAACCATATAAAAAAATTCAATTCAGTCATTAAAATAAATTTCAAAATTGTATAACTTACAAGTCGAGTGGGTAGAAAAATAGAACCAAGTATTTTCCTTTGTAATCGGAAAGTTTAATTTCCTTAAAAGCGCCATTGACCACCGCCTGGCCAGCAAAATCAGGGGCAGGTTTGGTGAGTTCTGGTAAATTCGGCATTTTATTTGAAGTTTTCTACAAAAAAAAATTAATATATGAAATAAAAATCTGTAAAGCTGCAACATCATATCCACGTATCCAAATAATGCAATCATATGATTAAAATTAACAAAATTAAGGCCATAATAACAGAAGCCGTCAAAAAGCGTCACAACTGCCGCGAACTCACTCTGGAGACAGCGTGATGCGAATGGTGAACGGGGTTATTTTCCTTTACATTTGCTTCACCAGATTTTGCGACACCATTGGAAGTCGCAGACGGGGCATCATGATGGCCAGTTTGACCATTTTGAACTTCATGCTTAGACGCCATAGTCTTTTCCTCAAGACTTTTTTTTGAGCCCGAAAAAAGTCTCTTCCCTGACAAGCCCGAAACTACTTGCTTTCTTATGCTCTTAGTTGATGTTTTTGCAACAACTTGACTGTCGCCGTTACCTGACATTTTGTCAAACTGCTCCTCCTCTGGCTTAATTTTTACTGAAGTGTCGTCTTTTACCTTAACATCCTTACTTAAACATACGCCCATACTCGACCCTCCACCCAAAAAAGACAATTTTTAGATATAAAACTAAAATTGTTCTTATCCACGCGACGAGGCCATCAAGTTAAATGTGAAAGCAACTTTCATTTCATTCAATACTCAATTTACGTTGCAAATTCCTCTTAAATAATTGATACGCTTCGGTGAGAAAAACTACCCTACAACAATAGCAGCAACAATAATTACTGCATATCCACACTTTCATGCAGCAATGTATAATTAACTTTCTATTGGGCTACACACTTCTCTAATCACCATTTTATTTTTCAAACTTTTCTAATGACATTGAAGAAACCCTTTAATCATCTTTAATCATATACCGAATCGTTCACTTTTCAGTAAGTTTAGTTCATGGTCACCTAAAAGACTTAAAAACTTAATAGCAGGCCATTTGAACATTGAAACCTAACTTAATTTAAACGTACTCAGCGAAATACAACATATTATTCAACTTGTAGTCCGTGTCACAGCTGCGTGTACACCAAAGTCTGTGGAGAGCAATGCATTTCCAATGTTATTCAAAACGGTAATAATCCATATACTTTGGTGTAAACGGTAATGTGATAAAAATATTTAGTTCCTGGCAGCTTCATGATTTGTATCAACTTTTTTTGTGTTAAAAAAATATTTCACTTTCATAATTTTCACTGTCATATTTTTTCACTACGTTTCAGTATTTTTGGTATTACTTACAATTAAATGCCAGCAGCTGTTAAAATTAAAAACAATATAAATCACATTTGACAAGTTGTAGCATTTCAAGTTACATCATATGAAATCAATACTATAATCTTTTGAATGACGTTTCACAATAATTAGTAGTTAACGGATCGCATAAGAATTTGGTTGTAAAATTATGAAATCTGAATCTCGGTTATTAAGTTATCTTGTGTTGTGATCAGTCATAAACTTTAGTCGATGGTTATTAAATTTATTGAAGGTTTAACCATTATTAGCACATCAAAGAGTGAGTAAAGTCCTCACAGGCGTTTCCTCGTTAAATATCAATCAATAAAAATTGGATATCATTACTATTTAATGAGCTATTGATCACGCAGTGTTTGGGGTAAAATTACACAACAAATTCGCAATTGTCATTAATCAAAAATAACACTAAAAGAATAGTCATTATGAATAATTGTATAACGAATCGGCATTTCAATAAATAATTAGAAACCAACAGTAGGTTTGTAATAAGTTACAGTAATTTTCTCTTGGGAATTTGACTACTTAATGATTTCGTAAACATTGCAATTACAGCAACAAATTAAAAGAAAATGATGCAATGTTATGCAAAAGGGAAGCTAAATATTTTATGGTTAATGGAGTTCTTATGATAGACGACTTTATTATTAGTTTTAAATAATTATTCGACCTTTTCCATATTTATAAATTGCTGAAATTTCTGAATTTTCTGTATTTCTAAAAGCAATTTTTAAATGTATATTGTAAATTAAATGTTCTAAAATTTACAAAGTAAATGTTCATAGTAACGATTGCAGACTAACAAAGTCCAAAATGATTCAATATTTTTAAAAACGGAAAATACGTATAAATAAGAATTTTTCACGCAATAAAATCTTAACTCATCCACCATGGAGATTTCTAGGAAAATAAGATTACTCTTCAAATACTGTATTATATACGGTACTAAGAATACATGAGTAATGCTAACCTGTTGCCAAACAAACTCACAAAGGGGAAATACATAAAGGAAAAAATTCTTTAATGACGTCCTTCTCAAAACTTGTTTTTCAGATAAAGCCACGTACAAAAACTTGCCGGCTTTTCCTTATCGCACAAATTTACATGTTTATAATACTGATTAATACACGATTTAAAATTAACGGCTTTGTTGAATCAAAAATTATTTAACGAGATCAAGAAACTCATTTGGGAAGTGATAAGTTCATTAGTGACCCAGATTTCAAATTACGTTTTGGACTATAATCCTTATCAAGTTTTATTTTTTTATAGCATCGTAATAATAATTAGTGATTTAACAAGTTTAGGATTTCGCTTATCAAGGTTAATGTGTGAAAGTTAAACAATGTTTTGAAAATTTATATCGACGAAACGGATAGTGGTAGAGCCCCAACCTGTTTATTATTGTAAACACAATTAAAGTTCAACGCAGACCATGCGATTACGTCAAGGACACATTTGCCCCATTTTCTTTGTTTTCATTATTTTTTAACTAGCCTTTCCCGTTCGCGCCCTGCTGCGAAGATTATGAAGTCCGCCCGTTCCCGTTCGTCCCTTTCCCGTTTGTCCCGTTCCCGTTCGTCCCTTTCCCATTCGTCCCGTTCCCGTTCGTCCCGTCATTGTGTTTTTGCATTCACCATATAAGTTTTATCAGTAACTCAAAAGATGGCGCTAAAGGTTTCCCAAACTCTGTCCCGCGAACCCCAAAATTTAATTAAAATATTTAATTAAAAAAATATTATAACGAAATTTTAAAACTTTTTAAGGCCCATAGGATCGTCTGAGTGTACTGAATAATGTCCTAAAATTTCATAGCGACAGGCCGAATAGTTTAGGAATGCATAAAGGACACACAAAAATTATCGGATACACAGAAAGACAGACAGACAGACATCGACTTTCTTTTATATATATAGATTTCCATAAACATCCGTTATGACCAATTATTATTAAATAGCTACAACTTTACACACTATCAGGAATTTTTCATTATTTTAGTAAAGCATCTCAACCTTGAGGTTATAGAATAATTGTTGGGCTTCAACTTCCTCTTTTATCTAACCCGCCTGAGCCCCGAAAATTTTCACTTTTTTTTAAATAAACAATCGCATTTTCTTTTATAATAATAATACCGTTTGTCTAATAAACGATCCATGAAATTTAAAAAGAAAAAAAATTAAATAAGCTTACTCACCCGTGAAACGCCAATCACACAATCTTCCCAGAGTCAAAACGTGAAATGATAAAAATCACCGACTTGCCACTTAAGTCTTACGACAATCAACCTCAGATCCGTGAGCAACCTGTGTCTCTTTAATTATATAACTTAAATACAATACATTTTGGCCGATTGTATAAGGTTGAGAGTCCATCTCTTGTAACTACCCTTAATGATCACAAAATACGCAATTTTTCATTCTCCCATGGGAATAAATTTACATAAAATTAGTAACAAAAGCTAAGTAAAACTTAAAAATATATATTACACATTAAATCAAATATTCAATTTTTAACTAAAAATATTTTAATACATAAGTAATTAATAATGAAAATAATAAATAAAATAATTAATTGGGACAAAAATGTCCCACGAGTACGGTATCCGGAGTATATGACGCCAACAATATGACCTCAGGAAGATGAAGCCAGTAACATGACCTACAAAACCATGACGCAAATATAGGTCACCTTCGTTTTCACAATTAATGATGTTAGGTTAAGTTAAATTAGGTTAGATTAAATTCGTTTAGATTAGGTTAGTTTAAATTGGAAGATAAACTTACACAAAGGTGACCTATATCCGCGTCATGGTTTTGTGGGGCATGTTCCGTGCGACATCTTCCTGAGGTCATATGCCTGGCGTCATATAACCCTACAACCCACGAGTACAGCACACAACAATATTTACGGTACAAGCTACTATATCGTGCATAGTCAACATGGGCTGTATAGATGAACTACTTAAAGTCCGCTCATGGTTGAGCGGCTACTTAAGCTCAACTTCTGCTCACTACTTGTATCACTAACAAAATATTGCAATACGTCTTTTACGATTAGAAAAATCACCACTAAGACGTTTTTATAATTTCTTTCGTTTTAATTAGGTTAGATTAGTCAGGTTAATTTAATCATGTTTTTAAGTTAGGTTAGTTAAAAATAGGCAAAGTCTTTTTATCACAAAAAAGACATGCGTCGTACTCGGAGCGCTACACTGAGCGCTAGCAAACTGTTGGGATCAATTTTGGAGCATTGAAGTGAGCGGACGTAAGTAGGTCATCCATAGAGCCCATGTTGACTAGTGCACGGACCAGTCGCGCGTATTTACGGTAAGTACAGTAGTTGAACACGCTGCCACTATGTGGCGTTACATGAAGATATTCGGTTACGAAAGCTTATACAACTACAGTATATTAAATCTTTATATAAAAAGTCTTATTATAATAAGTCTACTATAATACGTCTTTATATTGCTGTATTATGTGTATTCGTTAGCTAAAACGTCGAGATTCCACCATAAACAATTACCGGTACATACTGTACCACAAATTTTGAAGTAATGAATGCTGTTTGGCCCATTAATTTAGTAAGTCCATTTTTCTTTTGTTATATGCGTTGATTAATCATTTACGAGATTAAAAACCGGGTATGTTTTAGTTTTATATCTCAATAGTTATTCTTAGTTGGGTGTACACCATTTTAACTGGAATCTTGGTTGGTGAGCGATATTTGCTTAAAATCTCGCATTAAGACTACAAAATTTGGACAAATGGATCAAGGAATACTGCAAGAACGATTAAAGGAATTGTACCACTTAATACATCAGTGCCAAGATGAAAGAAATAGAAGTGAACACAATCTGGAAAACATTGCAAAAACCCATGAAAGAATGCAACATGAACAGAAAATGTCTCCATATTTTAAGGTACTGTTTTTTTTTTTAAAGAAATTTTTTACTGTAATCACAATATTAACACTAATAATTAAATTTTAGACAAAACTAAGAGGCCTGTATAACACTGCAATGCAAGACGCTGAAAGTGAAGCAGAACTACTAAGAAAAACTTTGGAGAAAATGTCAGAAATCAGAACTATGCGAAGTGATCGAAGATCACAATCAAAAAGTGCAGGTTGGTAGGCTTATGAAAACTCTCATAATAAAAATGACTTCAATTGGTTTTTTTAATACAAGATCGACCAAAAGAAGCAATTAGACGTGGAACATTAATGAAAATGCTGCAACACGATGCTCAAACATTACCACTTTGGATTGGGAAAATAGACGAGAAACCACCACCTTTATGTGGTGCTGTACCTCCAGACAATAACTATATAGCCAAGGTAAACAGGCGAAAATCTGGTAGAATTTAAAATTTGTTATATATACTCGTACATTAACCTCAAACATGTATAATAATAATTTAAAATATCTTTTTTTACAATTTTTTAAACATACCGGTGTAATTTTTTCTATTGTGAACCTGAGTCTAAATTGATGTGTGTGAACTGTCTGTATTATATTGCCATTAAAAATCATACAATGAATTATACATTTCGCAGTTTTAACCGCCTTTTTCTTATAAAACGTGTTAAACTTGCTCACTTTGACATTTTGGTGTAAAGTATCAATTAAGAATCAAATCAAAATTTACCTACTTGTTTCAATATCCAGTTTTTTTCTCTATTAGGTTGGTGATATGGTTGCTGCCTTAGCCAAAGGATCAGATGGAGACGAAAACTGGATTTTAGCTGAAGTCGTTCATTATAACCATAATACTAACAAATATGAAGTCGACGATATTGATGAGGAGCAAAAAGAGAGACACGTTTTAAGTAGACGCCGAGTAGTTCCTTTGCCACTGATGAGGGCCAATCCAGAAACAGATTCCGATGCTTTGTTTCCTAAAGACACCTTGGGTACTATTCTACTAATATTGTATTCTTACTGTTCAATTATTAATTTCAAATTACTTTGTAGTGATGGCACTTTACCCACAAACGACTTGCTTCTATAGAGCAATTATTCACGAATCACCTAAAGGACCTCAAGATGAATATCAGGTTTTGTTTGAAGATTCTTCTTATGCTGAAGGTTATTCACCACCATTAAGCGTTGCGCAACGATATGTAATTGCTTGTAAAGATTACCGAAAAAAGTAAAACATTCAAAAAATTCATAAAAAAAAAATTCATATTCGGATGTCAGTCGTTTTCCTCAATAAAATGTCAAACTATTACACTTAAATTTTTATTAAGTGAAACTGAATTTAGATTCTAAACCTTTGCAATGATAATATAATATTATAATTACTAATTAACATAATTTCATACAAACTTGTACTAAGATAATTCTTCAATCGAGAAATACTTTTCTGTTTTTGAATCCAGCATCAGCGTAATCTTGGGGAGTTTTCTTTTCAGATACAAATGGATAACGTGGATCACCCTATAGCAATAATAAAATCCAAGATTAATACTGTATTTGGATTTAGGGAAACTGAAATATTAAAGTAAACGAATATTTACTGGATAAACGGGCGGCTTTGTTCTGGTTATTCGCCAACCATAACCACGAGTCCAATCCTGTTAGATATCAAATAAAGTATTAGTCTTACTATAAACAGCAGTAATTTATAAGCGATTGTACACTTTAATTCTACAGACACAATTTAAGTTCAGAAGTCAAATAATTTTAATAATACAGCTAAAATAAATAATATCTTACGTGTTGATTGTATTTAAGATAATAAGCACCAAAATAAGCACATAAAATCGCTGCAGAAAAAAATGTCACGGAGTATCTGATCACACAAGCATTATCGTGTCCCTGAAATGAAAAGGACCGAACAGTTTAGTTGACTCTGTTATTAATCAATCAAATTCTAATAACATACAAATCTAGGAAGAAGAAAGCGGTAGAACGCATCCATTGGTCTTCTATAGAATCTTCTTAAAGGGTTCATTAGTTCCTTGCGAAGTTCAGGAACATTAACAGGTTCTCGAGGTGACAACTCTTGATCTTTTAGCCATTGAGCTCTCCATAAACGATCCTCAGGGGTCATACCTTTTATACGCTCATTTTCAGCAGTCATTGGGCCGGCAATAGGAATCGGCCGAATACCCAAAGTATTGGTGGGACCATGGTGAACCATTTTTGCAATTAACACAACTAAATTCAGTTATTATTACGAAATTGCGACCAAAATTATACTTCTAAACAAGACCGTCCTTCTCCAGAGAGGTGCAGGCTTGCAGCTGAGATATTACGTAAATTGAACACTAGATGCCGCTTCTTCTGTAACATCGTTATATCACCAACCTTTCATAACCATGACCCACAATAAAAACAGATGTACTATACTGTATTACGGTACTTTGCATGTTGAACGAAACTGAATTAAAATTTATACAGTATTAAAATAACTATAATGCATTGTACTCGTACATTGGTAAAACAAAACTTTTACGAAAATTGAGCAAGTCTTCACATTTGTTGAATAAAGTTCTCAAATACCGGTACTTGCACATCAAAAGATTAAAAATGAAGCTTACAGGAACACCAGTGTCCGATTTGCTACAATAGTTTAGTGATTGTCTATGATTAGAGAAATCAACCGTATATTTACAAATTCTTACTTTACTAAACTTTGCCGTGAATGATAAGCAGCACGCACCAAAGTACGAGTTAACAATTTAATTCGCCCAGAAAGAATGCCGATTGACTATAGCAAACAATTTATACACACATAGTCACAGAAAATAATCTTTCTAAGTTCAACTTATATTCACTGTGTCTTTCAAATACCATGCAAAGTTCCAGCTAAACTAAGTTCTTATTTACTTTTAATTATTTTAAGGTTATCTTGTCTATTTTCAAAGAATTAATTCCCAAAAGCTGCTGCTTTGATGGCTTTCCGTTCTTCACGGGCTTTTAATCGTTTTTCTCTCTCAAATTCCTTTTTTCTTAAAATATAACTAAAAAATAAATTAGATATATTAAAAAACTATCAACATGAAAAATAACTCCAGAAATGTACTCATTGTATTCGCATTCTTCATATGCATGCAATTGATGATGGCATTTGTATGCCAAAGGCCAAACATCCCGTCTACATGCATAAAATTCGAGTAATTTATGAGCACAATAATCTCTATGTCTCATAGGCAGTTTAGCTGATATCATTTCCGCTTCAGTAGCAACCATAACTACAACAAAATAAAATTAAAAACTAATCAAAGTGAACAACAGTGATCCATTCAGTAAACTAATTCAGTCTACAGTACCTCGCTCTTTGCGACCATTTGGAAATCCATATAAGGGGTCATTAGTTGGTGGATCCAATGATCCATCGTAAGGACGAGCTCTTCTAGAGTACTCCTGGCCCATTACTGAATATTAATAAACAAGAAAATTAATAAATCGGTGTTGGTAATATGAGACCACAATTCTTAAGCATATGATTTTGGAAATACTACGGCATCTCTCAACCTTTGGAAATTACGGGACAAAATACAGTCTCTGTTCGTGTGGTAGCCTAAGAAGAGGGGCAGCCTCATTAATTGGTAATTTCAGATAACAAACTTTATTTTTGTGTTGTCATTCGTTAAGTTTTCGATCGGAATGGGCTCGCGCTACAATGAGTTTCTTTGCTCTAGTCACAACATACAGTTCGTGTATTAAGCGATTGCTGGCATAACATTTCACAATGGAAAAGTATGAAATTATTAAACTCATTGGAAAAGGAGCATACGGGTAGTTATTAATTTAAGTTGATTTTTGTATATATTAAAGCAAATATTTACATTTTAATGTATGAGGCCCACCATATTTTTTCAGATTAGTCTTTTTATACAAGAATAAAAGCGATGGGAGAAAAGTGGTAATTAAAAAGATTCCAGTGAACCAGTTAAATCCATCTGAAATCCAGTATGCACTCAATGAAGCACAAGTATTAAAAATGTTGACCCATTCAAACATAATTCAGTACTATGAAAGCTTTTTGGAAAACGATTCAATGGTTATATCGATGGAATACGCTCCAGGTGCATTACTATCATGTTTTATAAATAAACTTGAAAATAACACACACTTGGTGTGGTTGTTTACAGGAGGCACTCTCAACCAGTACCTGAATGACAGAAATGGGGATTTATTACCAGAAAATGTAACTACTACATTCATTTGTATGGAAAATCACACGTGATTAACCATTACAAATTTTTCAGGTGGTTCTACATTTGTTTGCTCAAATTGTCTTGGCACTTCATCAGGTACATTCAAAAAATATACTTCATCGAGATCTGAAAACTGCAAATATACTACTTGATAAAAGCAAAAATATAGTTAAACTCGGAGACTTTGGCATTTCAATAATTCTGTTTACAAGAAGTAAAGCCGACACTGTAAGTTATTACCCATATTTTTACAAAACAGCTAACTTATAAAGGCCACATGACGATGTACATCTACTAATAATCTAAATTTTCTTAATATTTATCGACTTTAGATAGTTGGAACGCCTTGCTACTTATCACCAGAACAGTGTGAAGGGAAAAAGTAACTTTCGATTATTTAACATCAATGGCTTAAGCCATTGAGAAAATCGTGATACCCGCATTTTCATTAAAATTATCCTGCAGTTTTGAACCATTTCATGACGTTCTCAATGGTTTATAATAGCGCAACTTTTGTCTTTCTCAGTAATCGTGATCTAATATTTTAGATACAACAAGAAAAGCGATATGTGGTCATTGGGATGCATTTTATACGAGATGGTTACTTTTAGGAGAGCGTTTGATGGAGATGTATGCATGTTGTTAAATCATAACCAAAACAAATATTTCAGTATTAATTTTGAAAATGATTTTAATCTTAGTCATTACCAAGTGTTATTTTAAAAATAATGGAAGGAGCTGTTGAACCGATCGATCAAACTTACAGCAAAAAGATGTGGAATTTGATTAAAAGTCTCATACACATAAACCCTGAATCCAGATATGGCACCGAGAAAGTAATGGCTCAACCAATCATGTTCAATGCTGTTACCGATTTGTATACCGATATTGGAAGAATTTCGACAACAAACTGATAATGAATGATCCTTTTCTTAGTTTACTATTTCTGAGCTGCAAAATATCTTGTAAATATCTCGAAAATATAATCAACATAGATATGCTAAATAAAAGAATTTAATGAATATATTTTGAGTTTATTGATTTTACGTATCATTGATCCTCTTCCTTGATCTGGATCTGAAACACTTCTGAAGCGCATTATTAACTTGTCGTAAAAAGTATGGAAAAATCAGCTTCTCAGCCATTTCAAATTTGCTTGTATAGTATCGCTTTATTGCTTCAAAACGCAATTTCTGTTCTGATCAGCTTTTGATAACATTTTCAAAGCCACGCAAATTTAACAAGTAAAAAAAAAGTTGTAGTGACCTACTACTGAACTTAAAATGTGTAAAGAAATCTCTTCACATTATATGTAGTTCAAGTACTCACCATTGTGTTGACATTTAAACATTTACAAACGAAATAAAGTCTTCGGTTTATATTATTCTAACCATTCACATCTTCTTCCATCTCTTCGACATTGTTGCTACCATTGTAACCACCTGCTAAAAATGATAATGAAAACGTTCGTGAAACACTATATTACGTGAAAATGCAAAAATATTTGTTACCGTTATGTTGGGGTGGATGAATGCCAGGAATCTGACCAGCCTTCAACATCATGTTTAGCCTTTCAATTTCTTCTAATGAACTGGCTTGTGCGATAGCATTCTTAAAAAGATATATAAATAATTAATACAATTCTTAAACAACACCAACAGCTATTGCGTTACTTTAATCGCTTGTATCTCTGCAGGGCTAGGTCCAGTAGGAATATCATAAACATCTTGTGCTGTTGCATTCACACGTCTAAGCAGTTCCCTTTCCAATTCCTTGCCAACTGGGCTTTTAAATAGCTTTTTAGCATTTTGCTTATCCTATGTTATAATAGCAATATTAAACATATCCTACGTATGCATCAGAGTTTTTATACAACCTTCATAGAAACTTTCCTGAAATCAAGCACACGTAATCGCGGCATCTTGAAAACTATATACTCACGATAGTTTTTTCTAGTCACAACGGGGTTCTTTACAAGGCTATAAATATAATAACGTTGTTAACAAAATTACAAATATTAAAATATTTAGATTAAAAGCCACCTAAGATAACGAAGACTTTGTATAGAAAATAACGTCTCTAAGTCGCAGATTTCCTGTATGTTGTTATTAGTCAAAATCAAGGTCTCTAACTTAGGCAAATTTTCTTCCAAGTGATCAGCAATTCGGCTGATCAGAAAATGTATATTAACATCAAATAATCTTAAAAACAAAATATAATAAAAAGCTTACGAAATTCTGTTGTTGTTTAAAAGTAAGGAAGACAGTCTACTCAACATGGGAAAGCCATCTAGTTTTCGTATGTCATTATCTGATAAATCAATCGTATCAAACTGATTCTAGAAAGCAACATTGTCAATATTAATAAAGGTCTTCCACAATTAATTTTTTTAGATTTACCAGTGTAGCTCCAAGATTTTCAATAACCGGGATTTTGTGGCCTAAAATAATTGCAAAGGATGGTTAAAAAATAATAAGCCTAACCACTGAACAAAGAAATGCGCAATTTACAAATATACATACCTCTCAAATCCAATTCTCTTTCTCGAATTGCATTTATAAATTGCGGACTTTGATTAATTAAATCTACTGTGAGCTTCATTTTAACTTACAAATGTCTGAAATTAACAGAAATAAACAATATTTAGCACTTCAAATCAATAATCCGCCGAAAATGTTACACGCGCGTTCTAACTGACGACCCACAAGTGAACTTGTTTTGCATTACGTACGAACGATAGATGGCGCTGCACGGCTACTGCTTCATTGCTCAAATAGCAGACAACGTGGTGTATATAAATTTGGTAAACAAATTTGAAAAGCTTTTTTATTAGATTGTAATTAATTAAAATAATAAAACATGAGTATGAGTGATTTTCAAGAGGATGATGAAATTCCTGAACTAATTTCTGCTCAAGTTGAAAGAATTCCTATCACTTTAATTACTGGATATTTAGGTAAGCAATTTCAAAGTGCTGTACTGACTTGTCACAACTATCTTTGCTTGCTGTCCGACTTGATTGTCTTGTTTTTTGAATAAAATAATAACTTGACAAATGAATTTTAAATGCAGGAGCTGGCAAAACTACGCTGTTAAATTATATTCTGACTGAACAGCATACTAAAAAGATTGCGGTTATACTGAATGAATTCGGTGAAGGTAAGTTAGACATTTCACTTTGTATTGACTAATATTACAATTACGAGTTTGACTTTCAATTTTTATAAATAGGTAGTGCCTTAGAAAAGTCTCTGGCTATTAGTCAGGAAGGCAATTTGTACGAAGAATGGTTGGAGTTAAGAAATGGATGCTTATGTTGTTCTGTAAAGTAAGTAAAAAAAAAGCAATAAAGCAACATGTTATTAATGTTAATTTAACACAATTTGAATGATCTAATTAGAGATAACGGTGTAAAAGCGATTGAGAACTTGATGAAATTGAAAGGAAAATTTGACTATATTTTACTGGAAACTACAGGTTTAGCTGATCCAGGTAAACAAAACCTGATACTGAGCTAGAAAACAGCAATGATTGCTTTCGAAATGTTTTTTTCCAACATTAGCAACAGTGCAGTTGTTATTGTTGATGTTGGCAATCATTTTGGAATTCGATGCTTTGTATAAGCTTTTGAAATGTTATCGACTTAAAGTTTCCACTTGAGTTTAATTTATGAAAACTGAATTAGTGCCCATCATTTCTATGTTTTGGTTGGATAAAGAACTAGGTTCGGATTTATATTTAGACGGTAAGAAAAATTTCAACTTATTTTCAGTATACTTTCACCAATATATCACTGATGCTAAGAATAACATTATACATTTTTCCCGAATATTTATCTTACTGTTTTGCTTACTTGACCTCAAAAAATATTTCATATTTAATTGAAACCGTCTGTAGAGATCAATGCATTGAAAGTTAGCTACATTTAGTTGAATTTGTCATAAAGAAAATTTATTATGTTAATGTTTAGAAAATATTTAAAATTTTTATTGCACATATAAAATGTTATACAGAGTGTAAATAATTAGCATCAAATTAAATTTAAAAGAACTAATTTAAAGTTTTGTTTCTGTATCACTTATATTGTACAGAAATATAATAAATAAAATTCTGGTAAATAAAATTAAACGCATCAAATGTTCATTTTTAATGCACTAAGTTATTCAAGATTTTATTGCCTGTATTCTTTTTCTTTAAAAAAAAATTGTTTAATTTTTACATTTAAGCTAAATTATTTTAAAGCGCCCTGTAAACAATTTTAATGGCATTTCTATTAAAAGCTATCAAAAGATATGTACACATTAAAAGCCGGTAGATGATTACGTTTAACCATTTATTTTTTAATTTACGACTTCCTTTCGGATTAAACTGCAAAGTTAAGTGAAAATATTTTAAAACTGTAATTTAATGTTAAACGTTTACATGACTAATCAATGTAAAGATCTCTCTAGTGGAAACAAATGGAGTTTTTCAAGTGTGTTTAGGGGCCATTAACACTAAATAAACACATCATCAATCGCTCATTTCTAACTCCAAAGTTTTAAGTCTCAAAACATCAAAATAAAACGACTCCGAAAGAAACATTTTGATACAAAATGCGTAGTTTGTGTGATAAATACGAACTAAAAAAGATTAAATAATCAAGGTTTTTAAATAAATAAGAAAAAAAATGGCAGTATATTAATGTTGGGTTGAAGCTTATTCAAAATAATCCCTCCCTGACTTTTGGGAATTTCTTTTTAAAGTAAATATTTCCCTCATTGAGTCCTGGGAAGAGCATGTATGATGGCTGTTTGATCGGTTGCGCGGCATCCTTTAAAAAGTTAATCGTGATGATGTTAATAGGAAGAGAAAAAAAAAATAAGAAAGAATAAGACTCAAGAGATAGAGATAGAGACGTTTTGCAGTATTATACAGTATAGTAAATGTATAGGGGAAGGTGGTACTGTAGTTGGTAGTTGATGGTGGTGGGTCTTGTATGCATTTCATTTAGCTGCTTCTGCTGTTTGTTTCTGCTCGTGTTGTTATCGTTGTTGTTTTTTAACAGCATCATCTTCATACACTAGGATGCATGGTATTGCATAGAAAATAGTGGCGGTGGCGACCAAAGCCAAAAGCACCACCAACGACGATAGATTCAACATCTGACGAAAACAGACCCCTATCAAATTAATTTCTGTGAAGCCTCTCTTACCCACCCCATCAACACATTTGGCAAAATAATCATCAGCTACTAGCACTCATTTAGTATGGCAAAAACATTAATACACCATCATACATTTATAGTATTTTATTTTTTTCACTTTTTACTCTTCTTTTTTTCTCCACAAGTGTAAAATCGCCAAAATTGCTGGGATTTTATGAAGTGATAATTGATATCATCAAATATAAATACAATTTATTACAAAATCTCATACAGTTAATTATTTCAAATATAAATAACTATTACATAATTAATAAGTCAATTTGTAAATTTATAAAATAGTGATGAAAACAAACAAATTAGTTCATCAGGCTAATGATGATAACCATTCACAATTAGGAATAATGAATACAGAAGTTCAAATATTACTTTTATTTAATAAATAATTTTTTAAACAAAAATAATTTGATATACATGTCAAAATAATAAAACGCTTGTAATAGAACCAGCTCATATGGAGAGGGTGGTTAATATATTTGGTTCAACCCTCTAATAATAATTCCTATATAAAGTTTTGATTTGGCAGTGGTGATAGAATTGAGGGCTGCTTACATGATGGAGAGTTAATAGATGAACATGTGTGCTGCTGCAAACTTGTTTTAAACAAAAGAATAATTTGAAGTTACATTTGGAACCACAATTTTAGCAACGTGAAACTAAGGCTGTGTTTTCTATGGGAAACCTCCCTTTAGATAGTTTAGACTTTAGAAAGTTAGTTTGGGAGAAAACACCAACGCAGTACTTGCGAAATGTGTATAGGAAAGAAGGATAGTTATAGAAAAAAAAAAGTTTATTCGAGGGACTACGGAGAATCTGGATATCATATCGTTTAAAAAATATAACCTGCAAATTTTATGGACACTGACTTTGTAGCTTGTTTACTTTTCGGTTAACTTTTACGAGCGACCTCCCACGCTTCAGCACAGTTACTCTCTTTCTTTCATATACAAAAAGTTGCCTATTTTCTAAATAAGACAAGTACATAAAATTTTCAAAATATAAACTTTCAGAATAAAACATATATTATAAAACTATTTAAAAATAAAGGGATTTGCGTTTCACTAGTCATTGTGACTGTGTTGTAAGCTTAAAAAACAATCAAAAAAAATATCCAGAAGGTCTCAAACATCTTCGCCATTTTGATCCTACTTTTAATGCCGAGTGAATAAAAATGGAAGACCGATTTTTTTTTATAAAGAAGCAAACAACAAAACACGGTTTCGCTGTGATAAACAAACAAAACGTAAAACAATAGCTTCTCCCTTTTGTCATGATGCCATATCATCGACACACTTTTCCATTCTAAACCTAAAACCAAAGACTTATATGGTAACAAAACAATATTCTTGTTCAACTTTTAAATTCTTTCACAAAAATTCTTGATAAATATTAGCAGATAAGCTGCACAGTTTTAATTTGTATTCAATACATTGCTAATTTTAATTGGTTTCATTTCAGGTATAATTACAGTGGTCGATTCAAAGTATGGCTTAACGGTAAGACCTATTCACTATAATTCATTTAATTACACAATTCGGCAGTGTATTGTAATGTGTAAGCAATTTTTTTACACTTAAAAAACACAACGCATCAGCTATAAATATTTTCAAGTAAGCCCAAAGAAATTTTAACAGTAACAAACCGTGTTGATCCTATTGAAGCCTATTGTAATAACCAGAAAAAAATATTAAGAGCGCAAATTGTTTAAAATTACAAAAACGTAGACAAATACTGTACTACATATTCAATATTTTGTTCTTGTATTGTACAAGATTCGGTACAAGAACTTGTGAGTCATTCGTGTGTCTTCTTAAAACTTAATACTCATGGCTACTGTAAAGGGCCTAATTAAGAACTTGTAACTGTTAGTAATTAGGTTGTTGAAATTGTGTGAGTAATTCGGTTATATTTCAAAAGAGACAGCCGCCTACGCAAATGGTAGTCATACCATCATGGCGGACGGACTTTTTCTTTTGGATGGAAAAAGTGACAGAAGCTATTTGGTCCTAAGCAAACCTGTCCACTTGTCAAGTAAAGATATAGTATGAAGCGCACATGTGCTTTACGGTTTTTTTTTTGTCCTACTTCATTTTCCACTTGAATGACAAAAGCAAACGCTTGGAAACATCCTCCACAACTTTTTTTTTATTTCATACAATGGCTTAACGTTGATGACGTAACAGCTGGACCACACGTGTTACCATTTATTTTTCAGTCTCTCACTTCAATAAAACATTTGAATTTGATTTGAATAGCAAAATAAAAACAAATCCCTTTTGCTTTAACTGATGTTAGGGGGTGCTTCTAAGCCCTAGACATACCCACAATAGCGGAAATGAACAACGCCATATACTCTTTCCATCAACAATCTTATATCATTTCAGCGCCTGCAAACAGTAAACATGCCTTTATGTAAAAATGGCTCCGACAGAGATAAATATTATGTCCAGTGTAATAAAAGCTAGTTGTTGGTCTTTGAAATAGAAAACACGCCCTATGTTAGCGTTTGCCCTTAGGTAAGTCAAACATTTCAATATTAACACATCGTCACCATATGAAAATACAATGTCATGAATTGTTATGCCCAAACATCACCCTTACAAATCAAACTCACACAGACTTTTTCTTATGGGAAGGATTTAGTACCGTTTTGTCTGTTAGACCCATAGCTAAAATCGATCCTGCTATGACATTTATATATATTTTTGTTTCTAAATTCATAACTTTTTTGAATGATTTTTAACTCCATGCCTAAATTCTTAGAGGGTCAATACTGTTCTGTTCAATAACAACTTTTTTTATATGAAAAGTGTATACATACATTATACTATCAAAATAATGAGTTCAAAATAAATACAAGACCTTACATTCGGATGCATAAGTTATATGTTTGATAGAATTTTTGTAGTACAGTGTTTGTTTCTTTTTGAGTTCACCTGCAAATTAGTTTGTGTGTGCGAGTATGGGTGAACGCAATAATTTGTCTTCATGTGTAAATAACATATGTAAGGATTGAGATTAGTGTTTTCTGCATGCAATAACAAATCCCACAAGAGTTAGATTTTAATTTTGACTACACTTCCTTTTTGGTAGTACGTGATAGGGCCTAATGGATGGATGAACATCAAAACGAAAACAAAAAGACAAACAACGTTAATCAAAATAGAGAGTAACAATGGGGTGGGAGTTGGAAGTGGAAATTTAGTAAATTTTCGTCTATGTTTATTAAATGCGAAACGGCAGAATGCCATTTCAGAGTCAAATTAATTGAGGGAATGAGTAAATATTTTGTTTCTTTCTTTTTTTCTACGTCTCATTCATTTCGACTTCGTAATTGAAAAGCTGAAGTTTGACAATGAGTGGAGAGGCTTGGGCCACTGTAGCAAAAATAAAAATGCATTATTTTGATGCTGTTGGCGGTGCATTCGTGCGTTTATTTTAATTTTGATTCTTTCTTAAATAACCCCTTTTCCACTAAACGATTTCCGTGTATTTTATTTTCTTTAGCTTTAATATCTATTATTTTATCTGCATTTTTTATTTGTAGCAATTGGAAGAAACGAGACCGAACACACCACTAAATGAAGCTCAAAGGTAAATAAATGAAATTACTTATGACTTTTATTATGCTGCTTTGACGAATTTCACAAATATATCTGAAATTACTTATTATACTGTATGTTATCACTAACTAAATCACTCATATTTATTTTTAAAGAAGACAATGAACCTATTCTTGCAATAATTATTATTGAAATCGATTTGTACAAGTTCGATAGATGAAGTTCATAACTATAGAAATCCCATTTTGTATTATTGTAATATTACCCGGTACTAATGGTTTTGCTAGTCGAATTTAATTATTTTAATTAGGCTATGTTTGATAGTTGATCCTTTTTAAAATTGAGTAAAATTGTTTCATAAAGATTAAGAATTTAAAGTGATGCATGTCTGAAAAATTAATAGGCAAGTGGCCGTGGCCGATGTTGTTTTGGTAAATAAGACTGATTTGACTGACAGGACTCAGGTGGATAATTTAATTTCCCACATACGGTATTGTGTTTAACAAGAATCTTATCAGTTATTTTGTCATTTTCACGTTTTTCTTTTCATACTTTATTAGTATCATTAATAGTTCAGCTGAAATCGTGGAAACACAAAGAAGCCGGTAAAAACCTGGTTTTTTTTCTTACAGTATTTCAAAATTTCTAACTTTGATATTTAATACAATATAATTTTTTAAATAACAGGATTAATATTGAACGAATTTTGGATCTTCATGCTTATAATGCTCAACATAACCCAAACAGGTAACACAGACAGATATTCATTTGGCAAACTGTATTTCTAAAAGTTTAAAGTAAGTTAAAAGTTGAATGAAAAAAAGATCCCTTAATAACGGTATCGAGTTTCATACGATACAAATTTTATTTTCTTTCTTTGTGGTATAGAGTAGACCTTCAGAGGTGAAAGGTCAGACAAGTATAATTAAAGTGGTGAATGATCTCCACTTCGCGCTTAATTTATTTGATGGTAGACTCATTATTCATTCTCCTACAATACAAGATGAAAATTTGTTTGAACAAGTACCCAAAAAAACAAATAGCTGAAAAGGCTGATGAGGTACTATAGTAAAAACGGGATTGATAATGAAAGCAGGAGATAATGAAATTGCCAGGTTGGCATATTGACACAGATATTGGCTGGTCATTTATGAGTTGGGTGGCAAATAACAATAGTAGTCATCTGAAATCATGTCGGATTTAAATAGTTGAAACTTTTTAATTCAGATTCGTATAGCTTCCCCCTTCTCTCACCCCTCTCTCTGTTCCTCAATCGGATAGCCAACAATTTAACCCCTGCAAATAAATTTCTCCTCTTTTTCTATCAATCGGCGGGGAGGAAAAAAGGAATTAATGTCCACAAAATATTTATTATAAGTTGAATGGGATGAATGATGACTATAAACAATAAAAGAATAGTACAGTAGATTATGTGGGGGTGACAAAAAGACAAGGCACATGATTCTCTTACCTTTAATAACAAAAATCACATATGTGGTAGATGTTCCCCTTAATTATCATTACTACTCCATGTTTGCTAAGAATTTCATGACTTTTTTTTATTTATTTATACTAAAATTTACTCGGTAAGGAATCTTTTTTGAAACATGATCGCATATTATAATCAAGCCTAGGGATTACATGTACCTACAATAGAAAAGAGAAGGCAATTTTTTAATAATCGGATTTGAAATAGTTTTAATCGCTGATTTCAATATTTGTATACGACACGTGGGCTCAGTCATTAATAAAAAAAAACCTGTTGTTTACACACGTGCAGATTTTTTAATCCGATTTTTATAAATAAGACACACAAAATGTGCAATTAAAACTTTGTCTTGGGTTTTGGGCTTATTTATTTTTGCTTGAATTTTTTTTTTTTTACAATAAAAACTAACTTTTTTTGTTTTGTTTAATACACAGTTTACTGGATATGTTCAAAGGCAACGAAGAAACCTTGTCTGAACAGCACAATCACTTACATGTAAGTTCAATTTTAATATTGAAATTACATTTTTTCTGCATAATTCTTCAACTCTCTACAATCCGACAACATGTTAGTTCTGTTCCAATTGCTAAATTATTCAATTATCGGTTCTACACACTGACAGCCCATCTACTAAAATATAACTTTGATATAATTGTTAGTGATGATGTCACACTCTTCACTGCATCACTTGATGCGGTTTGAGAGAAACCCTTGTTTTAAGTTTTACTCTTCTTTTCACGTTCCATTTCATCTTAACGTTTTAGCGAAATGTCCATTAAAAATGACAGCTGTTTGAATCTTGTCAAAGTGTTAAATAAGACGCAGGATAAAAATGTTGCAACCGTTCACATCCTCAAATTTTTATTTTAGAAAATGGGTTGTTTTTCTTGGTCGCCGACAAATCTTTAGCTAGTTTTAAAGGAGAAGGGAAGGTTATGGACACCTGGTAATTTCGAGTGTGATTTATGAAAGAGTGTGGAGGCCGATCAGAATTCAGAACCGTCCTGCATTTCTGACCGCCATTTTTATTTACTTTGCAACGTGAGCATTTAACGTTTGCGCGACGTTGACAGCTGCAAATATCACAAAATATACCGAATTGCAGCATCCAAAGCAAAAATACATATACCAAGCAGAATAATCACATCTCTAATATTTCTTTATACCGTCAACCTACGTTGTTGTAGATTACGGTATACATTTTTCAAGAGAAACGCCCGCTATATCCTTCTTGAAAAATATCTTTCTCTCGCCATGTGTAGAGAGCTTTTATCAATTTATTAACTCGGGGAAAAGTCGAGTAATTTTTCTTCGCTGGATACGTATGTGACAGTAAACTAGTTTTAAAAACAAAATTCTGGCAAATATCTTTGGTGACAAAGCGCTAACTTTACCCTCCCACACAAAAATATTAGAACGATAAAACTCATAGAGCACATACTAAAGTGCGAGTCACGTGTTTATATTTGTTGAACTAACAGCATAAAATGAACTCAAGTGCAGAAAGGAAAAAAAATAGAGAACCAAAAAAAAAAGCCCGAAATCTAAGACCCGAATGTTTTTTGTTTGACCTTTGAAAACAAACAACCGAAGTTAACATAAAATCACTTGTACAAAATATTTTCAAGTAGAAAAACATAGCTCGTGTGACGTTTTAACAACACGTGTGCTGATGGTTTCCAAATATAACTTATCCACAATGACATTTAACGACATTATGAGGAACTGAAGGAGCAACGAAAACTGCCATAAAACAAATTTAACCATGTAATTGTTTTTTGTACCACTTAACATAACGTGATACTTAACACGATACGTGGTAATAAAGGCCACACGATCACCATTTTGAAAACATTGGAATCGCTTTTCCTAAAACCGTTATTAAATTTTTTGTTGTTTTTCACGGGTTTTAGCGTTATAAAAACACTAGGACAATCACTTTTGTATCTCTTTTTTATTTTGTTTTTCACTACACTGAACTTGACTTAATCGTGTTATCAAACGGTGTATTAAGAGATACATTGTATACATATTGCCATTGACGATATCTGTGCTGATCAAGGATTCATGGCTTGAGGGTATTAGGATAAGGGGATAGTATCCATACTTTACTACACTATTTTTTTAATGTATAATGTCAGTGCACGTGTGAAATGTAATGGAGACACGTGTTGAAACAACCAGCAGTGTCCTTACTAAAAACAATCGGTGATTAATGGTGCCCTTAAGCTGGAGTTATACCGAAAACACACGTGAATTCTCCCTCCCTATTTCACTATAGGGATTTTGTTTACACTTGGACCAAAATTTATCAGAGTGACTGAATTCCACTCTCTTGAGTTGGCTTTCTCTCTCCTAATACTAGACGAAAAGTATTTTTTTTTTTCGTATCATACATTTAATCCATCATATACACTTTTCGATTAAAATAATAATTAAGAGTCCTTGCTCCCTTTGTTTTGACCTAACAATAAATTCCTCGAAGCGCCCCTACTGTGCTGCCTATTTTCACAAACAATTTCAAATCTTTGATTTACTATTATTGAACTTCAATGGTTATACAGAATTGGTAAATAGAATTTCAACTCGTAAGCTTGAATGGTAAACAAATTTGATATAAGGTTTACTTTGAAGTTTGTTTACTTTTAATAACTCTGACGAATATACAGTTTTGTCATTTGAAACGAATATCAATTCACAAATCAAAAAAGTTATTTCTGATGGCAGAAGTGGAAATCTGAGCTGTAATTGCATCAACTTGTTATTTCTAATGTCTATGTTTTTATTTGTATCATGTGATATTTTCTAAACCTGCAAAGATCATATTGAATCGTTGGATATTATGCTTTTCTCACTTTAGCTGTTTCAACTTTCTCTAAAGGTTAAACTGCTATGTTTACTTAAGAAATATGACTTCAATTTTATTTTCCAGTGTTATTATTTTTATTCTACATAACAAATGATCATTCATCTTCGCCTTTACCCTTCGCTATAAAGTTTAAAAAAACATAATAAGGTCAAAAATGTTTGGAGTGTGCAAATGTTGTCGTGTTCATACAAAAAACACAGAAATACACAATTTGAATTCTAAAACAGTAAATAAACGAATATTTATTCATTTATAGGATATTGTTACTGTTACATTGGAAACAAACAACTTCATCAGCATCGTTGAATTCGAAAAGTTTTTACAAAAACTGTTATGGGAGAAAACCGTTACCAACTCTACCGGCCAAATTATGGATGTCATCAGGTTGAAGGTAGGAAAATTTATTTCAATACTTTTATAATACCAACTATATAGCGGAAAAGAAACCGTAAAATACAATGTCAATTAGCCATTGATACCGGTAGACCCATAGACCGATTACAGAAATGAAAAATGTTTTTATGTACCGTAAAACATTTATTGACAAATTGTGATTTTCAAGCATATACGTTTTGGCAACAATTATACAGGATGCATTATATAACTTAATTTGTAAAACACATGGCTCATTCCAAAACTGATTGAAAATTGTTTTTGTCACAATGAATTGAAATTTGTTTTCATAGGTGTTTGCTAGTGGGAGGTTAGCCATTTGGTGAAACGTTCAGTTTTTAATATTTTCATCCCACTCAACAGAAACAAACTCTCTTTCCACCTCCCCCTCCTTCTAGTCTATAGTCTATACACAACAAACATAATTGTATATTTATCATCCATTTAAATTTGCAGATGCGGCGGCGTTTTTCTTTTAATGTGGCTATTTTCGTGAGGGATTAATGGGAGGACTGAGTTGGGTATGGAGAGGAGTAGAATGATGAGGAGGGGGGTTATGTACTCTGACTGTCTACAACACGTACTGTAAAATGTTCAAAAACGATAGGGAAAAAAAAGTTTTGGGGGAGGGAAAAGAAAAAAAGCAACAAAAACAATATCTGGTAAAGTCATTTGGTTATAAAATTATTCATGGGGGGCCCAAACATTCAGCTAAAGATCTGTTTTTCACACTTGCTCTAACGTCAAAATTAATCGGTCGAAATTTTGGTTTAAAGTGCGATTTGTGCAGCAGCACTCAAGTGGTGTGGGTTCCTCCTGCTGTTTTTATAGCAAAATTCTTTGACCGCAATGACATTACATTACATTATACTGCTTTGGCTTTGGTTATATCACTTAACAAATACAGTATATTCAATGACTAAAAGTGTTAATATAAACGTCTGTGTAATTAAACAAAACACGAGTTTTATAATAATACATAATAGTGTGTATATTGGTGGTCTGGGTGTTGTAAATAGCATTTGACAGACGACATATTGAAAAACGAGCACCGTTTTGCATTCATAAATATAGAAATAAAAATGAATATAATCTATCCGTTAACTTATTAAACATTGATATAATATATTTATTGGCCATCACATCCACTTACTGTATCAGCAATCAAACTCAGTGTTAGATGACAGCTAAATAGTTTCGGCAAAGGAAACGCTCGAAAATTTCAATCGGGCTTTTGATTTCGTTTCGGTATCTGTTTCTAACGTGTTGAAATAAACAAACTGCAGTCAAACTCATTAAAAAAGTCTTGGCATAATTTGAGAAATATTTTTATTACGTTCTATGAAAGATATTTTTAACATAAGAGATTTTTCTATGCATTTGCCCTCTTCATATTTTACTTTTTTTATTTCGGAAAATATAAGGGGGGAGAGAGGAGGGACGAGAGGAAAACGACTGTTTATTTGTGCATGTCATTTTATGATCAATCCAGTTCTGTGAAGACTGAACAGAATCGCTAAGTTTCTTTTTGCTAGGATATAACCCAATCCATTCAACCTTCTCATATACCGTATAATATTATATTTACATAAATACTCGGTGTCTATTTAATGTTGTTGGTATTCACTGTTGGCGTCAATTAAACCACGCCTCCCAAGCACTAAACGCTCTCTAATACACTACAACACAGTACAGTTCTACTTTTTTTCATATTTTGTTTCTTTCACTGTTCATAATATATAAATATCTAGGCACACGAAAAGTTGTTTTATTGTTAAGCAAACTTTCAAGCTGGAGGATGAAAATGTTTATCTAATTTGCGCATGTTTGACTGAGCTTTAAAATAAAAAAGGGGCAAAAATACAGTTTTTCCACTTGATTGTGATCGTCATCGTCAACAACGAAACAAATTGTTTGTGGCTTAAAATGATAGCCTAAACAATTTGGCTCCAGAAATCGCTCCCCCTTTAATAAAAATAAAGGCTGAATCAAAAGACAGTACAGTATAGCAACCAATGCAAAACCACATTTACCAAATTGAAGCCCTCACATAAGCTACCGGATGTCCGCAGCTGTTTCGATCATAATAATATACATGTATATGAATTTAGGAGACCACCCTAATATTTCTACTTTTTGTATAAAAAGAAACAACCCTATAAGCCACGTGACTGGTCATCTTCAGTCCACAACGAAAAAAAAAATTTATCTTAAAGTACACAGTTTTTATCTTAAATATAGCTTAAAACAAATATTTACTTGTTTCGTTTTGAGAAAAAGAAAAATAATTTTGATGATGATGAATTAAAACACAGTGAAGCGGATGTGCTGTGTCTCTGTGCCCTCCACCCTTTTCAAAACTCTTGTCATGTAGATTTTCTTGTCAAAATCTTTGCTTATAACTTTTTTCATCTTATGAGTAGCTTTTCTATGGAAACATGATGGATGAGAGTGAGAGGGGGTGGGGTCACATACTGTACACTCTTTTGCAAATGCACGTGTTTACAACCAACTAATTCAGTTTTTAGCTAAATAAAAAGACGATCATTGAAAAAAAAACTTGTATTTTTTTACTTTAATGCAGATGTAGAAAAACATGTCTAAAGATGCCTAGTGCATTTTTTCACACAATTTGTTGAATAGTAAATGTCAACTGAAATATTTCTATAGGGAAAACTAGCAAAGCAATAAAAATAACCAATTTTTTATGAGTGTAAGAACTAAAATTCGGCTTTGAGGACACAAACATTGGATAACTCTTAATTGTACATGTTTTCAATTCATAATTAATTATTATTTGCTAAACAAATCTTCTTTTAATATTCTTAGGATAAAAATTCAAATTCATAATTAAAAAAATATTAGTATGAAAAAAATCAATGCAAATAAATTATAACAATTACGTTAAATTATTGACGTAAATGTAGCAGTTTGTTTACGTGTTGAGATGATATTTAGTGAAAATGAAGTAAATTTTGAACATTGCAGAGATAAATCTTTTGTGATTGCTGACAAAGTGTTTTCAATCCTCCACATTCACTTAACAATAGGGAGAGAGTGAAGATTAAAAGAGATAGGAGGGGGATTGTCATTGGAGGAGGAGGAAGTTTATGGGAGAAGAGGGTGGATAGAAGGAATTATGAGGAAGTGAAACGAAAAATCAGCCGCTTCGTTAGCAGAAAACAGAAAATTAAACTGTTTGTCAGCTCATCAAAGAAGTAAATAAATTTCATCATTGGGTGGCAGTAGATAGAAACGGGTGATGCCTAAGAAAACCCCTAATCACGATGAAAATGATGATGTTTAGCTCAGCGGAAAAATCTACCGCAAAAATCTCTTCAGCATCCTCTCATTTCATCTTCAGATTTACCATTACTGTAATCATCAGCAGTAACATCCAAATCAAGCATCAAACACTTGCAATCGAGATAAATAAAAGTTTGAGGAGGCTCAGGAAGGAGAGAGAAAAAAATGGAGTATGTGTACAAAACTTACTCAATCATTAGCTACACATTGAGTTTCTTCATCTTCACATTACACAACTACAGTATTTGTTGTATCTTGAAAAATCTTTCTACTTTCAAACAATAATATACTGTATGTATTTCGGATGATGTTCAATTGGCAGAGCATCAATTGCATCAGTATATTTTCTTAAGCGATATTTCTCATAAAATGGAATAAAAATGGTCTAAAATAAACACCTAAGTGACGAAAATATCAATTAAAAAATCCCACCATTAAATAAACATTGTTACAAAAATATGCACTAAAAATTAAATTAAAATTTGTTTAAAGAAGCATAACTTCTAAAATATAAAAAAAAAATATTCAAATTAAGCATTTTTGGACACTTGGAGTTTCCTTGGTAATATTTTCAGATAATATTCAGTGATTAGTTATTTGAAGTAAACTATATAAATTGATCATACATTTATTGGGAATTTAATATCACTGAAAACGAATGCTGTCACAATCTACTTTAAGTCAATTTCTACAAGGTTTACAGTAGTATTTATAAAATTGTAAACGTTTAAAAATGTTAGGGTTGTAAAATCGATTTATTTTGAAAAACTTTCTTTAGAGTTTAGTGTGAACTTGGCACATGTACGTTTCACCCCTTTTCCACAGCAAATAATGTCGGTTTCTTCGCTTAATTAAACCTGTCTATCTATTATCTGTCGTCTACTAGTTTTCCTCCCCCCCCCCCCTTCCTTGTATCACAAATTGATTTACATGCTATGAATCTCACACACACAAAAGTATCCAGAAAACTCGTCAATATCGTTTCGCGAGGCCTTCTCTCTCTTGTAAACAACAAATTGAGTTAGCTCACATGATATTCACCCATTCTTAAACAATTTTTTTCCTGCACCCAGCATCCCACATGCACATTACGCCACCCTCTTACACCCCTCATTCTTTACCCAGCAATTTTTCATCCGACGACTATTTTACACGCTATTCATGTTAAATAAGGGACCTATCACGTGACTTTAAGTGAGTGAGTGCATCCAATCAAAAGATTTCATTAGATGTGTGTAGACTGAGATGGAGAGAAAGAGGGATTGAGGGAGGTAAAAGACGACAGAAAAGCTATCTTCTAATTTGAACAGACAGAATGATGCTATAGAAAGAGACACTTCACCCTGTAAATATATAACTTATATTAAGACGTTTATCACATTTATCAGATGGTCCAATAAGATTTCTTTTATCCTAAGAAACAGAAAAAACCCAATCACAAAACTTACTCCTCAATTTTTTTTTCTTTTCTTTGTATTTTCACGAGCCTGTTTTCGACCAATATTGATCAAACTTGGTGAAAATATATCAAGTTTTCCATACAAGTTTTGATTGAACGAAAAGAGATACAATAAAAATTCTTTTTTTTCCCCTTTTATCAACTCCCTCAATCTTCTTTTACTCCTCCTTACATATTACTCTGTTATAAAGATTGTCTTTCTCACTCTACAAAGACTATAAGATGGTGGGTTAAAACCTTCCACATCAATCCTAGTATATTATTATTATACACTAAAGGGCTACAAACTGTTATGGCTTTATAAAAGAAATTGTTTTGAACAAGAAAATAAAATGGACAAATATTATGTGCTTTTAAAAAAAATCACAAAACATTACATGTCGTAGAAAACAACCATCAAAACTAGCTATTAAATTATTGCACTGTTACAAAAATATTTACGATTAAATTTGATTTGTTTTTCCACTTTAAATATTTTACATTAAAATTATTTTCAAATTATACGTAGAATCGAATAGTGAAATGGACTTTTGGCAACAAGCCATTTGATGGTTAATCCATGCGTTTAATCCGTATCAATTAGAAAGTGGTTAGCTTTCAACCCCCCTCCCCTAGTCCCCTCATCTCCTGAATCTAAATTTAACCCCCTCACACTATAACACACAGTATTCGGTACTCCATTCTTCCTCCTTCCGGAAAAACGCAACAGAATGATAAGTGCTCAGGACCAAATGTTCCACTCTCAACTTCCTGTACTAAGAGCCTCTTGTTTTTGCTTCAGGCCCTTTCAATACATATTATCGGAGCTTACATACAAACACAATATGTATAAACTTGTATAAACCTCCCACTTTAATAGTCCCTTACTCATTTTTCTTTTTGTAAGCCAAAGTGGGTGGAAGAGGGAATAATTTACTACTTATCAATCGAAATCAATACAACTTTACAAATAATTTTCATGCGACTATTTGAAAAAGGGATGCAAAATGTTTAAAAGGCCTTCTTTCACTTCAAGTATGCCAACATTTTCAAGTGCTCCAAATGTCGCATACGCATGCGTAATTTCGATACGCCATTACCCCCACCCCCCTCCCTTTCCTATAAATCACAGTACAATTCCTAACTTACCATATAATGAATAAAGAAAAGCTAAAATTTAATTATCACCAAATTACATTTAAGCTACACGAGTATTGAGTAATGAGGATATATCATTTAAAAAAAGGCTAATAGCCCTATTTCTTTTATATTTATTTTTTTGATGAAACCCTAATGTATGACGTAACGAGCAAAATTAAATGTGTTGTAAATGATGAACCTTCGATTGTTTATAAAGAATCTCCTCCATAGACACCATTCGTGAATATATTGCGGATTATAAATATTGAAAGAATGAGGGTGTTTGAGCAGTACCATCGTCTAATCCCGCCCACAATATTTCTATACAGTAAACTCACTTTTCCCGTAATAATAATAATAATAACGTCCACGCATTTTTATAAATTGTTTGACAGCGCGCCAACTTTTATCTATTTGACCGCCACCCATTCCCTCACCTATATAACTTATCTCTAAACACATAATTATACGACATCAAAACCCCCCTCCCTCCCTCCTCCATTTTCAAAAAAGCACGCAATGACGTCACATAGATGGGACAAAATAAAGCGTCTTATGAATGTATATTAAAACATTCCACCAGCCTTATTATTTATTGTATATAGCCTTAGTTTAGTTGTGCAGCCACCAAATACTCCCATTTTCACACATTTTCCCCATATCATCTCTCACTCTGTGTTGCTCTGTGTGTGTATTGATGATAATCATAATAATATATAAAGGGGGGAGGGTGAAAGAGAAGCCATACCGAGTGTGAGTGGTGGTGGTGGCGAGACTTTTATTTGGATGGATTTTTCTATAGAAAGAATTCCAGTTATTTCAACATGGAGGTTGAGTAGAAGTCAACTTTTTTTTTTATTTATTTGGAATAAGATGATAGAGGGCGCTTGCTATTCCGCGCCATACATACAGAAAAATCGCTTTCTATAAATATAATCATAATCGTAAAAATAATACATGAAGAAAGGGAGGGTGGGTGGTGGGGGGAGGGAAAGAATGGGGGAGGTAAAAATGGCTTTGTACATAAAAGTCACGTCGCACAATATGAAAATTTTCATTGATATTTGGGCTTTGTTTTTCTTCTCTACATTTTCAAATGGCTTCCATACACTGTTTATTTCTCTCTGTATATCATGAGTTAACTATAAAACTAAAAGAAATAAATTCTTATTCAAATTATATTCGATGAATACATTATTTTGATGATAAATTTCAAACCCTTGAATGTTGTGTGTTGCGTTGGCTTTATGACCCAACAGATGCAAACTCTTTGGCAGTGTTTTAGTTGAAAATTCATATATTTTCATATTACTATTGTAATGACGGAGATAGAATAAATTGGTGTATAAATGACTACAAGTTAACAATAGTGGAAGCAAACATTTGAAGGAAAACCATTTTGAAGAAGAAAAAAAGATGCGCATATAGTCACAATTGGATGCTAAAGTAAATATATATACGGGACAATCGATACAATAAAAAAATATATACGAGAGCATATTTGTGTATTTGGAAAGTAAACGTGCATCAGTGTACACAAAGGACATATGGCCTCTTGTACCATGCCTGATACTTCAACTATTATTATGGAGATTGATACTTTTTGTCAAACGTTTGTAGTTAAAGAGATTTTGAAAAACATGATGGCAACAAATCATAAGTTTTACATGGTAACAGATTTTCGACATTCATCATATCTACCAAAGTCATAAATGACAACAAACGTCATAGAGTATCTTATTTCACAAAGATTTTCAGATTTCCAGCTAAATCTGGTTAGTAACTTATGTAAATCCCAATTAATTATTTGATTTAAGCGTTAAGAAGGAAAAACACAAATAACTCTTCCATCCATCCATTCCCCTCTTTTCAAAAAGTGTGAGTGATATTATTTTGTAATCCCACCTGTTTTTTTTCGCACGCGGGGTTGTCTTAAAGGACTCTCTTACAGGCCCACCCATCCACCCTCTACTTCAACAACAAACCCTTATCTTTATCTAAATCCTTTTTACTTGAGGATCAGAGCTGGAAGTGTGTGTTGTGTGTGGGAGCGCCCTCAGGCGGTGATGGAACTGTGCTAGGAGGAGCCAAGGAGCCGAAATTGTGCAAATGTCACCCAACGAGTGATAGGTGAAATATGATTATCCCCCTCTTTTCTCTTTTTAACTTCTTTCAGTAGTTAATTTGGTGCTATATTAATGATAAAAGAGAGATGTGGAGTGATGATTAGAATAGAAAGAGGAATTAGGACATGTATATCATGGAACCTGGGAGGAGGAAGAAAACGAATTGTTTAGGAAAGAGGAGATACGGGGCGAGTGTTGAATGGGACAACTGCTGTGAATGAAAGTTCATACCATCAAAGGAAAGAAGGGAACTTTAAATAAAGATGGTTGAGGAAGTTATTAAAGTAAAGGGATGGCAGTTTTGGTAAATTTAGTACAAATTAGAAAAAGTTGGTAATGTTATAATATAATAGGTAACAACCGGGGTAATAATTAAATGGAAAACGTTTGGTTTTTGTTGAGTTTTTTTTTTTTTTGGAAAATATCTTTACATTTCTACCCGTTACATTACCTTAGGTTTTAAAACTGCAAGGATAGACTTTAATTCGACACCTACTGGGCAGCCCTTTGAGGGACAACATCTTTTATTTATTTACTCAAAACAACGTTCAGCCGCCGAAAATAAGATCAAAAATGTGCCATCATTTGCTGCAAATGTTTTATAAACGTCCCTGTCAATCTCTTGCTAACGCCCTCTGGCAAAAGTGTTTACTTAAGAAGCAAGTGGTAGATGATGGCGGTTGTGAAATTACACTGTGGCCCCCTCACCTCCCTACATCTCTCCTAATAATTTATTTAAAGTGACATGATTGTGTAAATTTTTCTACATTTTTCAAAATTTCAAAAGTAAAACAGTTGTGATATTTTCATGGAAAATACTCGAATAATAATGTTTTGCACTGTTAACTTAAAACATGCCAGTTTTTTACGTATCTACTATGTATAAAAAAAAGCTTATTCGCACTCTTGATTTCACACTTCGATGATTTTCCATTTAAATGGCGACAACTATAATGTAGATGTGTACAGTATATGCTTGCAATACATTGTGAATATTGCCCTATATTAAAAAGTGTTGGATTTGCATAAGCATGAAGTATGAAGTGGGTCGATTTGAGAAAAAACTCAATAAGAAGTTGTTTCGACTAAGGGTGCCCTTATGTGTGGCAGCGTTAAGGACCCTTACATATTTTCTTGTCAGCTTTTCTTTTCTCAATCTTTCACTTCCACTTGCACATACAAATATATTTATAAACACACGTACAAATGGTGTAGATAATTTAAAAGATTTTTTATACATCTTCTCAACACGTATGTTCTCAGTTCTGCACAATTTTTACATAAAAAATGCCCTTTGACATACTAAGACTGTTAACAAAAACACCATGACTGCTGAAGTTATCATTGAACATGGTGACCCAACATTCAAGGACCCGTGTGAGGGCTATACATAAAGCTTTCAACACACCAAAAGAATAGTTAATGTTTGTTACGACAAATCATTGGTTGCAGTTGTAAAGATCTTTAAAATTTGGTTGCTATCTACGCTAGTACGCTTTTTTATAATACGGATTTACTGTTATATAAGTCGGTCCTTTTGTTTGTATTCACGGTTGAAATAATTCGCAGCATGGTTGACATTGTGCATGGAGCAGTGGACAATGTCAGTGTATGAGTCTAAATTAAGTCATAGGTTAAAATGACCCACCCGAATTAACCTGACTCACACCACAAGCTACAACTTTCAATTGTAAACATAGAAATAATATACCCATCCTCCACCCACATACAAAGATTTTGTATTAAGATTCTATTTTTAGGCAATTGTGTGAATGTTGCTAGGAAATATAAGGTTGTTTCACACTAAAGAAACAGACACTGAAAACTAAGCCAAATGAATTGAAGCCAAAAGTGTTTCAGGACCCTAAATTTAGACACGTGTATAATACTGGTAACGGTTCTTTTTGTACGAATTTTGTAAAAATTAATTATAAATAAAATCTAACACTGTATTTGAAAAATGATAGTGTAAAACATTTTACTTGTTGTTAATATTTGTAAACACAAATTTATATGTCGTTTTTCTGCCTGGGCATTTTGCTCGCGAAATCCTTTCTATTATTATTAGTATTATTATACTGTGTATTGAAGCTCCTAGGAAACCAACAAATGGATAGATAGATGCGAGTAATAAAAAAAGTAGAAGGATAAACATAAGCTTTAGTGGAGAATAATTGTTTGCCATCACTAAGGATGGCGTGGAATAGCAGGGGCTGCAAAAATTGCTAAAAGGCGAAATCAGTTTCACGCTTTCACACCTCGCCAATTGTTATCTAGGGCTTAAATCCCTCTCCCGCCTTTCCAATTATGCATATATCAATATCATTATATTTACCACTACAGTCTACATTCACCAACCCTATCCCCCTTCGCACCACCCACCCTCTCCACATATCTACCTATAATAAAAAGAAAAAAAACAGCTTCTCACTTGTGCAGTTGTAAACGCATGTTAACATAAGACTAAGCGAAAAGAAGGATATAAGGCACTTGAATGATGTCACCTGGGTAACTATGTTTAAACAACAAACATAACTAACACCCCCCTCGACAATGCCTGATATATGAATTGAATGCCTGATTGAAATTTAAACGGCAATAATTATCGTTTTCAAATTTAATTAGAATTATAGTCAATACGTTTGAAATTCAAGCTGAATTTTTGGAAAAATATTGTAATTAATTTTCAAAACAAGTTCTGAAATTGAGTTCCCCAGTTGAAACTCGTACACTATGATATCTTGCAAATGACAAATTTAATCACTCGAAATACTGTATAAGGAACTCTTCAACTTTTAGTTCTTAGACGTGGAAAGAAAACACCAAATCTAGTGACTTTATTGCCAAATAAAGTTGACCAAAGCATAAGTCAGGTTCCTAAATTCAAGCCCCTTATTTTGTTAGTGTAGATGTGTGTCATAGAATGCCATGCCTAAAAGATTGTAATGCCATTTTAAATGTTACAACTGCAAACATTATTTAAATATACATTAAAAATGATTGAATTCGATTGAATTTTTTTAAACTTGTTACATGAATAAAATGGACTTACTCTGACTTCAAATTTCGTCGTAAAAATAAATAATGAGGTAACGATGTCTCTGTATTGTACAGATAATAAAGTCACGTTTTAAGTTTTAACACTTGTGAGTTTTCTTTTTGTGTTTAAGCAAACAGTCTAATTGACAGCGGCAAACAGAGTTGTTGACTGACATGAAACTTAGCATTTGCAACAAGGACATTTTGTAATTGCATTTTTACATGGATGTTAATCAACTGTAAAAAGGCTTAGAATAGGTTTCTGAATTTTGGAAAGGCTAATAAATACATTGTCATTGAGTTGCAAGAAGGAAAGCGACAAACAAGATAATTTATCTGGAGTCTCAGTTGCTAAGGATGCGGCTTAAAACCAAATTTCCGCTTATAAATTAATATCAAGTACGCTGAATACTAAATACTAATGGAATTGATTTCAAACTAGCTAGACCTAACATAAACACAAATAATAATTATTTTTATAATCATAAATATTTAAAATTTGATTGATTTTTCTTTTAGGCATTACTCAAGTTGTCTAACGACGAAAATGACGGCGACGACAACAGAGGTAGACGCATATTTTGCCAAGCAGTCAGAGAACTATATGACTGGGAAAATGTCAAAATTACCGAAGATAATTCCCTAAATGTCAACAACCGATTTATATTTATTGGTAAGTTATGTATTCAACATTATTTTTATTTTATTTAGAATTTTGTTTATTCAGATAAACATATTAAGAGGAAAAGTTTATAAACAAGTCAAATACTCCCCCTCCTCCTTTTCCATTAAAAATTTTTCGCATTTATATTCATTATTTGAATTGAGAAAAAAAGGAGACATGCGAAAGTAAAGCTAATAAGTTACTGTGTAAACACTGTAAATCCAATAAACTATAATATAACTCGACTTTTAGCTTATTTCTGGTACACTCGCGTAACGATCTTATGAATACTTGTACATAAACTAATTAAGGTAAAAATATTCTACTATTTAATTATAATACTTAATTAATATAGTTATTACTATTGATATGTAGGCGTAAAATACAGTATCTGCATTTATAATAACAAAATTTTTAGCGACAAACACAAGTATAATCCACAAAGAAGCCAATATACAGTACAGGGCACTGCATTATGTTCAAAAAACTGAATTGCCTTAGATGCCAAATTTTGTTCCTTAAGAAAGGACATTGAAATGAAATCTAAATAAACCTTATGGAAACACATTAACACACCTAAGATATCAGAAGAAAAACATTAGCTATTAAGAAAACATTTTCGTGGCCTTAAATTTTGCTTTCTTTCGTTTTAAGTTAATTAGGAAATGGTTATTGTTTTGTATTAAATGAGTTCAAGCTGCAACTGTTTGCATAACTAAAAGTAGATTACCTATCTAAAACGAAAGATCCCGAAAGTTAGACTCAAATTTAATATTTTCTAAGTATAAAAATATAAATTAAGCGTTTTTTCAGAGTAAAATTCTGTACATATACAGAAATTATATAATGTCTGTAACGATACTAACGAGCGCTCTAATATAATAATAGAGTACAAGGTATACGTAACTATGATGCTGAACTTCTTAAGAGTTTGGTTTTAGTCCATATGAATGCAAACACGATGAAAGTCAATCTTTTCGGGAGATCAAAGTGATGTTGACCATTAATTTCGTTGCTCAAGCGATTATACAAGGCTGTAGCAATATTTATATTAAATGGGGCTTGGATGTATGTCGGGGGAATCTTCTTAAAAAACAAAGCCAAGCCAGATTGCCAGTTAAATATTGACCTACCTCTTGACAACGCTGGGTAAACTGATTCACTGATACATATAAATGCAGTATAACTATCTATTTTCTCTATGTATGTGTGTGTGTATATATATGGCACGACATCAGCGTCTAAACGAATAAACAGTGTCTGAGGGAGGTGGGGGAAATACACTATTTAGAAAGCAATCGAAAAATGTTGGGAATATCAAAAAATATGGCGACGGTTTCTACTGCATAAGGAAATCGATTGAAAAATATATATCGATACAAAACATAGTTATCTGGGGTAAAATGTGGGTAGTTTGGTTGTATTTTTAAATTTGGGGGGTTTTTATTTTTATACTTATATATTTCTATTAGTCGTAAAATATGCTTGAGGCCAGATGCACAAACAATGAAGGAGTCACTATGGCGGGCCAAATATCGTATATTTTACTCTCATCTTATTCATGGACAACCCTCCCCCGCTTCCCCCTCCCCCCCCCATTCCCCTAATTTCTTATTTCACATTCTTCCAAGGCTTAAACATAAACCCAGACTTAGCTGAAATCCACATAAACCTGGTCACAACGACTGGTGCCACTTTTATTATACACTGTTAAATGGCTAGAAAGACACCCATCGGTAAAGTAGCTGATATACGACCCTGGTTTTATTTTTACTTTCTATTTTTCTTACACCAAACGATCTTTAATTTATATGTTAAACGAATAAACTTGTTTTGTTTTCTACCTTTGGAATTTTATTAAAAACAAACCCCATTTTCTGTTTTGGTCTCAAGTCAATTGCAACAATTGTAAATAGTAATGGCATGGTACGTGACGCACGACAAAATTGCAACTCATAAATTCCGTCTGGTAAAAATCACTTTTATTTACGAGTGCAGTCATAAAGAAATGTCTATGAAACATACACACGGCTGATCCAATAAAATTTAATGAAAATCATGTATATATTTATGCTAGAATTTTTTTAGCTTTAGATAATAGCTCTAACTCCCAAAAAAAAAAATTGTATAAAAATGGAAGATTGTTGGCTAAATTTCAATTTTTCCTGTGACGAAATAGACTGAAGAAACGTTACGAAAAGAGAAGAAGAAAAAGATAGGGGGAAGTGTTTCCGTGTCCAAAAATGTTATTCCTACGTGTCCAATACAAATAAACGGTGGTGAGATTAGCTTCGATTATGAAAATAAACGAAAAGAAAAAAGGGCGCCAAAACAAACCCATCGAAAAAATATATACGAGCTTTATAAAAGAAAAAAAAAGTAAAATAATATAAAAAAGTTGAAGGGAAGGGAGTTAGGCTTGAGTTTTGAGAGCTAAGTAAAACCAGTATAATATTATACAAGTGTAGTACATCATGAACGGTGTATAGAGGGCGCGCAATATCGTTGAAAAAACAAGAAAAATAATAGATGAGAAAGTTTTCCAAACATGTGAAATAGCTTTCTCTAGTCCAACAAACTCCGTACACATCCATTTGTTGAGAGAGCTTAGATCTTTTCTATTTTGCTATTGTATGTGTGTGTGTACCACTCTGATAGCGACAACGTCAAAATAAAAATGGCGATAACAATAATAAAAGTAAAAAGCGCCATTTTCATGCATGTGCAACATAGCCTTTCAATGTTGTTTATACATTGGGGATTTTCCCCTTATCAAACGGTTCATCCATTGTTGCTAAATATCGTCAGCTGCTTTTTTATTGGCTGCTACACTTTAATTCCCTATTGTCAACTCTGCATCAACTAACTTATAGTATGTGTATACCTTACCTAACATTTGTTAGACGAATTTAATCCGTCCTGATGTCACATAAAGGTACCGTAATGATAATAACAGCTTCTTATTATCAAAAAGAGGATTTAAAATGTGGTTTTATAAAAACAGGTGGGAATTTGAATATGGAGGGATTTTTTTTTATATTCACAGCATAAAGCATAACTTGTGTCAACAATTATGATTATAGTCTTAGTGCTTTCCTATACCGGTATTAAACATCTTTATTTTTTTTGTTGTTGTTGTTGGAGGTTTATAAAAATTTAATTCTAAAAAAAATCAAATAATTTTGCCAAAATAAAAAAGTGACCATATCGAATTATGTCAGCTGTTATTTTTATTTCCTCTCTTTACTCACTGAGGAATTTTCTTCTTTTGCTTTTGTAAATTTATGTCACGCACTTCAAACTTAAAGTGGCCCTATTTATTCGGGAGGTATCTTATACTTAGGCATGCTCAGCACTGTACTTGTAAACTTATTTAATCACCAGATCAACAATGCCACAATGAGTACTCTATATATCAGTATAATATGATGGAGAGTTAGCAAACATCAATAAGAAAAGTTTTTAATGTTGCAATATTTTTAAACCACGTTCCAAATACAAAGATAAATAGTAAATATCAAAGAAAGTTTTCAGCTTAAAAATATTTATACAGAGTAAATGAAATCCAAAATAAACACAGAGCTTGCAAAATATCAAAACAGGAATGTTGTATCTTTAAAGCGCAACTGCGATTTCACACAACTTTAATTAAAATTTAAGAAAAAAATGTTATACCTTTAACTTAAATAAAATTGAGCAAATTGCGCTGCACAAGCGTTTGAAATTAAAAATGTTAGCTTAACGATACCGTACAACGTAGCATTGAACGCCTTTATGATGGCAATCCAGCAATACTTAGAAACTGCAACAGTACTCTTTGTCATTGTCCCAAAACATTATCATTTTGTTCATTAACTCATTTATTTTTCTTTATTTTTAGGACGAAATCTGGATAAATCGAAATTGGAAACTCTACTGCAAAATCCCAATACAATATAAAATTGTAATAATTAGACATAACAGTAAAATAAAAGAATTTTGACTTTACTGTATTAAAAATGGTAGTCAATCTCATTACTGTATTTCCAAACACTTATAATAGAGTACAGTACTACAAGTGTAATGTATTATGTGTTTTTGAAAAAATAACCTGCATGTAAATACTGTATTAGAGAGTGTAGTTACTAAAATAATAATGAACTACAGCAGCCATATAAAATGAGCGTTTTCGAGACTTTGTATGAAGCCAAAAGAGTCATAACTTCCTAAGAAACTCCAAATCAAAATCTTTTTCGATATTGTATATTGTTTACTTTTTAAATGTCCATAATAAATCTTAGTAATTTTGCTACCCACGAGATTAAAAAGAGATTTCCTTTAATATATCCGAAAATATCTTAATTGATAAATTAATGTAGAGGGACTAAATGCCCAATTAATTTACACCTTGAATAAGCACATTATGATTTTAGATAACGTTACAAGTAATCACAACATCGGTAGCTGATAAAAAAAAGTTTAAAATGGCCGCCCAGAATCCATTGCCTACCGTTGTAGTCTGAGTAAACTCCGCCTCCCATCTTATCTTATTGGCTTCTCTTTTTCCAACACCAACCATTATGAACGTGGGTTGTGCAGTACTGTTGCCGTCATTCATAACACAATCTCGGCTGAAGCCCAGCAGTGGCAAACAACATTTGAATCGTAGTGAATCCAAATCTCTACAGAAGGAGACACGCACGTCAATTGACTCAATATACTCCACATCAATATCAGCTCAAACGTTTTTCTTGTTAAAAAAAATAAGTTTTTAGTTATTCATATTAAACATCACTTGATGAGTTTGAAGTGTCGTTTTAACTTAGTTGCCATAGACGTGCGAGATTGTGAACGAAGGAATTGAAAACATCAGTCCGGCAAATTGGACGTTTTTCTCCCTGCATCAGTTAACTAAATGCCCGACGCCTTTATCACGTTTAATAAGCCTTTTTTTCAAATAAGAGTTGGATAATTAAAACTTTTTAGCACTTCATGTTAATATTAAATATAACTTTTTTAACCGGTATAATCAAACTGCGACCTGGCTACTTAAATATTTAGTTATTTTTTATTAAAAAAAAATTAAAATTTGAAAGGTGTCATATCCGCGCTCACTTATGCACCAATGTGTTTAACAATGGACGGTGGTTCAGTAGGGCCCATTGGAAGCCAACAACAGCCGCAACAACAACATTTGGAAGCGGTGGGTAACAATGGCAGTGGAGATGCCGTTTTATCAGCTAATGTCACCACTTCGCCCATTAGTAACACTGCACTAGGTGGCGCTAATAACCCTTTATTTGTCATCCCGACTGGCCGTGTCCAAACTATCAATCCTCAACTACAATCAGTAGCACTTCCTGTTTACCATTCATCTACACATCATATGCTACATCCAAGTATAGCCCATCTATTTCAACAACAACAGCAGCAACAATTGCCACCGCATTATATTACTCAAAGTTTAAGTGGTCCTGGAGCTGTGGCCACCGCCAATTCACTGTCGTTTCCACCCATTAATAGAAGTTTATTAAGTGGTGCCAACAATTCGAATCTCATGTATATGCTTGGACATTCAGCTAATAACGCCTCAATGAGTCCCAATTCCGCTGCGAGTCTGCTTCATCAGATTCCAACAGAAATGTCACGCTCTCAAACGATTGAACAAATGGACCGTTATTCGCCATTTCGTATAGCTGGAACGGATTCTACGTCTACTGGTGTTTCGGATGAGGATGAGGACGTCTTGATGCCATACGATGAAGATGATGACGATAATATTGCCATTAACGTCGAATCAGATGATGAGAATCGCCAGTCAGTGACAACTACAAACGACGAAGAAGTGGTTGTCGTTAGAACTCGTTCAATTTCTCCCGAGATTTCCACTGAAAAACGTCGAAGTAGCAGTTGCAGTAGTGACTTGTCAAAAGATGCGGTTGACACCACAACCAGCACTGCAAACAGCCAACAGTTGCTAGATGATGGTAAGCAAAGTTCCAAACATGGTTCCAATACAGGCAATAACAATAGCAGCAGTAATAGTGCTTGTGTTAAACCGCCTTATTCGTACATTGCCCTCATCACCATGGCTATATTACAATCACCACACAAAAAACTAACACTCAGCGGCATTTGCGAATTCATCATGAACCGGTTCCCATACTATCGCGAAAAGTTCCCAGTGTGGCAAAACTCAATAAGGTTAGATACTTATTAAATAACGTGTAATTTTAAATATAAAAGCTATAACCATTTTTGTGCTTTTCTTAAGGCATAACCTGTCGCTCAATGATTGTTTCGTTAAGATACCAAGGGAGCCCGGAAACCCAGGAAAGGGCAACTACTGGACTTTGGTAAGTGTCAAAACTTGTATTCATATTTTCAAATTAGTGAAGAAATTACTATTAGAATTCAGTAATAACAATTGAAGGACCTGCAGGCTAATTTAGTTAATAAACTAACTCGTTAGCAAATATTCGTAATGAATCACTCAAGTAACCAGATCTACTTGCGAATAAACATAGTTTGACATCTGCAGCATTAATAAAATGTACTGGTATAATTCACTGGACTAGGCTATTTAAACCAAATAAAACCGATCGATATCACTACATCAATAACATTTTTCTTGGTAAACAAATTACTTGCATGAAACTTTCAACAATTTGTCACAATTAAAATCAATTTAAACAACATTCATGGCCTTAGTATGGCTATATAATTTCTCGAAAATGACTATTATTAGTATGCTATAAAAGTTAATGATAGATCAAAATCATGATGTTTATTTAACAAGATACTAATATCAAAGTCGATTTTCTTTTTATCTTGGGTGGGATTGCCGTGCTTTTAATTACAAATTTTATCTTAATAAATTAATCAATCATTAACAAGTTAAGCCTACACTAATTATCATTAACACATTTGTGACAGTAACCTAAACTTCAGCTTACATTGCATAGTTTTAGCTTAACTAAATGTATTATTTAAACGAATAAAGTCAGCATTATTAATGACGTAATTGTATATGTTAATAGGATCCCCAAAGTGAAGATATGTTTGACAATGGCAGCTTCTTGCGCCGACGGAAACGTTTTAAACGTGTTCATCCAGATCTATTTAAAGATGCCAATGCGTTTTTAGCCCTTACTGACCCATACCATCCACATCATGCTCTTTATGCTCATCAACATGCTCAGTTAGCAGCTGCGGCCGCTGCGATGGCAGCCAGTCATCATCACCATCATCATCATCACCACCCTCATTCTCATCCATACCACCCATCATCAGCTGGACCTGTGGTTCATCATCATCATCCATCTTATGCTAATTATATACCCGGCCTTACGTCGCCGGTATCTTTACTCACTGCCACGACCGATTTAACTGGTCGAGCTGCTATGAACCTTTATCCTAAACTAAATGCTGCGACGGCTTTAACTTCACCAATGGTCACTTTAACTAGGCCTAATTCATCCTCGGCCATGCCCACCACCAACACACAACCCGTCAAATCGGCCGGTTTTTCTATCGATAATATCATAGGAAAAAGCAACAACTGCAATAATGCCAACGCTACGAGTAAAACTGTCATCACTAAAAGTTCGGCTCGTTTTACGACGACTTCAATTACGACGACTTCAATTACGCCGACGTCTCCATCATCAACATTGACGTCATCTCCGCTTGCATCTACAACTCGGTTACTCAGCTGTAACACTACATCACCTCAGCCAGGGCAACAGACAGGTAAACAATTGACCTCAATGAACGAATCGGCTTTTGGTCCGCCTTTAACTGATATGTCGAACAATGCTGCCGCGGCCGCTGCTGCAGCTGCGGCCGCACTGCAACTAGAAAAATACCGAGATTATTTTCAGCAGTGCAGCAACACTTTAGCATCAGTTAACTTAGCAACTCAGGCGGCTGGTTGGCCACGATGATCAATTAAAAACTCGAAAATAACTAAAATGATATTATAGTATATTTACATAAACAACTGTATAAAAAAATCTAACTGAAAGAGTAGCCCTTTTTAAAAGTAACGCATCAGTTAAAAGCACATTTAGATGAATAGTCAATGATTTAACAACCCCAACTCGATTCATCTTATCGGAATTTTAATTAATAAACCGGTGTAATATGTCATCATATTAAAAAGGCCTACATTTTTTTAAAAAAAATTTAAATCATTGATACTGTACATAAAAGAATTCAAATTAGCTATCATATGAAAAGTCAATAATAATGTCGTTGCTTAAACTGAACATTAAACACGTATGTATTCATTTTTATTTTAAATTTTGATTGGTCGAGTGCGCGTATAAATTCTTTTATTTATTTCTATCAAAATTATGTAAATAACTGTATAGCTAACGAGAATTGTGTAATATTGTCAAATAATTGCTTTAAATACTTTCTTTTCTAAATCTGTTATTATTTTTTTGCCACAATAAAACTAAAAATTCTGATGAACTTCATGTTATATTATAAATTCGATTGAAACTATATTAAACAGTAAACACTAATCCTAAACTTTAATATTTTTATAAATTTAATGCAAGTTCTGTCGGGCACAGAAACATGCAATGGTTTTAAAGTTTTCAACACCTCTATTCGTGCAATATTTATCTCCCTGAAACAACTTAAGAAGGGTCAAGTATGAGTGTCGTCACATTGCAGCCATGATTGTTTTACCATGAAGAAAACACGTGTTTTAACGTTAAAAAATCCCAATTGACACAAGACCGTCCCCCATTTACAACATAAACATTTTTTAAATTACATATACTGTACACATATCCGCACGTAATAGATTTACTTTTCAGAACCAGGGCAAAGCAATAACTTATTTATCAAAAAAATAACCAACTCCGATAATTAAACAAACTGGTAATTTAACTAAAGTATTACCGTATTGTTCAGAATTTCATTTACTGAAAGATCGATTAATAACAAAACAACTGACAAGCTATAACCAATCTCTTCGTAGATTACGAAATGTCGTTAAAATGAATAAATTTATAAAATATTAATTAAGTTTTTAAGTGTTACGTTTACCTAAACTAACATTTATTAAGTTTATCATGCTAAAGCTTTAAGGACTACCGAAAAAGAAATTAGGCTTAGAATTCTCACAGGTGGGTCCAAAGTGAAAAACGTCCTCGTCCTGTAAAGGGCCCTAAACTGACTGTGATCCCCTTTCTTTTCTAATAACTCAAAGTGAAATCTTTTTTTCAACCCCCTCAATTTATTTCCATCAGTTTGATTTTAAAGAGATATTAAGTAGGAATAACAATAAAAAAATTCTCCTCTATTTCAAAGTTGACCATTTGGTGTACACCGTCGAGTCATCCTTGCGCATCTAATACTATAGCAAGGCTGAAATTGAATGAAACGCTGATACAGCATGAAAGAGGGAGTTTTGAGTCCCATCTAGGAGGTCTTTTAAGCGTTCAGCGCGGTATCGGACCTTTTTTTCACGTCCAACCTGCTGGCAATAACAGCTACAAATAAGATCCCATGCTGTGATATTAACTCGAACCCCACTCTTCTCTATTCGTTTGTTCAAGCGATTTGTACCAAATTAAACCTATACTACACACCGTTTGGGACACAAGAGAAGGAGAGGTAATGTAGTCCTGAGCTAAAGAGATGGGTGGGTGGGCTATATAAGGCCCCACGCGTATACTACTTATTGTGTGTATACTTGTAAAGAAAAGTTTAAAAGTAGTAGAAGTACTGTACCCATATTGCAAACTTCTCCAAGATGAACTCCAAAGAAGTAAATTCTCCATGTTTTGTGTGTGGCCTAATATTAGCCGCTATTCTTTTGTGTTTCAAATTTAACGCTAAAATAACAACGTACAGTACATGAAAACCAATTTTCCTACAAATCAAATAAACTTTTAACTTATTTTTTTTACTTCTCTACAAAATTGCACAACTACTGTACTATATATCCACATTTCAAAAATTGAAATACAGTTTTTAGTAAGTATTAGAAGTACAGTTTCCCACTTTATAAAACTTCAAAATGATTATAACGTTGGAAATTACTTCATAAGGTAATGACCAATGGCCACTGTAAACAGCAGTATAATATTAAGGATTTTGTTAAAATACTGATAATAACAATCTCTGATTAATTTAATTCAACTAAGTTATTAGATTTGTTTTTAATCAAGAATAAATATAGTCGTCTGAAAATGTGATCAAAATTAGCATCGTTATCCTAACGTAATTTACTTTTCTTAAAGTAAACAATGATCTAAAATTCCTAAGCATTCAATTAGGAAATGACGCTCAGACTTACAATACGTGACGATATAAACAACTTAACTAATAACCATAAGCAAATTTACAGTAGAAACTTGATTTGCACAGAATAAGAAGTACTTTTAGCCACAAAATGATTACTCTTACATTAAGAGACAATTATTAGAGACCTAATATACAATACAAGCAGTAACATCTGAAAGTTTTTTATTCTAGACAGAACCAATTGATTCAAACCAGCCATTACCATGAAATCATTATAATGTTTTGTTGCAGATTATTACTATTATATAAATGCAACGTAAGCAGACATAAAATATTGAAATCGAATCCGTTTTCGGTTAACCATGTTTAACCAATGTTTATTGTTGCATAACATTAACTTCACATTTTCTCCCTACTAAATTAATTGGATTTTGCATGATCGGATGATCCAAATCACTCTTTACAATGACCCACTGAGATAAAATTTCAGGAATGATATTTTATTATATAAAAAATATCTGTATATGTATGGGTCACGTGATCATTCTTATTAAGAAGGCAAATATGATCCGATTATATTCCGCATTATCTATAAATATGAAGGTACATAAATGATGACGTTATTAACCAAGCAGGTGCGTTTTTGCACGCATAAGGTCGGCTCTTTTACAATCATGGGAGCCGAATATTATGTCCCCACCCCTCTATTTTTCTCTCTCTCTTTCTCTATTTCACGGTTTAATAATACTTCATATATATTATCATTTTATTGAAATCAGTTTGGAAGATGAGAGTTCACCTTAGAGGGTCAAACTGGCGCGTAATTCTTGCAAACATAAACTTTTTCCATTCAGTTTCGTTTACGTATAATTCGACGGTTTTAAAAATATATGCTCTGCTTTTCAAATAACCAGTGGTGGAATTATAAAGTTGGGTGGAGTATATAATGCGCCTTAGCCCTCCCCCACACACCAAGTCTTTACCTTTCAAATACACGTGACGGATTAACTTGGCGGTGATTTCAATTCAAACACAGAGGCCCTATGAATCCCACGTCCAGTACAAACATCAAATCCCGTCAAACATTTTGTTATCCTTCTCCTAGATTTCCTATCAAGTTTTACTCACCGAATTAGAAAAAAAAACAAAAAAACAATAATTCCACCATTTCTGCGAAATCATTACACATTTCCCACCTTTAATTCGACTTCAAACTCTTTAACCGCATATTAATTAAATATTAATGATCACTAATTAATAATCTCAATATAATTATGTATATCCTACATATTAAGATTCCAATTAAAACTACCAATCAATAAAGCCCTCATATTTCCTTTGAGTAAATAGCGATTTACATTTAATTTTAAAAATCGATTGCACTTAATTAACATGCTCAGCTGAGAACCAATTTAAACTTTTTGAAATGCAACAATTTGGTATTTTATGGTGTGTAATAATTGGTTAAACAATGAATCAATTTGGTCGCAACCTAAAATTGTAAGTGCTTAACATATTAAAACCATGAAACGTTTCGTAAAATGGAGCTTAAAATTAGCAGAAATTTATTAAAGCTGATTACACATTACGCTTTTATTATTTGAGTAGAATTTTACAGAAATGTATTTAAAGTGTAAGATTTTAAATTTGCTAAAACTTGCTCTAACGCTCTATATTTTAGATTATTACGTAAAAAAGCTATAGCGTAAATAAGAAATCTGAGATTGAAGGTAAATTGTATAGAACGTTAATCAATAAATAAACGTTAATACACAGATTAGTGTGCTTGGTTGTCGACGTAAACGTCGGATCTTTGTTAGCTTTACGTCGTGATACATTTACGTGAGCAAACAATGAGAAGTATTCTACGAGTCTTAAATCCCATTCCGCCATAGAAACAGCTAATTTTTATTCACTTTATAATCGCTATTTAAATACAGTGTATGAACGTGAAACTGTCCCAAATACAGTTACTGAAATAATACAGAGATGGGGTGGTAAAGGAGGGAGAAAAGAAAAAAGATTTTGGGTGGTAGTGATGAAGAAGAGTGAGTGAATTTGTGGAACTACCTTTGTGGCCTATTGTAACTTTATTATTAAAAGCTACTTCTTTAAAAATAGGGAGGCACTAGTGTGGCCGACGTTTATAAGCTTGTTAAACGTTTATCCATTGGACCCAAGTGTATTATACTTTGGGACTTCATCAATATGAAAAGGGAAAGAGAGATTTAGTAGCCTTTTGTATTTAATGTACAGTATATTCATATACACACAATAATAAATTGTTAGGGCCTTTTTTTTCCTCATCGTGTGATCAAACTGAGATATACATATACTGTATACAAATCTAACTGTTTACAGTTACATTTTCTCTCTATTATGTATACACCACAACCTATAATTCGTATATCACGTGATTCAAAATCACAAACGTCTTATTCCACCAATGGCCGCCCTCATTGCTAATATCTTTTTCAAATAAGCTACCATTTTGCTTTGAATGTATTTTTAAATACAGCCTATGGCTAACATTATCGATATATGTTTATAATCCGCAGACATATGCATTTAAATACCATTTACGACAGTTTATGCTCTTTATAAAGTGTCCAATAAATATTATATTCAAATTTAAACAATTCCCATATTGCTTTATAAGTTTATTATAGACTTCTCTATCCATCCTATACAGTACTTGTATAACATGAGATTCCATCATCAAAATCGCAGGAAACATATTTATTCTGTATTCTTTTATTTGAAAAATGCAAGTAGGCAAAATAATGTCTACTGCTTTGAAAACTGACTAATGTCTTTTATCTGTAATAACAAAGTAATAAATGCTATTTTAAGGTTATTAAATATATTTTCGACTTTGTTTAAATACAAAGCCCCACAGCGGTTAATAATTTCAAACAACTATAAATATTAACTAAAATTTACAAAATGATGGATCGACCTTAAATTACTTCAAAATAACACAAGCTAACGGACCAAAAACTATGTAAATAATAAATAACACAAGCAAATAATATTAATTCAGGAACTCTTTCCTAATTAAAAACGTAAAATTGAAATTTGTGTTTAATTGTGATAAATGTCTGTACTGTACTTGAAAACATCATTGCATTTAAGTGAAATCAAAACATCACAATACAGTCATGTGAATTATTTCAAAAAGCTACAATAGCCGTCAATCAGTAACTAAATTGGGCACTGTTTTACTCAAATTATTACACTGGTTTCCACGATGAGTATATTTTCAAGTGTATTTTATAATTGACGAAATTAGTCAAATAACTTGTAAAAGTCATTACTATTTACATTAATGCGCAGCACTTACTGTAAGTATGACAAATGCCAGTTAAAAATTTATTTTTCCCAAAACGACTACAATCTTTCTTCCACGAAAAGAAAGAAAGAAAAACAAATCCAAACATTTTTTTAAATAAAAACTTTCTCAAAATTATTTTATGACGATCGGAAATCTACCACACCTGTCTTATTTGTCTTTAAAGGGCGGGTTATTTTCTTCGTCGTCAATACACAATTTTATTTATCAGCGATAACTTTATTTTTTTAGCCTTTACCCTTTTTATATGTTTACTCAAATAACAGGCACTAAGATATTGAGCATCCAGCGGATATATCAAATAAAACTCCCAATAAATATACAGCTGGCAGGTAAATGTTGTTATACAAACACAAGTTAATAGCATAAAAAAAACATTAAATTCGATAGGTAAGATAAAGAAAAATTTTCACATATGTTAAATTCCATGCCGATCAACGTCGCCAAGCAGTCTCACTCAGTCGCAGGGAAAAGGGAAGGGCAAACATACAGTATTTTCTTGTCTATCCTCTCCCTCAAAGTAAATCTCAGTCCAAGAGCATAGAATACGAATGTAAAAAAAAACTTTTTTTTTAGAAGGTTAAAATGTGCACTGTACATATACTATATGTGTTTATACATTTTTTAAAAAACGAAAAACTGTGTGATTAGAAGGGAAGATAGCACAAATGGTCGCCATGCTGTCTGCTTTGAGTACGTAAAGACAAATAATTAGATATCTTTCTTTAAAAAACGGTGAAATTTCCTTTGAAATAGAGATGCTCACCCATCTTAATTTTTCTCCCCCTTTGTCAACTTCAACTGTTGCCGCCCTAGTGTACGTGCCTCGTGTGCAACACAGCGTTTACAGTCCCATTTACGTATACGTTAAATATTGTTTTGTACATAAATCTATTTGGGCGCCACGCTGTCTGTCAACTCCACGGATGTGGTCTTTTTCTTTATATAATACTAAGGAAAAAACTAAAAAATAGTTTCCGACATTTGGTGACCAAATGTCAAGACATTTTAACCACCATAACGTTACGTGAATTATGATTTTACTTCCAAAATAAATATAAATTTTTAAATCATTAACATTAACATTAAAAATGTCAAATTCAGTAACGCGACCCGCTCTAGTAAAACTTGATAACTATCTTTGATCATTTTATCTTTAAGATGGAAACAGTTTAGTTTCCAACACCAAATACAGTATTAAGATTACTAAAATTTGATTTTAATTTTTATAACACAATATTTGAATTTTAAAAAATTCAGTTTTATGTGGAGAATTTGTTCTTAAGAATACTGTATTGCCCAAAAGAAACTAGTAAATTTAGATTAAGATAAAAAGTTTTTTTTAACTATCATCAACCGACAACTGTAATACAGTATTTACAAAATCAGAAAAAAAACACAAAATCATATAGAGCTTTTCTATGGGTTTTTAAATATAATACTTGATAACTTTAAAATCATAACCACAATCAAGTGTTATCAGATATTCGAATTATCAATCCAATCATATTTTATCATTAACACGACAAAAAACATTTTAAACACGCAATTGTAACTCTTCAACATGTTGTAACATTTCTACATGTTACTGTACTAATCTTTTCTTCATAAAACTTGCTTAAATTGTATTAGAAACGTTTTGCTGGGAAGGGCTCGGATTAGTTAAACTCTCATACATGTGTAATGTTTGCTTAACAAAACAAAATCAGCCTTGATAAAAAAAATTGTAAACTAAAAAGTTAAAACAAACCGCAAAACATCGGACAACGCCATAATTTATCATTATATTCGTATCAATAAAACATGTTTCAATACCTTGTCAAAATTATTTGATATGAATTCGCCCCTCGGTCTCCAAATTACAACTCTTTTACATCTATCGAACCGAATAAAACAGAAAACCCTGATTTATTATAATAACAAAAGATTTACAGGATTTCACGTCGATTACATTGCATCAAAGTAAAATTCAGCGAAAACGTTTTGGTAATAAGCTCCAAGTTGTTTGTTTTCCTGTCAGTTTTGCATAGTATATTTGACAATAAACATACATAGCATTAAGAGAGGGCCGGTCAATTTGACTATAGCGTAACGACCCCTAAATATTTTTTTTTCTTTGGTAAAATTGTTAAAACAGAAGCAGCCCCTTGACTTAGCATGAAGGACACTAAACATTCCAGTTAACCAACCAAGCTCAAATGCTCCCATGCTGTGAGATGGGAAAACAAGGAACCACAACGATCCATTTCTCTCGATTATATTGGCAGGATTTCCTCGTGAATGAAAATTTGCAGAAACAAATTTTAAAGTGACATGTAACTAACTCCCTGTGTGCAATGTAAATGTGATATTCCAAAAGGAGCCAAGCAGTCTGCAATGAACTTAAACCCCTACCTACTAAACACTGCTTAAGAAGACGTAAGACATGTGGTGTCATTCAAATGATGGAAATATGAGTGTTGACTTAAATGGCACTGTATAAAAACGACAGAAATTTTAAGGATTCACAATGTTGTCCAGGGTTAAACTATTGAACTACGATACTCACTCAATCACATTGCAACATAATAAATGTACCACCAAAATTACTGCAATTTCAATTTTTGTTGTTGAGCTATTAAATTTCGCTGTCTCGGTCACTGTGGTCAGTGATATTATTTTTGTAGTTATAGTCCTCTCTTGAAAAGGGGAGTAAGAAAGGTTCCATCTCGCAACTAAAATCGCACACGTAAAACTTGTTCACATACTCATTTTTCTACCAAGATGCTAGTTCCCAGGGAAAGAAATTCTACAAAACTTAAACTGTTTGTACTTCTGAATTTCTAAAATAACTGCTAAAACTTTTAACCACAATACCATGTTAAATATTAGCGATACGAGTACAGTATATAATAATTAAATTGGAGCATAAAATACAAATGAATTAATCTAGCTTAAAGTACCGGTACATGACTGTATTGTAATTCATTTTTCATCTACAAATTTCTCAATTATGCCTTCCTTTCATCTATTTTATTATCATATCGTACTTTTACTAGAGCTAATTTCATTATAAATTAGGCTACTTCACATTTTCAAAAAACTTATATGGTAACAAAATTATCAAATTCTTTAAAGTTAATTATTAAACGGAAATGCTATTCTTTTGAGGCTGAATACAAGTTATTTTTATAGAATCAGTAAATACAGTATTTATGCTTCATTTTCTAAATCAAACTTAACACACCTGTAAAGGCAAACATTTTTTAACCGATTAAAATAATTAATTGTCAAAATATTAGAGACCCATTATTTAGCTCAATTAGTCCTTCTTTTGACAACAATGTTTGGTCAAAGTAAAATCAGCATTATCGTAATGAGTAAAACGCCTAAAATCGGCTAAAGACCTAACTCACACAAAAAAAATTAGTTAAGGGAGATGAAAATGGCACTTTTGAGCCGACAAAGTGGTGAGCTTTTCATGGGTATGTATAGTAATGTGTAACACTTGCGTACATATTATTAAAACGACACGACTAGCTGGTTTCCAGATGGTTCCCAAATGCCTGGCTAATATCCAAACGTAGTGAAAACATTACTCAAGCAATCTGTCATTCTTAAGTAAGTGATCATCCATCGAAAAAGCGTGTCTATATGTGTAGGCGAGTGTATTGCAGTAGTATACTGTACAGTACATACACATCCAAAGCCAGAGGCCATATACTGTAGTTCTCAGTGAATGCATTCCAACTCATATATACCCTGCAAGACAACATTTGTTAACAAAAAATCACTATCTCACAATGCATTTGCAGTGTAGATGTACAAGTACATACGGTTTTGTGGCCCTCCCAGTTACCCCATCTAATAATAGCTTTCTAAAACTCATGTTTACCAAGTATTAAACAAACATTTCTCAAAGCGTCGGGTTATTATTGCAGCGAATATTACGTGGCTTTGAAGACAGAGAAAATGCTGTTGATGGAAATTTACAAATGTATTTTGTTTTTACGAACTTTGATGTGTGATGGGCAAACGCATATGTATACGAATATTAGACTGTGTTGATAATACAGCATGTGCTTGAAATTACTGTCTTAAGCTTTAAACCCCCAAAGATAATATTATAAAGAGGTGAACTACTCGATGACAATTATCACCTATGTCTATACTACATACTGTATGCAACCATAGACAACAACATGTTTATAACATACACCCAAATATAATTATTTGTTTTAAATCAACAAAGTCCAACAAAGAAAAATACTAAAAACGGTACAATCACGCCAACAGCAATGCTTTGAAAACTTGTTTACGCTTCTAACTCCTTAATGCACATCGAAATAGCACGATTATATTTTATAAATAATCAATTCTTTTTCGGATGTTGCACAATGGAACGAACGATATGCATAACAATATTATTAATTCGTTTACAGTACTTACCGAAGGTCTTTGCATTCAATCAACCTCGAGAAGCAACTACACCTGTTGATTATCAGTCGAATCACAAACTACTTGCTGTTTATTACTGTAAAAATGTAGAAACACTAATAACACGATTTATAACGATGTAATTGTCTTGTTTTGAGGGTAAACAAAAGCACTGACCAAAGTTTGTTAGCAATGGCCACCTTAAGATTCTTTTTTTTTTAATCAGCAGTGATGCCGCCAATTACGGTGGACTGGAAGAGCTAAGTGATTATAAGGTAATTACGTTATCGTGCAAAGGTAATTAACACTTTGAATTTTGTTATTAATACTACCACATTATCTCCGTTCGGCAACATGAGCACATTTCTAATTGATTTTTTTAAATTTTAGATCAATTTTCTCACATAATTTATTTCTAACCTTAAATGTATACATTTATTTACACAACACACAGGTTATCCGCCGTTGTTTATTGTAAGAAAACATATTTAAAAAATGGTGTAAAACTTAACTTAGCTCAAATCCTGATTCGGCTTCAATTGCGTATAACAGTTTCGTCTTCAGTGTAGATTCATCTTTAAAAACAGGAAGTTTAAGCAAATTCATACAAGTGCTAGACGTGGGCAATCTATCTTCACTTCCTACACTCTGGATGCAAAATGCTGGATATAATTCCTACAAAATTAACAATGAATTCATTCTATGAATACGTTAAAACTTGTGACTTTTTAAAAAATTACTTTAAATCCAAGAAGAGGTGGCCTAGAACAACTTGTTACAAATTTTAATAATTGACGTTTCTGTTTTTCAGAAAATGATGACACAATTTTCCAAAATGAATGAATTAACGGATGGTCCCCATTGTAAACTCCTTTTACAAATAAAATGTTAATCTATTAAAGCTATTTTTAATATTATTTTAAAAGATCTACATGCCTGCATAAGATGTATGTAAACGCAAGTCTTCAATATCAATTGGAACATGAGCACCAGAAATTAACACTTGCAATTCCTTCCAATCAAACATTTGTATCCATTCCGGATTTACCACGTTAAACAATCCTTGTTTGAAAGCGTCACACTGAGCTTTAATCTAACAAGACAACAGTCATATTAATTACCATGCAATATAATATTAACCGTCGCCAATTACTTGTCGATTTAATTTATAATGGGCCATTAAATGAATATATCGAATTTTGTTTGCTTCTGTTACAGGTATTTTGGATCCACCCGGCTCGAGTTCTTCAACCTGTAATTAAAAAAGTTAATATCTTACCATTGACATCATCGTTTGAAAATAAACAAAAATCGATCTATCATTTGATATTTAATACTGTATTTATTTGATAACTTACTTTTGTTTCTCCTAATTCCTCATTCACCACTGTAAAATCTAGTCCAAGATCAGTTACATCACCGTCATACTCTTTTAAAGACAACAGATTCCTACAATAAAATGATTTAACTACTTCGTTTTCATCATTTTTTATTAATAACGATTACCTGTATAGTACCGGATCTAAAGAACAAAGGTGATCAATGTCAACATTTGTTGAATGTCGTCCAAGAATTTTGGAAAGGAAAAATCCAGCAAATGGAAGTTCAACCAGCATATTTTCATAAATTGCCTAATAACACAATAATTAGACATTTTGTCACCGAAATGGTTTTTTGTTTAGATAACTTGCCTTTCCCAAAATTCGCCCAATAAAATAGTAATGTTTCAAAAAATCATCAAACAATAAATGGACATTAGGATTAGGGTATAAAAGGTTATCCAAAGTTAAAATAAAAAATCCCCGATTAGGATTAAAGGCAGTAAGTAGAAGCTCATGAGCAAACTCTCTAAAAACGCCACCACCGTCGATACCGACTTCATCCAAACCCACAAAGTTTACTAGTTGAACCTTCATTTTCAATTTCAAGTTTGGCGCTGTAATATTTCAGTCAATAACCATTTTAAGATGTAACTCTTAACACTTTTTTACCATTCGATGGTGAAAGTTTGTCGAAAGCATCTTCGTATAAATAATTTCTCCTAACTTGGATTTGAATTTGAGGACCATTTAATAAGTCACTAATGTCATCCTGAACCTCGCGTTTATCCTTATAAACAAGATGATGAAATATCTGCAACAATGCAAGTTAATATATAGTTATTAGAAGACAATATTAAGCTCTCTAACCTTTACACGATCATAAAATGGTATCAAAAACGGCAATTCTCGGAGAATAATTCCATAACGGATATTAATAATCGATACTGGAGCCCCATCTGAATCTATAAACACAAATTATAATTAAAATACAACATTATCAAATACAAATCAATTATTTCTAACCATCTGTAGAGAAATTTAATCTAGAATATCGCACTCTTCTTGTAACTCGAATTTGCAATTGCCATTCGTTAGTCTAAAATTGTAATATATATTAAAATGTAACATACGAGTAGTTTAATATTTATTTCGATCGCTGTTGCTCTAAATACCTTTGGAATAGGTATATTTACACGTGAAGACAACCAATGATCTTTAGGACAAAAGCTTTTCCTAGTGTCACGAGAATGCAGCTGTCGTATCAAATTTACAGCGACCTAGCAATATTACACATTAATCATGCAATCTTGAAAATACTCTTAAATCAAACATTAAACCTTAAATAAATAATTCCATTGTTGTATATAACTTTTCTCCAAATCATTACCAACTTTAGCGGAACTTTTACGCTCATCTACACTAACTACTGCTTCGGAGTAATCGTCAGTAGTATTCAGTCGACTGATTGGATGTGTTATCTCAATTAAACCAAGACACAAGTCTTTTAATGACAAGGCCACCGCAGCTAATTCGTTCAACAAAAATGGCATATTTGCAGATTGTCTTTCTTGTCCTATTTATAGTATATACAAAAAGATATTCTTGTTACAACTTGAAAACAGATAAGTTACAATCACAAAATCAACAAACCATCACTGTTAGTAGAACCATAAAACTCGGAATCGTGCAAGGTTTGCAACAAGTAACTTAATAATGAACAAAATAAAACCAATACAGGAACAATGACGTTTCTTTCTTGTGAAGATAAAGAAAGCCCCCTTGACAATAGCTTCAAAAGAGGTGTTGGAGATCTAAAATGTAAAATAAAACTTGATCCACTTGCGAGATTAACGAAATCATTTTATCGAGATACTTACCCAAAGTTAGATGTAGCTGTCATGTTTACGACTGAATGCCATAAATAACGTAGAAAATTTGACTTAAATGCTAACGTATATAGCAACCTATTTAATTACAAACAAAAAATTAAAAAACAGTATGACTAAAATACTAAAAGTGCAAACCTGTATTTATGAATTGCAATTCGATGATGAATAAGCAAATTATAACCAACGTGACAGAGAGCCATCAAATTACATTCTGAACTATTTTCAATGCTTAATAAAAGAAGTTGAACATGGAATGGTTCGTTAATAAGTCTTGTAGAAGTTTCAATAATGCTCCAAACGTCTCGTGTCATTGAATTCTACAGAAGATATTAATGGTACAGTTGATAAAACAATTATTTAAAAATAACGATTTACTTCATATACGGTTTCCATATGTTCGTCTTCGTCGTCTTCAGAATCGGAAGAGATTTCATGATCATCGTTAGAATCCGAATTTATTGAAGGTATAAGCAATCTGAGTACTTGTAAATATTTCCTTAATTCGTTTCCACCTAACTCATCTAAAATAAGTCATTAGATTGTTACTACCTCGACTACGCTATTTATAACAAACTTTAAAAAAAATAATTCTTACTATGATATTTGGATGCCAAAGACAAGACAGCATATAATAGATATGGCGAAGGTGAAACTTGTAGAGCAATATCAGAAATATTTTTGCACGAATCTTCCGTTATGACATTCAATAAACTGTTGATAAAATCGATAAATGGAAAACTGACTCCCTCTTGCAATAATGACGGTAATATGAAATCTTGAACTTGGTTGCTAAAAGGTTGGCACAGGAAAGCACTGCTAAATTCACGCAATAATAAATTCCTATAAACAAAAAATATAAATCAAGATTTGTCTGAAATGTATGCTTGTAAAATTTTAAAGAGTTTACTTGAAATCGAGTTCAACGGTAGTTCGTACAATTGATAATGGCTTCAACAACAAATGAAGCAAACCATCAGCTATTGGAGTCGACGCAGTCACTTTTAGTTCAATCGTATTTGGTATCAAAGTATCCACCATAAATCTCAAAAATCTGAAATAACCTAATAACAACCACATATATTAATAAAAATGACTTACCATTAGTAATAAAAACTTACCGTTCCTAATCAAATATGAAACTGAATGCCTAATTAAATAATGACAATTGCCGATGGAAACATTATTCTTTAAATATGTATTCTCATCTAAAAATACTTCTGTGATTCGAAACGGCAATGCATACGATTGCTTATGTGAAATAGCATCGAATAAATATCTACAAAGTTTTCAATATTGAATATAATTAACAATAGATTATGACAAATAATTACTATTTTTAGAGAAAAAAAAATAATTCCTTTAAACAAACTGTTCTTAAAAATATACTTACTCTAAACATAATTTCCTAAACTTATTTAGTTTAAATAGCCAACGATTCTGGTGTTGATCCAACCATTGAACGACATTTGGCAAACGTTTTAAGATAATTTGACAAAGCCAGACCTTAAAAATTGTAAACATTAAAACAATTCCTACATTAGTACAGTAGCAATAAATTTTCCTACCAATCTTAATCCATCTTTAGATTCTACGTAAAAAAACAAAAATTTTTGCAAAAGCTTTTCCAAAATCAATTCAAAATCAATGTTAGATGTCAAAGCTAATTCCAACTGTATCTTCAATGAGTCAAATTCAGCTCTTTCATTATTTTTCTGTAAAATATTATGCATAAATCTCCATTAGTATTAATCATCCAACAACTATTTAAATACAGTACCGCTTTTATCACTGTAAGATATCGTCTAATAAAAGCTTGGATCTGTATTGCGCTGTTAATCTGTTTTCTAACTTCCTATAAAAATGTAAAAAAAACATACATTAATCAACTCAATTATTCTGATACAATTAGTGCACAATTCAAAATAATAAAAACCTCTCTTTTCTGTCTTTCTTGGACTGCTCGTAGTATTAAATCTTCACGTTTAACCTAAAACGAATTCATAATGATATGCAATAGTAAGCTTATAATTCGATTGACCGATTCACGTAATGTTGATAAATATCCAGAACATAGATCAATAATTTCAGGATAATAATGTTAACTACCTTACTACTTTGGCCTCCTAATGACTGTTGAGGTTTACGACGAAATTCGCCTTCAAAACTAAACATTTTTCATCGATTTTCAAACAGAATACAAGCACAAAGAGTAGAGATAAATGTAGAAGTTCACTGATGACTGATGAGCAAGGTCGTATATAACGCTATTGTTCAATAATTTTACTTAAAAATAATGTAACTTAGTATATGTTAATTAAATATTAAGATAAATAAAAATTCACTATATTATTTAATAAATTATCTCAAAAATATTGCTTTCCAGAACATTCCAAGTGAAACCGACTGTCTTTTCACGATGATAAACACTTTCGAAACAGCTGTTCATAGGTGGCGCTCAAATCATTGATTTAAAATACAGAGTGTTACATAAATATAAAATATCAAACATACGGTACCTTAATTGTACAGCACAATTCACAAAAGTAAATTTTTGTTGGAAAATTAGTGTAAATCACAATGAGAAATTCCAGCAAAATCAAACTAAAGTTCTTGATTAAGAAAATAGCATCTTCTTGAGTTATATACTGTTAAGAAAAATAAGAATATTCGTTTAGCAACATTTCGATAATCATCATTTAAGATTACTACACTGGTTTTAATAAACGAAATTGAAATATTTACAAAACCACAATAAATACATTTCATGGCGACATATCTGGCAGAAGAAAAATGATTCTTGATCAATTAAAACTGCGTAATTTTTAATTTTTGGTCAATGGTTTCATACTGCTTTGGTAAACTGAAGAATCAAATTTACTACCGTCAGTACACGAATTCTTCGCCCAAAACTTTCCATTTCAAAATTAGGAGGCAGTGTAAGTTTCTAAATTGATCTCTAAAACTTCAAACACAGAAATAAAAATGTAACGTTACCGTTATTTTCGTCTATTTTCACGATTACACAAAGTTCGTCCTAATATTAAAATGACATACCATTTGATCATATCCCACTTAAGTGGTCGCCAGTAGCAAAGATACTTTGTGCAACATTCAGAAAAAGGCATCACAATTTTTCATTTTAACATCTCTACATCAACCATCAGCCAAATATGAATTTTTATACAAATAAAAATATAAGCCACTTCATTAGGATTCACAATAGAAATAAACGATAATAAACAACTTCTTTTAGAAAAAAAAATCAAAGAGATAATACGCTGCTAATACTAGAAACAAAAATAATTAATGAATGAAATTTAGCACCTATATGTACATATGCGGTTGCGCATTAATTCTTTGTCCATTAAAGTAATCACCAAACTTCTTGTTTTCTTCTAAGACGATCCATAGTAAAATGAGATAGTGTAATCTTGAAAGTTAAATCTTGACTGTTTATAACGACGACATACATAAATGGCAAGCCTCGAAAATATGAAGTTAATTTATAATAAAATTAAGATTAGTACAGTTTCTATTTTCTTGCTCATCGAACGAGTCTTCTCTTAATTATATTATGGTTATCGAATAAACCACATTTGACAATGTAAGACAAGACTATTCAATTAAAATTCAAATGGACGAATGATGCGCTTTGGAATTAGTTATGTCCCTCTTTTAAGTGACTGAGAATTTCATGTTAACTTGGAAAAGATAGTCCAAAAGTCTTTTGACAGTCAATTCACCTTTCTCACGATTTATGATTAGATGTCAACCACGTTAATCCTTCATACAATCCATCGCCAGTTGTAGCGCATGATGGTTGAACGTACCAGTTTCGATCACGAACACGAGTTAATCCTAATTTCTCTTGAATTTCATGGGGCTTCATGGCTTTAGTACCATAACACAATAAATGAAATTAGTTAATTAAAAATTATTTTATAATAGTATGAGTACCATCTGGAAGATCTTGTTTGTTAGCAAACACGAGTATGATTGAATCTCTCATTTCTCGATCATTGATTATCCTATGAAGCTCTTGCCTGGCTTCGTCAATTCTATCTCTATCAGCACAATCAACGACGAAGATCAGGCCCTGAGTTCCGGTATAGTAATGCCTCCACAATGGACGGATTTTGTCTTGTCCTCCTACATCCTGATTACAAAACAATATTATAAACATTAGACACACGAAAGCGTTAATTACAATTTAAAAAATACCAACTATATAACTATAAAAAAATAATTACCCAAACATTAAATTTAACATTTTTGTAAGTTACTGTTTCCACGTTAAATCCAACCGTAGGAATTGTTGTTACCGATTGGCCTAATTTTAATTTATATAATATAGCTATAAAATGAGTTAAACAAAAATAAAACTTGTTTATGGTTGGTAACAATTATTTATCAAATGAATATCAAATTTTATTAGGTTAAAAGGATACTGGTTTTTCCTGCTGCATCCAAACCCAGCATTAAAATTCGCATCTCTTTATTACCGAAAATTTTTGATAACAGTTTCCCCATCTCGGAAACGTCTATTATCTAAAAAAAAAATTAGAAACAGTAGCAAATATTAAAATACATCATAATTATTACAATCATCAAAAGTTAAAGAGACGATATAACAAAATTGCAATACAGTAGGCTTTAAAGTCATCAGGGGAGGTCAAATAAATCTCCCATTATAAAGATCAATTTCCCACCATTGTATTCCATGCATTGGTAGCACAGGGTTAATAAACTGTCGCCGAGCCAACACTTTCAATATTAAAAAACCAAATAAATATTATACTAGCAAAGCATTAATTAATTAATACTAAAATGTTATGCTCATACGTGCCGTAGTCGGATAAGCCGGTGGTAGTAGTACCACTCGTCACCCAACTCAGACAGGGGTCACACCCCTGACGCTATGCATTTGCAATGCATTATAATATTCCCTTCAATGTACACTGTATTTCGTTGAGGCGTCAGTACCGCCGAAGTGATTCATCTTTTTTTAACGATTTCAAACACACACAATTGAAATTGGAATTAAAACAAAATTTTGATGGGCGTTTCTGAGGGAACATTTATAATGTTAAAAGTCAAGACTTCTGCTTACAGGAAGTCATTTCACTAAATATTTAGATCACACACATCATCCATTGATACAACATTGCCCCCCTCCTCCTCCTTTAAACTCAACGGTATTATCAGTAAGCCTTCTTAAAGAAATATGTCATGTGAATTATTAAACATTTATATTACCTAATTTCGTATTAATATCCACTTTGACGTTCGTCTTCTTTATAATTAATTACTAATTTATTCCCGACTTTATTAAAGTCTCCGAATGCATCAGTTTCAGTTTTTCAATGTACCCAAAATCATATTCATCCACTGCGGCTTCCTTTACTATACCAAATCCAATGGCGGCAATCGCGCGGCTCAGGTACTGCGATTTCTCATTTTGTAACCAACATACGCGACTCCTCCGTTGCTGATTGGTCCTTCAAGCTTTATCACGCATACAGGGTGCCCAACATAAAAATTATTCTGTGTTTTTGCACAAAATGAAACATAAGTAAATAATTATCTTAATTTATCAAATAAAAAGAATGTAAAAATCGTTTTATTCTAAGCATAGCTTACAATCAATTAATCTATGTTCCAATAGTTTAAATTTCATCCATGCTGCTGTCGTTATGATTAATTAACATTAATCACATGATTATGATTCATGTGTAAGTATAACTAAATGTTTACTAAGAAAAACATGTTAGACAATTTACGAAAATAAAATTTTTACTAAGTACACGTCATTTTTCAACTTAAATACATTTTAAAATTTTATTGAAAACTCTGGATCACTTAGAATGCCAAACACACGATTTTTTGCGTAAGCCATAATAATGTAAATTTAAACACATTTTTTCTTTTATAACAAATCACCGAAAACTATATTCAAAAATAAAAAAAAAATTAGTTCAACAAGAAATCAGTTTACAAAAAAGATGTTCCTATTACTTTTTTAATATCAATTAAATGTTGAAATTCTGTAAAAACCATTTTTCATGCAACTGGCAACTATATTTTGTACTGCTGGGCTTACATACTGTTTTATAACTCTATACTTAGACATTATTACTATATATTTTTCTGGAAACCATCGAATTGTTAAGGCGATAAAAACTATATAGTCATCACTAAAGAATTAGCCATTTTAGATTTTTTTCCTATCAATTTTTCACTTAGCAATTTTAATAACTATGAAAATGTTAAACGCTTAAACGTTGGTCGTGTATCTTAGATGATTACAACATTATCCGTTCATATGTAATAAACTATTATTTGACCAAAAGAAATTTTTTAAATTCGTTTTCACCATTTCCCTTACACTTAAAGTACACGTAACAAACTATGCAGTTGTAAACTGAATTAAATTACCGGTACATAAAAAAACTACCTGTGAACAATTTCATTACAATAAAAATTCAAAACATAACTCCAAGACAATCGTAGCAAAAATAAATGATAAATAATAATAAAAAAGTTTAAATGAATTAAAAAACAAAACATGAAAAGTCTGTATGATCACAGATAGTATGAAAATTACAATAAACCGATAGTGTAGAAAGTAATTATTCATAAAAAAAGAGATGATTTAAAATAATTTTTTAGTGATACACTAGGAAAACACTCATTTATGTTACCGTAGATAAAAAAAACCATTAAATCGAGTAACTGATGATAGTATAGCTAAAATTATTTAAACTGTGACCAATTTAATGAAAGATTTGTGCTACTTAATCTTGTTTTTTACTTAATTATAAATATGTGACTATTTACATACTAACTTTAAGTTTGTCTTTATATGCGCATGATCACATTCATATTTCTATGTACACAGCTTCGGATTTTGTTACCAAAAAAATGTCTTGCATAAATCATCAGATTAGTGAGAGATTAAGATGAATTACATGCTGTATTTTGTTATGAATTATAAAAATAACATGATTTCGTTAAATTCAGAAGAGCTTTATAAGTTATACAATGGCTAAAACACAATCACTTTGAAATAGTTAAAATTAACCACATAATATTATTAAGAAATTATGATAAAGTGCATCAGCGCTTCTGTTCCTTAACTACATTTTACATGCACAATAGCAATTTAACCTACAAGAAATAAAATACTAAGAATGCATAATTAATTTAAGTTTAAATTGGACTGTAATCTTATTACTGCTAATTTAATTAAAAGTAGTTCCCAATTAATTGTGAAAAATACTATGTAATCAACGGATAAAGTATTTCATACAGTCAAACAAGATTTTAAATCTAAGACTTCAATCAAAGCACAATCTTAAAAGATAGATTAATTATTATAGATATAACATTTTCCTGAGGATGTTTTCACCTAAGAAAATCAGGGCATAAAGTTAACCAAGTTAAGAAATTAATTATAAATTCCAAAATTTTATTTCTCAAAGTCAAATTAATTAGATGTTCAGTAATCTTATATGGCAAAATTATATATCATGAAAAATTAATTACATGTAATTTTTTTTAAAAAAATGTAAAATTATTTAATAAATCATCGTTTATTAAATTTCGTAAATATTGTGTCAAATAATTAACTATCGTAAAACAATTTAAATGGACAACTCTATTGTAGATGATCAACATAAATTAAATAGCTACCATGCAAATACTATTATAGTTTTAAACTTGGTCCACTTTCACTCTGATTTATTTACATAAATGTTATTTGGAAATTGAAAAAATTTGAAAATGAAACCACAGTAACGATAAAGCACAAATGTAACTGAATATTACGTAAGATTCAAACAAATATAAGCTTACAAGATATAAAAGAAAAATTGCAATACATGTTAAATGTAGCTCTACATTATTTAAAAACTTCAGTTACTGCAACCGAATCCTTCATGTCTCAGATTTGACCAGAAATTATTCGTCAATCGTGATAAATCGTTATAAAACAAAACAAACCAATCAATGAAAATCTATCCCACAATGAATGTTCACAGATAATTAAACCTTTCACCGCCCATTTAAGTTGATAGGAACGTGGTTGATGTAGCCACAATTTGTATACACATAATCTTGATGCACAAAAACAAACGTTTTGTTACATTTTAAATTTTTAGTAGCACTTTGGACGCATCTATGTGTTAAAATATGACTGTAAATGAAATGCTGCAAATAATTTCTACAGAATTGTTGAATTTGTAGAAGCGTTTGTTAAATTTTTAATTGCCGAATTTTGATGGCAATTTTCACTATTGTTGTTGCTATTATTATTGGTATGAACGCGTTCATTGTTATTATTATTATTGTTAACCGCGCACATAACGCCATTACTATTACTGGTTTCACCTGCTGCTAAACACACGACTTCCACTTCACAATTATTCACTTCCCTTGTTGAAGTTGAAGAAACGACTTTCCCCACTGTGTTTTGGTTCCTATTTGTAGAATCATCTACGAATCCGCTTTTAGCCTGAGATGCATGAACAAGATTTGAATTAGAGTTACGATAAAAGTTTGAAGTGGAAATAACTATTTCGCCACCACCATTTCCACCAGGTAAATGAGGCGATGTATCGCGGTTAGCACCAGAAGGCTCTTCTGTGCTAGTAGTAACAGTAGCATTGCTACCACTATTTCGCCTATGATGGTAATTCAATGTATGATTGCTGCTATGGTCGTCGTTATAACTGGAGTTAGTTGGTGGAGTACGATTATGATGCTGACGTTTATGGTCACCAGATATAAGTGAATGAACACTAGGACTTGATGAACGGTCGCGGTGTGGGGAAGGATTTTCTTGATCATCCAAAAACCGATCCATATAATCCCTTAAAAAAATAATTTCAAATTATAAGAAAAAATACATTAACATGTATAAAGATAAAAACGCACGTTGTTCCAGGATGCAGCGAATACTTCTTCTTTTCTAACCTTGTTTTATTAGCAAAAACGTCATGTCGCTCTGTTTTCTTCCATAAATAATAGAAATGAACTAATTCACCAACAGATCGAGTCCGAACCTGTCGTAAAATGTATTTCTTAATGGTTTCCTTAAATTTGAGTTTGAACATACATTTGATTAACTAATAACTAAGCAAACCATAATACAGTACAACATTTCACTTATAAAAATTTTGAAAATCCATCATAAACGTTATAATCGGTTGTCATTTAACTGCCTTTTACAAAAAATAATATGCTTACAATCTCTTACTTATAAAGTTAAATACTGTATAATGAATGCCAGCATTCAAACACTAAATAAAAACCTTGTTTTGTTGTATAAGGTGAAAGTCTTTTCCATACGTCCTTAAACCATTTTCAAAACTGCAACATTCCTCTTCAGACCATAAGCTCATGGTATCAGTGGCTGAAACCGGTTGCATTCTCCTACGCCGCATAGCTTCATCAACACTGTGCCCACATTGCAACAATATATAAAGAGCCTAGCAATATACACATATTTTAAGTATGAAACATTAATCATTTTAACTGTACACAAAAATACCGATTTAAAATATTTAAACTTTGAGTATACCGGGTGATCGAAAGAACTCACTACCCCATAACTAACACCATCTAGTAGTATTTTAAAAATCTCAATGTTTTTTAGTAGAGTAATACCGACTTCAATTTAAATATTTTTAATTAGATTTTTAATGAATATGAAGGCCATTCAAGTCGGTTTTACTCTACTAAAAAAATTGAGATTTTTAAAATACTACTAGATGGTATTAGTTATGGGATAGTGTTATCTTTCGATCACTCTGTATTAGCTACTTACTGCTAAACTTCATTTTATGAAAAATTATATTCGACTCTACAGTATATTCTTTCAGAACAACGTCCCACCACATTTATACGAGTTAATACATGGTATTGATAATAATATTTTTATACAAATACAGTATATTAATACCTGCTCATCGTCTCTCACATGAAACCCAGTAGGAATTGCATTAACTCCTTGAACACAATTATTGGCCGACTGCTGCCATAGCCTTAGATAACTTTCAACTAATTGTAAATATTTTAAAATGAATATAACATAATTAACAAAATAGCAAGTTGCAAAATAACTGCCTTCACTATCTGAAATTCTTAATGGGTCCCAAAGTAGCTTATCATCATTTTCATAAGCAGGGGCTCCATCGTACTTGCATAATCCTTCTGGAATGACCGCTTGATAATCCGATCCAACTTGTATCGTCTAAAAACATCAAAACCTTATTTTACGTTTACTATCAATTTGAGAGAAAATTTCCTACTTTTTTCCAATCGTCATCTTCATCTGGAATATAGTCTTCGTTGTCTGTATCCGACTCAGACTCACTTTGGTGATGCGAAACAGCAGCTAAAAAATAAAGATTGTAATTTAATATAAATTACACTTTTTTTTTGCTTATAGCTATAAGCATTTACATCGAAGAAGACGACTAGTTGATGTTGATGTATCGACGCAATCTAAGAGATCCGACATTTCTTTAGTCACTTGATCATCTATTTGGAGAAAATCTCCACCTATATCTTCTTTATCTAGTGTCAAATCCTGGTTGCTTAAAATCTCTTCCGATGAGCTAGACTGCGTATTTTCAGCTTGATTTCCATCTCCATAACCATACATGGACAACAATTCTTCTATTGGCATGTCTCCTTCCTTACATCATTGTTAAATTAGGTTACTTTCTAATGCGTCTTTAAAGTAAATGGACAATTCAAACCTTTTGTAAGTCATCTAATTCATTTTGCACATCCTCACTACTCTCCATTGCCTCTTCCTCCTCTAGCGTACGTTCATCGTCAAAATCATTAACCAACATCTCAGCAGTAGGATCAAAATCGCCGTCTTTCACTTTATAAAAATCAAAAATCTATTAAGCTTAGCAAATTTATTTAAAACTATATCTGAACATATTCTAAAATAAATAATATTAATAAGCAAGTAAAATCACTTACCAGGATTCTGTTCACTACTGGTAGGCTAAAAAGAAAATAATGTAAATACAATTGAAGAATTAGATGGAATTCGATTGCAAACGAAATAAGAGGGCGAATTACCCGCCATTTGCGTAGGTCGAATATGAACTTAACCAAAATATATTAAATTTAAACGTTGTTTAGTATAAAGTTTAAATAGCTATTTCATTTATTACACGCTAAAATCGTCATAGAGACGCTTATAAATAATATATATGTGAATACAAACAGCAATTAAAAAACTGCCAAACTTACCTCCGCCATTTTGATTGAGATGCCTGATGACGTCAATTTTCTTCTATTTCAGCATAAGACTAGCTTTTGTTTTCAGCCGCTTAGGGTAATATTGGTAATAACAATAAATGAGAACTTTTATTATAAAACACTATAAATCTATTTTAACAACTTTTATCAATTATCGAAAACAATATTGAATAGGCAACAAATATAGCTCTAACTCAAGTTTTATTATAAAAAAAGTTCTTTTACTAAAATGATCAGCAGTATACGGGTTGATTATGTCTTGTTTCTATGGCAACCACTCTTATTCGGTAAACAACTCAATAATAACTGCAGTATTTTTTGTCTTTTTAAACAGAATTTAAAATGGGTAAAGTATTCAAATAATAACTAAGATCGTTTAACTCTGCTTAAAAATAATTAAATATTGCATATAGTTTTAATTATATTACACTGCATGTATAAATGTTTACAGTTTAATTAATAATCCTTCAAACCAACAGCTCTTTCCCAATTTCTCAATAAAGAAGAAGAAATCGTAAGATTAATTCCTGAAAAGTTATCTGAGAAAATCAGTATTGAAATTAAAGAAACGAAAACATTGTGGCTATATCAAAGTAACGGTATCATCTACTCTCAATATACAGAAGATGCAGAAAATATAGTTTTAAAAAATCAAAATTATATTGCAGTAATAATCTTGAAATGCTATTTTAAAATGCTATTTTAAATAAAAAGTTGTAAATATTTATAGAAGTGCAAGGCAATTTCAACCAATCCTCAATTCAGTAAAGAAATAGGAATTCAGACATGTAACTCTGCTAAAATCAATCGACACATTCAGAGTGAACCAATTATTATTAAGGTAAGAATCTAAAACCTTAAGATTAATTTTTTTTAAATAATTTATTTACAGGAAGCAGGATTTTGGGCTAATTTGTGGGATTTATACGACAGTATTGCATTTTCTAACAGCAACCAAGGCAAGTGGGCTCGATCAATGATTTAATCAAAATTTATTTTAAATTTTATTTGTAGCAACATCTAAAAGTGAAACTTTTGCCGATATACCAGTGAATAAATACAGATTTGCATAGTATTATTAGTGATTAACTTTAAATTTTAAAAAATTCATTTAGCACGATAAACTAATAAACAAACTAAATCTAATCGAAAATCTCATCAGTCTAAATATTTATCAAAAAGAGCTGGTGGCTTTTAGAAATGCTATTAAAACAGGTACGAATACTTCAATTAACAATAGTAATACTGAGTATTCAAACTGGTATTCGTTTTGTTGAACATTTAATATAGAATCATTGTTATCCATCGAATTATTGTGGTTTTTCACAACGCCCATCACTGGAACTAAATCAGTAACGTCTTTAGTTTTAAATCCTACCAACCAGGTAAATACAATTCAGTTTAACAAGAAAAGTCATCATATTAAGTTTTCTATCGTCAGGATCTAGTTATCGCGGGATATGGAAATCTTAATAGTAACCGTGAGACTTCAGGGATGGTCTGCTGTTGGTCTCTGAAAAACTTGCTAGTAACTTGTTTTTAAGCTTTTTCAAATTGTTTAAAAGTTAAACAATATCCTTTTAAATTACCCGTTTTTAAGCACCCTAAATGTTTCATGAAATGCTCATCAAGTATTTTAAGTATGGATTTTTCTCAAGATCATCCGTCAAAACTAGCGGTAATAAAATGGTCGTATTCTGCACACCTATAGTAAACTAATGTTGATGCAATTGTCCATATAGTGTGGCTTGTCTGACGGAACAATAACTATATTCGATATAGAAAATGATCAACAGTTTTGGAACAGTAGGTAAAAATTCAACAAATCCACATAATTCAATCAATGCACTAATTTTGTTATTCTACCTTTTTAATGTAATTTACAAGATTAGCCCGTCTGTATCACTTAGGACCAATTTGGGGAATTAAATGGAAACAAGTAATTCAGCCCATTAATTTGCTAAAACCAAACCCTTGCGCCGAAGAAAAACTTTTAACTTTATCTGAGGATGGTACAATCTGCCAATGGACATTCGAGAAAGAGAGCTCAATGCATAAAAAAAGTATACCTTATACATAAATAATAAAAAAAACTAACTAACCATAACATGATTAATAATAACTAACTATTTAAAACCTTAGCATTATTAAAACTGAATAAAACGATTACAAGAAATTTTACTCAATCCCTTACTCAATATGAACCACTGTGGCATTTTGATTTCAAAAGCGCTATTTTGGACAGGTTTAATGATTTACATTACTTAGTTTTTTAATTTGAGTACCGCTAAATAATTAAAAAAATCAATGTCTTTTCAGATTTTTCGTATGTACAGAAAACGGCTTCATTTACAAGTTTTCAAGAAACAATACTGATAAATTCGAAGAAGCCTACAAAGGACATAAAGTATATTAATCTTAATTTACGTAAAAACTATAACTAAACAGTATGTGCTATAGGGTCCTGTTTATAAAATCTATACATCACCGTTTATAAACTCACTATTTCTAACGTGCAGTGCAGACTGGACGATAAAACTATGGGATGAAAATGTCACCGATCGACCTATGCTTTCACTTCAAACTAATATGGTACAGTATTTAAAAATACAGTACTTTCATTGACATTCTTGCATGTTTACTTTTAAACTCTTCAGAATCCTGTGTACGACATTTCTTGGTCACCTCACACTTCAACTGTATTTGCAAGTGTAAACCCTAGTCGATTGGATGTATGGGATTTAAGCATTAACGTGTAAATTAAAACAACATCAGCTTAGCCATTTAATGTTTACTACTGTAATTCTACTTATTATTTTACTTTTCGCATACAGACTAGAACCAGTGTTAAGTGAGAAGGCAGGATGGAAAGAATCCTTTACTGCTGTGCAGTTCTCATTAACTACAAATGTTAGTAATGTTCATGCTACAATAATTAAATAAATGAAAATTAATTTTGATGTTTATTATGAAAAAAAGGCTTTGTACGTGGGGACAGATGTAGGAAAAATTTACGTTTACGCTATTAAAGGTGGACAATGCAACAAAGTAAACTTACAATATATTTTAACGAATCCTTTTCACTTATTTAATTTCTATTGTAATTCTTTCAGAAAGAACTTTTAAAGTCAGTGGCGAATACATTAAAATCTAATGAAATTAGCCATAAGTTTAAATGTCTTAACTGACCTTAGTATCAAATATCCCGCCAAAATTTAATGAAAACATAAAAAAACGTTGATCCTATAACAAAATAATTGTCATTTATAATTCAAGTTATGTATAGATTAAAACATAGATAATAAAAAACACTCACCAAAACTATTTAAGCTTCAAAATTTGGATTCTTTCTTAATATAACAAATCCTTCCATTATTGGTGTAAGCGCAATATCTGCAAAATATGACCAAAGTTATAGTGAAAACATATATGAAATTAGCTATATAATGCATACATTCATCGGTTGCTAATTCCGCCCTCTCTCCATGAGCTAAAAGCACTGGAGTAGTGTGTGTCTGAAATCCTGTAATTGTCTTCGGTTTACCTGCTTGACCAACAACATCTACAGCCTATACCATACCAAATACATTAAAAAACCGCCAAAAACATTAAAAGAAAGCACGAATCATACCTGACCAACTCTAACTGGAACTGGTAGCGGATGTAATTCTTCATCAAAAGTTACCAACATTCTAGGCTGCATAGCAGGTACTAACAAGTACAAAGCGTAATGCGATTTGCCTAAAATGACTACAAAACAAATGTCAAAAAGCGATTAATTTTACATAACTGAGATATGATTAAAAAAATAATTCTATTGTAACATACTGTTTTTGACATCTAAAAATGCGACTAAAGTAGCTAACAATCCACAAACGGCGACTGGATTCATCAGCTGACGATCACTGTGATAAGGGCACAAAGTGAGAGTTCCTTTACCTAAATGGGTCAACCCCTGAGCGATGCGTACCATAAAAAGATTGTTTGGATCTTTCGCATGGTACTGAGCTAACTGACGAAGCATGGCAGCCAATCTAGCATTGTTTGTACCTATAATTTAACGATAGATACAATTCCTTATCTAGATATTGAATAAATAGTGTAATTACCAGCTCCGACTAAACCCATTGCAAAAATAGCACTATAAGCAACTTCAGGATCACTGTCATGCGAAAATTTGCTAAGAGTCTCTATTATATTAAGTTTTGGATTAGAGACCGAGATAAGTCCCAGCGCCAGAGGAACAACTCGGCGAATAACTGGTTCGCCATACCTCAGCTTCATTTTAAAATCAGATATTAAAATCAACATCATTAAGACTTTATAATTACACAATTTACCAAATGTCCAAATACTCTAAAAGCCATTTCTGAACCGATGTCTTCACCAAGCGCAAGCAAAGCAATGCCAAGAACTGAAACAGCTTGCTGGGACAAAGATAAACCTGTTTTGTCTTTGTCATCTTTCTTTTCATCCTTCTTTTCAGTCTTTAAAGATATAAATCATTTTTCATTTAAAATTCAAATTAAATAAACTATAAATTACATACCTTGTCCTTGTCATCTACATGTTCACTGCAAATGTGCAGTAAATGCTGAACTTTTAATACATTTCCAGTTCCAGCATAAGCACAAACATCAACCAGTGTTGTAGCCATACTTTTAAATGGTTCTGGAATAACCTCTAAAGCAGCAATTGTTGTCTCAACACTTTCTTGCTTACCTTTAATTAATCAAATATTTAGATAAATGGCAAATACATAGCAAAACCGCATTGTGCTCTTTTTACCAAGGTAGCACAGACCAAGTCCAAGAGGCAAAAATCTAGCATAAGTATCTTTTAAGTCCTTTTCATTTTTTTCCATTAGAGTTTGTAAAATAGCAGAAGTAACTTCGCCATTACATGAACCAACAGCTATCATACCACAAGCTAAAGCCGTCATACCAATAACCTAACAACACAAATTAATCATTGTCATAACGTATTAATGATCTTCATTTTAACTAGTTTATCATCATACCTCCATGTTAGACTTTGGATCTGACAAAACTGGCAACAACAGACTAATAACTTCTTCCTTATTTGAGCCAACGTAAGCTAATCCTAAGCTACATTTAAAATTAAAAATTAAACAAAGCAAAAAACAAAACATTCCATTAGTACTGTACTTACCCAACGATAGCACCAATTCGCATAATGTTACTGTTATGCAATACATAGTCTGATAGTAAAGCCAATGCTGGATCACACTCATTGCGTACTCCACAGTTTACAATTCCACAAGCAAGCAGTGATCCAGACTTAATTAAAACAATTCGTTTTTATAAAAAAACATTCCACAATACATGTTATACGTCTTACTCTAATGTAATCCTCAGATGAGTATAAATATTTATCGATTTGTGTTAAACCTCCATCGACATCCCATAACAAAATCAAACCTAGCGAAGCCGTTGCACTCAACATACCTTAAAACATTTGATAAATAATATTAATAATTTCATTAACGATTGACAATTACCAATTCATACCATGCTCTTTATTTTTATGAAGCCACTTATTTCCATCATCCATGACCAACTTATCTTGGCCAAAAGCAGCGTTTACAAATCCATTAACAAAACTTGACGCCAAATTGTGCCTAGCAGAATCAACCTGTGATCCACTGGGACCAAAGCTTGATGGTCCTGTTATAAATTAAAAAATATACATTTAATTTTACGTTTTATTGAAATTTACAAGGTGATACATACGATTAGATTCAAGATGTGTCTTGTAAATGTCTTCAGGTGTTTTAGGTTCAATTATATCCAACTAAAAATGCAAATGACTATAATTGTTGCAAACAAATAACTTTTCCGAAATGTCGTTTACCTCACGTCCCAGAGCTAAAAAGTGATTATTCAAATATGAATTTGAAATGATTTCCTTTAAATCCTCAGCATCATCAATGCTAGGATCAATCTCTAAATAAATTTGCTGACGTCCAAGCATAAATGCCATTTGTTTTCGGATTGCACTACAATTGTATTAATCGAAATCAATTCAATTATATTTTTAACAAAAAATTATTGTAAACGTACCTGTCTGGACACAAAGTAAATATCTCCTCTATTAATCGGGAGTCATTTAACATCATAGCAAGTCGCAATGCATCTGGATATTTATTAAATTTTCTAAAAATACTCAACGAAGACTTTAAAAGGTTCGTATTTTCTGGATCCGGGACGTACGGAACACAACTAAAAAAATCAAACTAATTAATGACAAATCAAACTAAGAATTGATATAAAATATAACATTATACAACATATTAATACCTTGTAAGATACAAGCAAACTCTAGGAAAGCCACTTTCGTCAACATAATCTTGCAGTAAATCAAGTCTCTCTATCTCCATTAACAAATCGCATGCTTCAGACTCAGCGTTATGTGCCATGTTGTAAGGAATAATTTCTTTTACAAGGGCCAATAATTTCTCTCTAGCTTCAATATCTTTTTCAGGAATTTCATTCCATTCATGAGCAATTTCTCCAGCTAAATGTCTAAATTACCAAGTGTTATTACTTAATTAAATTCAATTGATTTCTATTGTTTATTTACCTGACATATTCATGCCCCCAAGAACCAATTTCCTCTCTGGATCCTAAAGTTCGATATTTCAAACATTCTTGCTTACCACTTATAGTCATAGCCAAAATCGAAATGATATCAGCACAAAACCGCTATTAATTAAATAATTAGTTTTCATAAGTGCTGCAAATGACACAATTTTTACTTTGACATCCTCTACAGTAATTTTTTCATAAATTGTTTTCAGGTTTTCATAATGAGGACGCAAAAATTTCAATGGCTTTGGAACCGAAGTCATCGAAGTTGTTGACTGACGAATCAAAACTCTCATACTTTCCAAAGCTGGTTTGTAAAGCTCTTGATTGTCCTCCTAAATTAGCAATAAATTTATTCAATTTCACAATTTAATAAAAACTTTTAAAAATATTTACATTCAAACGCTCCACCAACATATTCAACTCATCTTGTAATTGTTTATCCTCCTCCGACTAAAAAAACAATAAAATAAAATTTATTAATTTTGAAATGCAGATGGCTAAGCACATTTCAAATCTCCAAAATGCCGACTCATTGACACATACATCATGAATACACATTTAAGTCTCATACAATTAAAGTAAGTTATAATTAATAACACATTTTAATTTTTTATATTAACGTAACATTTATTTAACATATAGATATCAATATTTTACCAATTCTTGCTCTTTTTCTGCTTCATTTTTCTTGTCTTTGGTAGACTTTGTTTCATCCACTTTCTTATTGTCCGCCATCTTGCTACTAATTTATAGAAAATTTCCGTAATCCTCCGTAACGCGGCGTTGCGTCGTGCATCAACATACATTTTCAGTCGTTCATTGTCAAAGTAGATTAAGTCACAAGTGAACTTATACCACTTTGGTATTGTAGATAGCTTTGACAGCTTAAATAGCGCCTTCTATGAGCTAATAATAAAAATATTATTGTACAATGCAAATTTACTCAATAACTCATAGAAGGCGCTATATGAGCTCTACAAACTATCCGAAAATTTAAGTGGTCCAAGTCCAATTAGTCCTTAATCCACTTTGACAATGAACGACTCATTTTATGACGTCATCATTTTTTAAAAAATTATAATTAAAGTGAATAATAACAATGATCTCATTAGTCCCCTATTACAGTTTCAGTAATTAATATATTATTTTATAGTTAATGAATTTACATAATTCATCAGGGAATTTGATTATACCAACTTTTTTAATCAATAATTTTTAATTACCGGTATATTATTGCTTGTGTGTCGTCAGTTAATTTCCTAAGGTACCGACTTTGGGTATATCAAATCCCCAACTGATTCAATTTCCAAATTTTCATTAATCTGATCACAGTGATCAGGTATGTCCTTAACGATTCAATACTAAAGTACGGCAAATGTAAATAATAAGTTTTTAATCTTTGAATAATCTTCATTGTACATCAAAATAAACGATTGAATATTTGCTTTGGTATGACAATAAATCAATAATTACAGTGCAGTATATTAAGTAATTTTAAGCTACATAGTTTACAGTTCATTAATCAGTCGACTGAACTCCTTGTCTAAAACCGTTTGCATCGACACCAAAACTTCATTGAGAACAATTAAACCGTATTAATATAACAATCTAAAACACACAGAAATGTATACTTACGTGAACTAATGTTAGAATAAAAGTATTTATAATTTGGATTTCCGGCTGTATTGTAAACATCAATCAGTACATCACCTTTAGGATCTAGACGCGAAATTAAAACTCAATTAATATGTTATCATGATCTAATTTGGCAAAATCTAACAAATGTACCAATAAACAAAATTCTCGGGACATAGCCACCATCAGGTCTATACTTTTCATCATTCGGTTCATCATCATCCTAATTAAAAAAAAAGTATTGCATTAATTATTATCACAAATTTCTTCTGAATAATGTTCTATAAAGTACCTCAACATTGATCATAATAAACTTCTTGCTTAATAACTTGATTTCAGCAGAAGCAGCAAATTGTGGTCTAAAACCTAAATTTACAATAATGTGCTGTCCTTTAAGTTAATAAATGTATAATTTAATTTTAAATACTATACTTTTACAAGCTCCACACCATGACTTATGAATTATTAACATTACTGGTTTGTTTCTATACAAACAATCCTCTTTCGTTAACAATTTTAATTTATTTACTACTGTATATGTATGAAAGTAATTACAAATTTTTAGCCTCTTGCAATCCGTTATCCAGCGTTTTCCAGTCAATATCATCTCCCAAACCTAGTTTTGTATCAAACAAGATTAACTAAAATGATTATTAAAATAGAAAATAATTATAAACCAACCTCTTCCTAAACTTTCAGCTTCAACATGTAAAAGAGAATGAATTGTCAACACAACCAGTAATAAAAAAACAGCACATGATGATGTGTCCATTTTTAAATAAACTATACGTATCTGAGTAAAAGATAAACTAGTTCATATTGCAAGTAAGAAATCTTTAGTACACATGTCCAGCTGATAACAACTCTAAAAAGCTAATAAATACCTGCACAACTTATACAGCTAAAATATAAATCGATATACAGTACTCATAAAAGTATTACTATAAATTATTACGGTACTGATGTAAAAATAATATAAAGCTTATTGAAACTAAGATAATAATGTTGTCAATTTTTATAAAATATAATAGAATAAAAATTAATAATTTTAATATTAGTTTTATTATTACAGTACTGTACAGCATTAAATAAGTAATTTAAATTTCGTGCCTTTTCAAAGCGACCCCTTACGACAGAGATGCAAAGTAACGATCAATTCAGTGACTGCTGTGTAACTAATAGGTAAGTAATTGATCAATCTTATTTTAAATTTTAATTTCGTAAGACCGTTTGCATGTAGTAATTATATTTACAACGAAATAGTCAAATTGAATACCTTATCAAGTATTTACGGCAGGTAATATGGTGTTGTAGTTTGATGAAATGGGCAGGAAATAATGTCGTGTTTATACACGACGTCCTAAGCCTTGTTAGGGTTAAAGCCCCCTTTGTGATTGGATGACGATTGTCTATCCTTCATCCATTGGCTGCGGTGGCTGTTGCATTATCGTTTTCATTTGGCTTGCATTATGGGACCCACACCCATTCCTACTTACCACTGGTTGTAAAGATCTCTCAATTCTCCACTATACCCAAATCCACGTGGACAACGAAATCGAATCAGAAAGTTTCTACTTTAATTACGGCGAAATTTGATGGCGATAATATTGACGAATCATTCAACTTGCCACTCCGCCTCTTTTCACTAAATCAAAATAATTATAGTGTGATACAGATGTTCACAGTAAATATCCCAGTATTAACTCTTTCCACCTAATCAAGATGACTATGGTCAAGTGACCTCGAAATAACATTCCATAAAATTATAGAAACTAGTTATTGCTTTTAATGAACTTGAGAACTATTTAGATGACAAGTTTACATTCAACCATCTGTATTAATGAAAACTAACCGATATATCTTTTTTTTTTATTAGTGTTCTACTGTAAATACATCTTAAAGTTTCCTGTATTATATCAAGATTTTAAAAAATGTCTCAATCAGAAGTTGGATATCAGACTTCCAGTGGTTCTCAACATGCACAAACTGAAGCCCAACAGCTTTTGCAAACATTTTGGCAACGATCCACTGAAGAAATTAAGGGATTAAATGCTGTAAATAATGTATTACTTGAGCATTTATATATACATTTTTTTATGAAATGTTAACCTATTGTTTTTTTTAGGGGGATTTTAAACAACAAGAACTTCCATTAGCTAGAATTAAAAAAATAATGAAATTAGACGAAGATGTTAAAGTAAATGCAATAAATTTTTCTATCATAAAAATGTTGCACTATTAACTGTATTGTTTGTGATTTTAGATGATAAGTGCAGAAGCTCCAGTACTATTTGCAAAAGCTGCTGAAATATTTGTTACTGAACTCTCGCTTCGTGCTTGGATCCACACTGAAGATAACAAAAGAAGAACTTTACAGGTAAATATTACCGGACGAAATAAATACGATATAAAAATTCTATTAACAAATAATTATTAAGCGCAATGATATTGCTATGGCCATTACAAAGTTCGACCAGTTTGACTTTTTAATTGACATTGTTCCTCGAGATGAGTTAAAACCCCAAAAAAGACAGGAAGAAGTTGTTCGATCAAACAGCGTAATGCCTGATCAAGTACAGTATTACTTTCAGCTTGCTCAACAACATCAGGCAGCTTTGCAACAACAAAGTCCTCCTTTGCAAGGAGCAACACAAATACAAATTCTACAACCAGGAGGTCAAACTGTGAATGTTGCACAAGCTGCTGGTCTTCCTGTTCAGGCTATTACGCCAACAACAGTTCAAGTTCCAGCAACGGTATTATACTCATTACAAAATTTGATGCGAAATATAATAATAATAAAATTTCGAATTTTATAGGCAAATGACGGGCAGCAGTCCGTTCAAGTTAGTCAGAGTGTAAACACAACTCAACCACAAACTATACAAGTTCAAGTAAAATTCTCTATTATTTTTGTTAAATCTTCCTCCTAATAATTTATTTGTATAGACAACAGCAGGAGGTCAACCACAACTTATTCAATTGCAACAACCAGCAACAGTTGCCAGTCCAGTGGCTCAGCAAGCTCAACAAGGAGGCATACAATTAATTCAACAGATTGTAACAAGCAATGGCGAAGTTCAACATATTCCAGTTAGTCATATTCAGTGAATAATTTACTTGAGAATTTTTATTTGCATCTGACTACTTTCTAGATTCAACTTACACCAGCTCAAGTTCAGCTATTACGAATGCAAATGCAAGGCCAGGGAACTAACCAGCCAATAATTATACAAGCTGCATCTACTCCATTAACGACTACAGGTCAACTGCAGCAGCCAGCTACTACTACTCAAGTGAATAAATTTGAGTTGATCTCGTCTTGCAATTAAACTATTGACAACAAAATAAAGTTGAAAATAATTCCCGCGAGACTTTCTGAATTGGACAAAATTTTTTTAAGGCTTTCAGAAGCTTAAAACCTGGTTAATTAACAATTTCAGGAAACAATAAATTGACATGGCTGCTCTTAATTAGAAATGTTGGAAGTGATCAACTGTGTTGATTTTTTCCTATATTTGAGAAAATTTAATTATTTTTTTTGCTAATTTTCTATAGCAAGTGTATCAAATTCAACAAGGACAAGGAACTCCTGTGTACTTAACTGCAACTCATCAAGGACAACAAACCATTCAAATTCAACAAATAGCAACTGCCGACCAGTCTAGCCATGAAGAACAATCTTAGCATACATTTTAAATATTCTATACAGACTCGTTAAAATTTAAAATCACTGTCATCATCATTTTTTTTCTTTCTTCTTAATAACATTGTTCGGGGAATATGGAGGGGCTGGGTTAGGAAACGAATATTAACTTTTTAAAAACCAGAATGCTTTTAATAAAAATGTTCAATTAATATTGAAGTTTGAATAGTATTTCAGTTTATTTAATCCCTCATCAACCATTTCGCAGCATCGTGGTCAGAAAGTAAAATACAGTCATCAATATTGATTCAAATCAATATATTACGGATTATTTACTCTTCACTGAGATTAATCCTCAATTTTTGTCATGTCTGGGTTGTTTTCATTGTATAATTTATATTACAATATTTTCATAATTTACAGTTATTGAGCCTTAAATAAGAGCTTCGTGACTCGTAAAATGTACCATCCAAATCCAATTGCTATAATCATCCACCAATGATAAATTTACAACAAATTAACTTTTTATAGATAATAAAGAACGCAAATTTACTTACTAATGAATCCCTAGCCATCTTTATCTTAACGTCTGACCAGTTCATAATATCTATAAAAAATATCACGAGGTTACGAATTTTCAACATAAACGAAAGTACACGTTTATTTACTTGTGTAATCACACCCGCGGCAAGAGTTGCTCCTTTTGCTCGTAACATAAATCTTCCAAGTTCCTTAAAATCTTTATATTCCTCTAAACAAATTGGACGAGCAACTTCCAATTCTACAAGAGCATTAGTTTGTTTTGTTAGGCACCTTAAATCGTAAAAAAGTAAAGTTGTAGTCAATGTGCATTTTCAATTGTTATTTTCACAAGGCCAAATCGAGAATATGTTTTCAGTTACAAAAATACCTAGGATTATTTTTCAAGGCTTCTCCAGTTCCTTTATGCAATTGGCTAATCAACTTTTTAATTACAACTGGCTCACTTAAAGATTGATAATGTAGAACCGCCTATAAGACATTCTATTCATTACAAACCACACCATTTTTTTAAATAAGAAACCTTTCTCACCTGGTAACCTCTAGTAATTGGAGTATCAATATTAAATACAACAATTCTTGCTTTAAAACGAGTAGATGCTTTGATTGGTTGAGAGCAATCACAAACAACACATCCAACTGTAACATTAGTAATGTCAACGCCACTTAATGACAAAACCACTTGATCACCAGCGAATGCATTTGTTTGAGGAAAGTCATCCACGCTAATGCCTCGAATCGTTGCAGTGTCACCAACTGGCATTATAAGGACTTTATCACCAGTCTGGACAAAACCCGTTTCAACTTTCCCAGCTACACTGGATGTACTGCCTTGTCCCTTAAATACATCACTCACACATAAACGAAATGGTTTCGCTACCGGACGTTCAGGAGGATTAAATTTATCTTTAAGTAAAAATTAGAAATTTTTCAAACACTTTACTAACAAGTATAATTTTTTTTTAAAAAAAATGGTACCAATTTGCTCAAGAAGAGTTGATCCCGAGTACCATTTTTTTAAGAGCTCTTCAGTTGGAGACGCAACTAGATTTTCTCCAGTTAAACCACTACAAGGAATGTAGGTTACATCGCTTTCTTTAAAGCCAGCTTGCTTCATCAAGAAATGACCCAAAGTACTAGTTATTTCTTTATATCGATCTTCTGACCAATTGACGTTATCGAGTTTATTTACCGCGACGACCAACTGAGAAACGCCTTAAATAAAAGTGCACCCATTAAGTTTCAATTCCAAATAAATAAGTTATAAGTGCAATCACCTAAGGACCTCACTAACAGAGCATGTTCTCTAGTCTGACCTCCAGTTTCAAAACCAGTTTCGAATTCTCCTCTAGTAGAATCGACAACTAAAACAGCCACATCAGCCTGAGCTGCACCAGTTATCATATTTGGAATAAAATCCTTGTGTCCAGGAGCATCAAGCAACGTTATGTTCTTGCTAGCAGTTTCGAATCTCGAATACCCAACGTCCATCGTAACACCTCGCGACCTTTCATGGTAAAAAAAAACAACTTAAGATTTGTAATTGCAACCACAATAATAAAAGCTTTACCTTTCTTCACCAGTTTCATCTAACACCCATGCATACATAAACGAAGCTTTTCCGATCTTTTTTGATTCCTGTTCATATTTATGAAGAACCTTTTGACTAACAGCTCCAACCAAACACAACAGATGACCCATTAAAGTGCTCTTCCCAGCGTCGACATGGCCAATAACAACCAAATTCAATAAATCCTTGCCAGAACCACGAAATTTTTTAAATTCATCAATAGGGTTCAGTTTTGATCCAAATTCACGCACTCTAAATTTAATAATAAACCTTTAAATAACTTATCTCCTTAACATTAATAACATTTAATTTTACTTAGTTGATGGCTTAGCCGTCGTGGATATTTGAGAATTGCCATTTCCCAACTGAGTAGTGTCGTTTTTAACTTGTTCACTCGATGTTGAACTTCCATCATCAATTGCCATAGGCATTACAGTTTCCACTTTAACCTATTATAATTAAAGATGAACAAATTCATTTAACTTTAAATTTCATGAATAATCTTACATTTGACGATACCGTAGCAACATTAGAAACAGTTACGTCAGAAGTAGCAACGTTGGTAAATGATGGTATCCTAAAAGCAGCCATCGAGTCACTTAACTTTGTTAAATCTCCATTGCTACTTTCACTTGTTTCAAGTTCTTCGTCTTTGGTGCGAAAATGACTAACTCGGGTACCTGTGCATGTAAATGTGCAACAAAAATAATTATGATTGCAACTCTACTTCATAACAAAAAGTGGTAGCGCAATTATAAAAAAACAAAAAACCACTTAAAAAATAAATCTTACTATCTTTCATTGCTCCAAAAGCTCTTTTGTTCATTTTCAGCACAATCGCGTCAGGAGAAGGAGTTACAAAGTCAAACAACTCAATTGCATTGTTATATCGAGAAAATCGATTGCATTTAACTGCAGCCTTTCTCGTCTTATTTACATGGCAGCATAACACCAAAGAGAAAAGTGATGGTTTAGATTTAAGCTCCCGCAATAATTTCAATGTCGAATCGTCAATTTTTGGTTGTAAAGTTTTACGCAAATGTTTGTAAAACCTTTCCTCATTACTTAATAAACTCTCTTTTGTTTTAAGTAATTCATCTAAATGTTTTTGTTTGTTTTTAATTATGAATGCAGAATTTAAATCCAAGTTAGGAACTTTTTCGTGCAGATTGTCAATCTGCACAGATTCAGCGCAACCCTGTTTCTGGTTAACCTTTCCATCAGCTTTGACAGCTGATGAAGCGTCACTGCCATTGTTTTTATTTAAAGCAAACTCAAATAATGAAGGTTTTAAAGAAGGCTTAAAAGTGGCTCGAGAATTAAGATGAGCATTCGCTAATCGAGAGAGCTTAGATTTTCCTTGTGTGTTACTGTCGTGAATTAGACTCGTAGATGAATTTTGTAAATTGAACGACTGAACAGGACTCACACTATTCTTTTTGGTTTGTAAAACAGTCTTTGTAAAAATATTAGAATTAAAAATTTCCGATTCAGCAACTAAAGCTTGTTGAGGTTCAACTAAAAGTTTTGAATTTTGTAACAAATTATCACAAGTAAATGCTCCATTCTTAGATTCAGACTTTTTTAAATGCAATAACGGTTCTTTGATTGTATTCACTCCTTCCTTATCACTTCCTATCAAATCTTACCTTTCCATATAGCAGAATAAAATTACATCGATTTCGATCACCATCGTTACGCAGACATAAGAATTTTACACATAAAAAAAAAAATCACATGTTACAATAATATACTATATTTTAACATAAAAATAGCACCTCACCTCTTCTTTCTTTTCTTTCACGTTGAGGCTTGGGTATATCTACAAAGACAATTATTACTACATGTGCCTAGTTTTCGATTTAGAATTGTTACCAAAATTAGTCTGCGATGATGAGGTCGTTAATAGAGCATCTAAAGCCTTTTCCAATTCGAAACCGTTATTAATGACAGCCTCGATTAAAGTTTTTTCAGGAATCGTATCACCAACTACATTGCGAATTTCATCCAAACACGATCGCAATCGAGCTGTACAAAAATTATAAATATTTTAATTATTATAGTAGACTACAGTATTACTGCATTAAATACAAATATTGCACCTTCGTCGATGTCTCCAAGAACAGGTAACTCAGTCGAATAACGTCTCGTTTGATCGTTTAATGATGGACTATCATCGTTATCATCCCAAGGCATTTCCTCCTCTGGAATATTCTCTTGAGTAATAAAAGCTGCCATTGGATTTTGTTGAGCATTTCGATCATACATGAATTCGGCTAAATGATAAAAGCAGATGTTTAAACACGTAGCAAAACTTTCCTGTAGTCATCCAATGTAAATTCATCCTTTACAAATAATTTAACATAATATAAATAAACAATACAAACCAACACTTGGTGAAACGCAAAAGTCGTCTTCAACCGAGCGTCCATACACATCATCAAAGTCATCATCTTCTATTATTTTAAATATCAAAAAATTAAGCTCTGTTCACATTCATGTTTATAATTGGTCGCATTTATTTATATTTCGACCAACAAAATTCTGCATTTAATTAACATTAATTTCTTTAAAACATGATACGTGTCATATTTCCAAAAAATTAGATCTATTCGCTAACTAAGCAGTAATGTTACAATCACATACGATTGTGAATTTACCTTCATCGAAATTCATACGACGGACATTTCGATGTCTAGACATTTTATGCAACAATATGTCTTTTTGTTTCACTTAAGTAAAATTTTTTTCGCATACCGGTATCTTTAAGGTTATATAAGTAAAAAAAACTTGGAAATTTTACAGTAAGGTCCTAACCCGAAAGCCGCCATATTTCACAAATTCACACATCAGTATTATCGTTCGATAGTCGGATATCGAACAATTTGTTTTTAAAATTTGTTAATTTATCTGATTAATTAGCAAAACATTTATTTAAAAAACTCTTAAAATAAATGAAATTATTTTTTTAAAATATAAATTGTAAAGTTTATGAGTATAAAATAAGATTGTAATCAAAACTTTTACAAGCATGCGCATTAAAGTACAACTCATCCGGTACAGTTTCGGAACCTTGAAGTTGGGTGAAATTTTAACACAATTTAATTACAATTGATCCAGGATGGCTTTATATTTGACCAATGCCACTGTGAAAACTTTACCAACTCTTTATCGTCGTGCTTTTAGCGCAACGATGGTCCAATGTAGAAAAAGTAAGATGCAAATTTATTGTGCTTGTAGGCAATAGCAAACCAACGTTGTAGCTGGATGCTTTTATCTGTCCACCGATTACATGGAATTTTCATAGAGTATTGCGCCAACTTAAATAATTACGAATTGCTCTGCGATTATGCGAATACTGTTAAGTTACATAATTTATAATCACGTAACTTAATTAACTGATCAATAAATGTAGACGAATACGTTGGAAGTTATGTTAATTTTGGTATCATATTGATTTAAAAATTAAGTTGTACTCCATTAAATCCATTAGGTTAATATAGCAAATGCTTGTGCTGTACTGTGTTTCATGTTTTTAGTGCCTGATCCAATTGAACACGCAACTGGTCTTGAGAAGCGAGAACTTCTAGCTAAAGCTGCTGGAAACGATGTATTTATAACTGTTATAAGTAACTGTTTCGTCTAAAGTTAAGAAGTTTTGGTTCTAGAATCCATTTGATATGAGGGTATATAAAAGATCAAACGGAACTAAAGACACTCCTCAACTTATCCCCTCTGCATTCGACAGCCGATTGATTGGATGCATCTGTAATGTTATTAATTTGCATTGATTGTGTTACAATATCCCCGATTTTAATATTGTAACATTTTAGGTGAAGAAGATGCTACTTTTATCAACTGGATGTGGCTCCACAAAGGAGATGCTAAACGTTGCGAATGTGGTCATTTTTTCAAGTTGACCGACTTTAAACCAATTTAGACACATGACGGCATTGAATATACAGTAATTATTGATTTCCAAAATTTGTAGTTTCATTCAATGTGAATATTATAGATCGCGGTTGTAAAAATATAAAAAAGTAGCAAATAAAAATCGAATGTCAAAACAAATTTTAATTTATAAGAAAAATTCTATAAAATTAATCTTTTAAGCCATTCAAGCAAATCATTCTTGACGAATATTTTTAATAGTGAATCATCAATGACGCATGTAATTGTTTATCAAAAACGTTCAAATTATGAATTCTCAAATTGGCGTGTTTTATACTGTAGTACAGTATTAATTATGAAGACTGCACGTATTATTTGTGTTTAAAAAATATTTAACATGACATAAAGCCTTGTTAATTTTAGCAGCCCACGAGTGTATTCATTTTTGATTCATTACGGAAATTTCAATAACTTTAGATTTTATGCTACTAAAAACCTATAGTAAAAAGAAGTTATTACAAAGAGTTTGTCAAAAGATTAATTTTTAATAATGGAGCACACAAGGAACAATTACGGTTCAGTATAATCTCTTGTTAGAATAATTTGTAATAATCGTTATAAACAATAATGAAAATATACCCTATAATAATGTCATTTGCATCCCTTAGTAATGAGCACGGTAAAGTAATTTCGAGGAGTTCATAAAAATAAACATTGATACAAATATACCTATTTTTGTACACGAATAATCGTAAAAATAATTTCAAGTACTTTACAGCATTCGTTTCGCTGAAGTACCTCACATTATGTTAGCCAATTTCAGATGCTAATTTTATCAAGAATAAATTTAAAGCAGCTAAAATCCAGAAAATGTTAAATAGATTTTCAATAGCAACCATAATTTTAGTCCAAACATAGTCTAAACTTAACATTTACGTACATAGAAATTAAGTTACGAAAAATGGAGTAAATTTTACACAACCATTAACCGACGTTTGAAACGCTATTTACGGCAACTCCGAAATAATGAATACTGTTTATAAGAAAACTGACAAAATTACATAGTTATCATGTATTATATAAAAATCGGTCATAATGTTTAAAATATCGTAATTGTTTGTTTCAAAGATATTGGGAATGAACAAGAACATCTTACCGCTAACTACTTGTATAGCCAAACTATAGCAGCATTTTCAAAATACTGTAAAACTTCAAACCACTCTTTATGCCATTTGTTTTTGAAAACTGTTGCAAATAATAATTGGCTAGAAATTATTAAACGGCAATACAATCATGTCGTAAGAGATGGAAAATACAGGCGAATAGAAAACTTATTATTTTATGTGTATTCGATACACACGGTTCTATTATTAAATTGATTCATATACGATTCCCCAAATAAACATTAATAAAAATATTCCCCAAACCATTCACACATGCAGGTAAAACACACACACACTTGCATCGAAATGCTGTATTATCGAAGACTGTGAAACTAATCTCTCATTTGAAATGTAAATACTGTAATAGCTATTTACACTTACTTTAGTCAAACGTTTCACAAGCAAAGTAAATATCTTCTGACATATAAATTAAATCTGAAGTTTGGCAAATATTTTCAGTTACTCTGGTTGCTTTATACTTTCAGGAATGTTTGGTTTGATTTGTATATAAAATGATCATCACAGTATTAAAGCGTCATTTATTGGCAAAACAATCCGTGAAGTTGCGCTTCACTTTGGCGACTTACTGTACGCTACCTATTGAATTCATTTGTCAACTGATCTAAGTCAGGTTCAATTGGACCCCATAGCACAACCATCGATATACGCTAATTCTGTGACCAAGCCACTTAAGAAATAGAGAAAAAAATATTCAATCTGGCACCCGTTTTGTAGCTGTATTTAGATATAAATTTTAAAAAAATCTTTTTTTTAGAATAGTAACTCAAATAGTAACATCAAACAAATTGATGGAAGAATACTTGGGATCACCTGATTTTTCACAATTTCAATTTGCTCTCAAAATAAATTTAGGCTTTATATATAATCAAAAAGGTAATAAAAATATGTATTATTTTTCATTCAATAATATCTTTCAAAGTTAAACTTACAGTATAAGAGGTCGTAATAATCGTACGACAACACATTTGCATGTGAAACACTCTTGAGAGAGCATACTAGTGTTTTTAGACTTGCATAGGAATGCCAGCAAGTGCTCATTGGTCTCTACGAGTCTTCTTTTTCTTCTTCTGAATCTTAGTTTCTACCCAAGTATCTTAAAACATTACAAAATACAATTATAACATCAAATTCGCTTCTCACCAACAATCAAAACTTACCTCCAAGTTCGTCAAATGCAACCTTTCCAGCTTGAGGTTCAACTTTATCTAAGGCAGTAAAAGTTATTATTTTAATTTCAACCAGCGGTACTAAAAAGCTACACTTACTTTCAGGTTCATCTTTGACTTCAACAGCTGGAGGCAAAACAGGGACACCAGACGGCGGTAATGACAAAGTCTCTTTCTTTTCTTTAGGCTCTGGCTTGGAAATCGTCTCGTTTTTCAATTCCTTCACTGGCTCTTTCTTAACTTCCTTGACAGGCTCTTTCTTAACTTCCTTAGCAGGCTCTTTCTTAACTTCCTTAGTAGGCTCTTTCTTAACTTCCTTAGCAGGCTCTTTCTTAACTTCCTTAGCAGGCTCTTTCTTAACTTCCTTAGCAGGCTCTTTCTTAACTTCCTTGGCAGGTTCTTTCTTAACTTCCTTGGCAGGTTCTTTCTTAACTTTCTTCACAGGCTCATCCTTAATCTCAGCTGGTTCCTTATTAACGTTTTCATTAACAACATTGGCTGTTTTTCCTTTCTTTTTTTTAGGAATTGAAACACCATTAGTAAGGGAAGCATCCGCAATGTCTTTATCATCAACGTTTGTGGGTATAACGTTTTCATCCGATTTTTTAGCAAGTTTTACTTCAGACTGGTTAACAATATAGATCATTTTATAATGTTATATTAGTAAATAACAAAAATGGACATACTTTGACTTCTGGTTTCTTTTCGATATTGTCATCCAGGTTTTCTTTCATAGCTTTCGTTTTATTGATTTCATTTTTATCGATTGCAATCTTATTAACAGATTTTTTCTTCTTGGATGGAGAGTTCTCCTTGCTGTTAGTTGGCGCTAAATGATAATTTGCTATAAATTTATTTTGTTATTGTATGGCATATACACAAGTTAGTTTACAGTTCGAATTTGCATGTTTTGCTCCTTTAGTAACAGTAACAATAGCATCTTCAATCAATTCTTCTCTCTTTCTGTTTTTCTTTTCCTTTCTAGACAACGACTGCACCCACTCACCTTCATCTTCTTGCTTCTTAACATGCTTACTTTCCACTGCTGTTTCAGCTAAACTAACCGTTTTCACGTCATTTTTTTCTTTTTTTACTTTATCATTTTTCTAAAATTTAACGTCATAATCTAATCAAACTAAATTTTAATTTTAATAGGGGATATTACCTTATCGGTGCCAACTTTAGTACGAGACGCCCCTTTTGATGACTCCACATCAGCTGTTTGAGCCGCCGAGCGCACAGGGTTGCCTGTGGAAAGAACTTTCACTTTTGCTGGAGAAGACTTTGTTGTTTTGGTTTCAACACTAGCAACAGCTGTTTTGACAATTTGGTTTGTCGCCGAGGTCGCAGTAGGTACATGTCCATTGGTCAACGGTTTCTAGGAAATCAATTATTAAAATTTGATAAGTCTATTAGAACTAGCTCCAACACATTCGTCAATATTAATTTAATACAACTTTATCAAACATTTCTACTTTACATAACATAACTGTATAACACGTATTACGACATAAACTACTAGTATATCTTAGTCAATCTAATTACATAAATGTTAATTTGATAACGCCAACTAAGAAAATACCAAAAATGTATCAGTTACCGGAATTATTATCAGTATAATTATCCTAGTCAAAGTTGTTTCAATAAAGTAAAGTACCGGTAATCATTGTTTCATTAAAATATCTTGTGGTTAGAAGTTCTTTAAATTCAAACGAGTTAATAATACTGTTCAGAAATTCAGTAGCATTCATTGGCATGCATTAATAAATAAAATCAAATGCAAACATTAATCAAGTGGTCATGCTGATAATTTATATACAATACTGTATCTACTTTCAGTATTTTAACATGTTTCTAATTAGTACTGTATATATAATATACTGTACTAATTATATACTGTATATATATAAATAACGAGGAATAAGTTATTTGTTATTTTTAAAAGTTGAAATTCCAAAGTTTTAAAATAGATAAGGATGAGAAAATCATGTCAACTTGCAGACTCAAAAGAATAATTATTACCGTACTATATTATTAATCGCAGTTTACGAAGTGTATAAATTATCTTAGATTCAACAATTTCAAAGTGCACAACTGTATTCAATTGATTTTTGTCAAAAAGATTAAAAACAAAACAATTTTTAGATACAGTATTGCATTTACCACACACAGTATTGATTTCGATGAACAGCTCACCAAAACCTATTGAGATTTCGGAGGTTAACTCATTTCCTGTTCAATGATTAAACACAAGTTAAAATATTTAATTATAACTGTTTTGATGACTAAAACACTATAACTTTAAAATATAGCGTGCAAAGACTACCGTATTAATTGCTTTACAAGTTAAAAACTTTCTAGTAAAGATGACTTAAAATGTGAAGTTCTAGGCGATAGTTAATGCCAAAAAATTGTAACGTGGACAAGTCAAACCTAAAGTCATCAAAGTTGCCACACCATATGTTTGGCTCATCTAATGTATATAACACAGTGAAAGTCTATTAAATCCAGTACCAATTCTGGTCTTTTAGTACTGTATAAAACAATACCCCAATAGCTAAACATTAAATGAACTACATTCTATAATACTAATAAATCTACGTTTTACCTTGGATACTTTACGTTTCTTGCTCCCTGATGATTTTTTGTCTTCATCAAAATCAAAACTCGGTGGTTGAACCGGTGATTTAAAACCAAAGGCATAAACTAATAAAGCACAGATCACAACCCCAACCACAGGAAAACTAAAGTATGGATTAATAATTTCATTTATCTCCATTATTTCTACAATCATCTAAACATTATTCTAAACGATATGTGCAACGTGGACAAATTTAAGAACTAATATTCTTTCCACGTAGATCGTTCTTCCCAGTGAAGTGAATTACGATTGGATTTGCGAATGATATTATCGATAGTCACGTGACTCTCTTATAGCCAAATCTCTATCAGGAAGTGTCAGCGAATAGTACATTTAAAAAAATACTTTCAAATTTTCAATGGAACAGCGATCTTTTGCGATCGTCCATTTTGGTATAGTAAAACGCGTCATCACGTTTACAATCCTATTGAGAACAAAAACCTCATCTGCCGCATTAAAAGTCACGTGACTATCTCACTCCTCCAGTCTTTTTCAAAGCGTGATTGGTTTGTTAACCGCCAATCAGTACTTAAACAATCACGTCAGATAGTTTACGTCACTTGGTGACAAACCGTACGAATACCGTATAATTTTATAAACATATTTTGATGTTAAATTGTTTATATTATATATTTGATAACTAAAAGTAGTTATACTTTTCATAATTATTATTGTCTCATATTTTGAGAATTCTCAAAATCACAATCGGTATTCATTCTTTACGTATTTGCTTTAAAATATTCTCATAATTCCAAAAAAAAAAGACGAAATTCAAAGTACCTTAAGAAAATTATGTATTTTTTAATATTAAATTGTTATTTTAAAAGTAAACCACTTACTCGTAAGTTATGATAACATTACGTCAGTAGTACTGCAAATTTATAACGTAGAACTGCTATTAAAGCTTCAAAACAAGAAAAACAGTAAATGCATACAAAATAATATTGCAATATACACACACATATTCATCAAATTAATCAAGTATTGTACAGTATTATAATTTTGTTAATAAAGATTATTGTTCATACAGGTAATAAAAAGTTGTCAACAAGTTTTTTTGTTTTGTTGTACTTTTTAAAATTAATGCGCTAATTGGACTATTTATAGTGTCCTTTACAACTTTTTTGTTTTTTTTTAATTTTATAGTACCGTATTTTAAAAGAAAATAAAACACCTATCAATAGCAACATTTTAGTCTACTGATTATAATTGACATTAAGCTCCGCTTTCGCTAATAAAGTACTGTATATCTTAAGTAAAATGCCAAAAAAAATTAAGATGCTTTAAAAAGTATTTTAATTTACCATATTCGTGTACCACATCAACACTTTACAGTATACAACAGGAAATCAATAAATGTCGGAAAACGCATCAACCAATTCTTGTTGCTCAAACACATCAAACAACCTATTAGAAGTTATACTTAGTAATTACAAAGGTATATTCCTACTGTTATTTGTTTTCAATCATTTATAAGGGGACCCTCTGTTAATGTACTATAATCTGTTCAGATTAGTACTGTACCATATGTTAATTATAAACATGGCTTGTTTTGATAAACAATTTGTTATTGTAATGAAAAAATACTTATTTAATAGTACTAAAACAGTCTGCAAGGTACTTCTTACAGTATGCACAATTGAAGGATCATTAACTTAAATCTTAATTCCAACTTAAAAATTGGTGTCCAACTAAAGTTTAGAAAAAGCTACTTTACCTTTCAGATGCAGTTTTCATAAATGTAATCATCTGTTCAGACTGTAAAATCGCATCTTTTTGCAACTCGGAAAATTCTCTGGATTCATACTGATTTCCAACTTGTTTCTGAAACTTAACCTCAGTTTGACACACCGTATGACTACGTCGAGCGACAAACTAATTATAAAGAGTTTTAACTACAATACAAAAGTATTAATATAAATAAAATAACGTATTTACTTGCACACATTTATTCTGTTGTAACGTATAAACATTAAACGATTTGTCTTCAAATGGTGGAAAATCTACTGAATTTCTTTTATCTTCTCCAGCACTACTGTCATCTAGCTTTATCGAACATCCAAAATATTTTAATCGCTTTTTAAAAATGAATTTCATCTGAAATATAATTTTAATTGAAACTATAATAAAATGATTAAATAAACGTCCAAATTGCCTTAGGTCGATCATCTTTTCTTTTTTCTTCTTCAATTTCAACTTCACTGCTAAATGCTGTCGATTGACTCATCTTCTCGAATCATGATTTCATCCATTTTCAAACAATAATATTACCATGGTAACCGCTTAATCAATAATAACCAACTACAATTCGCCATGAACATGCCAACCTCAGTTAATATAAAATACTGTATTATTAAAATCTGCCCTTTAATTGCAAACCTAAATAGAAATTCCTGCCCAAATTTAATAAATTTAACAAATTATACAACATTAAAAATGACGTTTAATGTGAAACTCTATTCCGCTAAAGATTTTAAAATATTTTCCCTTTCACGAAGTACTCGCCATGCATGCTCTTTTTCTTTTTTAGTTGGAGTTCTCTTCTTCTGCTTGGCAGTTGCTAACCGCTTATAAGTTTCCATGATCTACATAAAAATAAGTTACATTTAAATTAGATTATGTTAACTAATAGAAATAAATGCTTTAGATAACTTAATTAGATGATGAACAGTACCTCATTATCACTGATTAAAAGTTTCTTTCTTAATTCTTGTTTTGTTAGCTCTTCCTTTGCTAATTTCAATAATTTTCGCTTTATCTGCAAACTATGGGCGGTAATTGTCTTTAATTCTGATTGGCATTTGCGCAATTCAACCAAAATTTCGTCTTCAGGATTTTCTAATACATTATCTTCAGCATCCAATATTCCTAACAATTAAAAAAAAAGTTGTAAACCGAAACAGTTTTCAAATGCTGATGTATACCTTGCTCTTCTAGTTCTCTTTTAATTCGTCTTTCAAGCTGAGATGTGTTTGAGATGCTCAACGTTTTCATTAAACTACTTCTGGTTAATGGCAAATTCGACACAGTTCCTTCTGGAAGTTCTGATGTGATACATTTTATGTCGTAAATATAAGAGATTAAAAAAAGAGAAATTCACCAGTCAATGTGTCGTCCATTGGTGACATAATGTTTTCTTCGATTAGACATGCTACCAATCTCTGTGTCAGCGCCCCAAATGGAGAAGCATCACCATCACTAAAAGCCAAAGCGCTTTTAATTAACTGTTTATTTGTAAACATAAAAACTCTTACCAGTCTTTTTCAGCTTTTTTCATTATTCTATCAGTCTCTAAAGGATTTAGGCTACTGTTGTTTAGCCCTCGTCTCTTATCAATGTCTTTCCCAGATTCTTTTTGCTCCTCAATTAAATCTTCTTGTGCCCATTTGATTGAATAATGTTTTCCTAGTCCTGGAATTTTGTAATATTCAGAATCTTCCTCATGACCTTTGACTAGATCCTCAAGAACCTATACAATTTTATGCGATTATTATACAGTAATTTATTTTAACTAAGAATTCAGTCACTTTTATGTCTTCCGGTGTTATATCAGCACAGTAAGGTTCGATGGAAGCCCAAAATCGGTTCGGAACATCATTTTTGGGAACTCGTGGTGCTTCAACAGAAGTGTCAGATGAATCCAAGTCTTGTTTAATCTACACAAAATTGAATTAAGTAAAAACAACAAAAATAAACAATATACTCGTAATATCAATCAAGTATAATAATAACTACTAGGATTACAGAGCTTTCAGGTATATCGTCCATAACTCCCCTTTATTTTCATTACTAAGCAAATTCTAAATTTCAACTCAAATATTCGACGACTCAACCGTTCCCCCAACCATTACCATTCTCCTGGGATAAGTCGGGAGAGGGATGAATGAAAAAAAAACTCTCATCAACCATTCCACGCGTTGGCAATGATCGGGATTCAAACTCTCGATATCCTGACTCTCAGCCTACGCTTATACCAACTGAGCTATGCGACTGCAATTGTATCAGTCAAGTACAGTACAGTACTTCCAATTATATTGCAAACAAACGATATGATATGCTGTGGTAAAAAGAATAAATGAACAATACCGTACATTTTTAGTTTTTGGCCTTCCTGGTCCAACTTGACTGCCACCTGTTTTGCCAGTGCTAGTCTCTCCTCTAAACTTCTTATTTGGTTTAGTTTCTTGAACTTTTCCTCGTTTACCTGGTGAAAGAGAATTCTAAAACATAAACGGTAAATAATTAAAATAACTTACGATTACTGAAAATAAAAATTCAATTACCAATTTATTAATAGGCTTCTTAACATCTTTCTTTTCTTGCCAGCTTATAAGAATTTTCATTTCGGTATCAAGTTGTTTCATTCTTTGAGTAACAGAAGACAGCAGCAACTCAAGTTCCAATTGCAAAGAATCGAAATCGTCTATACCAACGGAATCATCTTCACTTCTTTGTAAAACTGAGTATCATCATCATCATAAGCACAAACAAATCTTAACAAACAATAACTTAATATAATGCCTTACTAGATGAATATCTTGGACATGATCTCAAATGATCTACCGAAGTGAAATCTGGAAACTGTAAAGGACAATCCTTGGAATCGGATAGCTCACCATTGTCTTTTTCGGCCTCCCTTTCGCGTAGTTCTCTTTCTTTTTCACGTTCACTGTCTCGGTGTTTGCCTTTTGTAGCAATTGCTTTACCCTTACCTTTCATTTTGCATTTAATAATAATGACTAATAAACAATCACATTTTCACCATTAATCAATATAAATTCGGCTAGGGCTAGTAAGCCCAAACGAAGCGTTATGTTTGCGAAACGTATCCACCAGCAACTGCAAAACGTTTGCCGCGTCGTTGTGACGTCAAAGTTACATTTCATAAACAAGACTACGCTGTATTTTAAATTCATTTTGTAATTATTTCGTTTTTATTAATTCTCAAAAATAAAATTCAAAATATATATCAGAAACTCTAATTTGAAAGTTATTGTAATGATAACAAATCACAAAGTCTTTTCATTACGGTGATTCTGTTTTAAAAATAAAAACAGTATGCCCGATACACCTCGCCTCTAATCAACTCGCGCTTAAAATAAATTACTTGCGGATAGTTAAGAACAACTGGAATAAACCAAATTAGTTACGTTCGCAAGTATGTTTTTATTAAGATAGCTTAAAAATGCTGTGTTGTGCAGCATAATACTGTATATGAATGGCATTATACTGTCAGCTGTATCCATAATTAAATCAAGGTAACCGGAAAAGGAAACAACATATTCCTTGGTCTGCTGTTTTGGAGTTTTGTCGTGATTTGCAGTTTTTTTTTTGGTCATAAACTATTAGTATAAGTTGATTTTCTAGTTTTATTAGTTAAGTTAATCTTACTTTAATATATATAAATTAACAATTATGGTAAATAAAGAGTGATAAAGGTAATCTTGCTACAGTAGAACCAGAGTGAAGAAGCATGTTAATATAGAAAATTAGGTAATCAGTTGGTGCGTATTTTGTTTCTTGAACCAAATACTGTAGAAATACTTCTATAGTATTAGCTTGAACCAACTTATTGAAATGAAATTGTTAATAATATAGATTCTAGAACTGTTTACTATGAACGAGAAGGACGTAATTTGTGAAGATCTTAAGACGGCATTTAAGAAACTGCGAGTAGAAACCGATAAGTATGTTGTTTACGGTTACATATTTTTACATTGCATCTACAGCACATTTATAAAGTCTTTATATAACAAAATTGGTCATTCTATTATAGCACAAGCTCAAGTCCTACACATGCAGCAATAGGTGGAGCTCAATGTTGTGACCATCCTAGTGTACAGGACAACGTGGAATTGGGCACTGGAATTGAAAATCGACGTTCTGATGGCACTAAATTGTTTACTTCAAAAAGTCAGTCACCAAAACGCAAGACAATTTTACAAGGGGCGCGTTTAAAAATTATTAGTCGTGAAACAACTAGAAGTTCTAAAGCAGGAATTATTAGGGCGTCCAAATTTAAAACTCAAATGGAAGATGTTTCTAAAAGGACACCTAAATTACTTGAACACGACTCCGAACGGTTGAAATTACCCGAAAACCAAAAAGTTTTTGGACAAGAAATTGAGATACCCAATATGTGCGATTTTGGGATGTTAAATAAAGTGCCATGTAATTCAGATACACCTGTCATGTCCAGTTGCCAACGGTTTTCAGAATACCAAAGGGATGTCGATAAAAACACAACGTCAAATTTTCAGTCGTTGAGTGAACGTTTGGAGTGCAGTGTTAATCTTAAGGACGTTAAATCATTTCGAACACCTGAGTACTCGGCACCAAAGCCTTTAGAAAAGTCATGCTCACAACAAGCTAGACTAGACGATGTTACAATTGATGAACTTGCTGGCTATTTTGAAAACTACGTTTATATTCCTCGAAAAATGTCAAGCATGGCCGAGATGATGTATACTTGAAAATAAATGTATTGTTTTGGTTGTAGTGAGTTTGTACGATTCTGTAAATGTTAAATAAAGTCGCTTACTAATTACGTCGCAGTTGTTCTGTCCATTTAATTTAAATGTAGTAATTTTTTTCCCTTGTAAGTTATGATTAATCAATGTTAGCTAATCCAATATAAAGTTTCTTAGGTTATCTTTTAAATAATTCGTACCTTCTATAAGCTTTCGATAACATAGCCATTTCTACGGTATAATTTTTGAATTGGTTATAATAAACGGTAACAATTATTGAGGTATATCAAAGTAATCAATAAAAACCATTTTTAATTTAAATGCATGCAATAATGTTATAAATTTCTTGATTAGCTTTTCATTTTAACCACAAAAAAACAATTATATTTAAGAACTGTGTATGTAACACTATTATAAAAAACGAAATTGGTATATAACGTTTCTCTATAATATTAAGTGACAATGGAAACCGATTTCATTTTGAAGAAAACAAAACGATTTTAATGCCATTAGTATCATTTGTAAAACTTAAACCAAAATATTTTTTAAAAAAATTCAGCTAATGTTTTATATTTCCCAAATAAATTCCATTCCAAAATGTACAAATGTTGCTGTATTTACACACGTGAAACTTTCTAAACCGAATTCTTCTGTTGTCATTTTAAGCACCAATACAACAAGTGTACATTGCATAAAACTACAAGGTAATTGCCGAGTCTACGCTAAATTATTTAATTTCAATAAAGCAAGTATCCAACTTCCAACAAAACGTTCAATCAATGAAAATAGTTTTACGTTTCAATTAAGTTATTCACCTATAAATATATTTTATATGTATAAATCAATTTTAGGACATTTGCAAACTTTCGACATTTCCATTTATAATAATCTTCAATTAATTTTAAACCGGCTAATATTTCAACGTCGTTAACTAGTATTGGTTTGCATGGTCAACAATATGTTGTATCATCATGAAACATCTATGTAATTCATTAATCGTAAACTACATAGGCTAAATATTTATTCATTTTTACTATTTTCAAGTACCTATCGATTTTTTTTTGTTTTATACACCACCGCATAACTTTTTTTTTTCAAGATTAATATTTAAATCACAATGCCATTATTAGCTAGCGTCCAATAGCATCGTCGTTTTAAAACGAAAAATGCATATATATATATATTCTCGTTGAATTAGATGCTTTAAGTTCTAAGTTTGTTGATAAGACTGAACAGATTGAACAACGCTAAACACTGGCCCAACACGTAAGAAGAACTTCCTTAAGACAGCCCGCAGCTCTGGTTTCAACTCTATGCACATCATATCGCAAAAGAATGGGTAGTAAACTGATGCGTGTGATCGAAACTATCATACACTTAAATTAATATAAACAGTATAATAAAACACAAATAAACATACTCTAGCATCTGGCATTCTTTGCAATTTTGTTAGCAACAGCAATAAAAGACTAGTCCAGGCTTCTCTGTGAGAATCGGATGGCAAGGACAAATAATATTCAAGAGCTTCATGACAAACGCTAACAAAGATATTTTAATGTTATTATTTACAAGCCATTTATCAAATTCATTAAATATTACCGTATTAGTCTATCCTGAACTATAGGCCAAGATTCCCTCTGAGAATCGTCATTATACATTCTGAAAAGAATCCTTAAACAGCAAGCTAAACTTTGAGTCTCTTGAGATAACAGATTTGGTTTTGTGCTGCCACGAAATCCAGCTTTCCATAAAATGTTTCGTTGATTATTATTTGCATTAAATTTCTTGGCAAACCGATGGGATTCCATAAGACAGTCAACCAATAAAAACAATTGAGAATGACTGAGATATGGATACATTCCTTGTTCTTCACGTTGCTGACTGTCTTCAAGTATAGTGGACATAGCTTGCTGATGCATGTCGGCCTACACAAATTATTATTTGGCTAATTATTTAATTGAAGAAAAAAATACTTTACCTGCACAGCTGCCAAGTTTTCTGCGTCTTCTTTCCTACTTGTGGCAGGAAAAAATATAATATTGTCAACAGTCTGAATTAACTCTAATTGAACAACGCATTTAATCAGAAGTCCGTTAAATTCCTTATGTTCTGCAAACGTTTCTACATAAAATAAGACAAATTACTTAAAAACTAAATTATTTAACCCAATAGAACTAACTTGATAGAGGCAACTTTTTGTTAGAATTCACGCTATCTGCTGGACTTTGATTATTTCTAAAAGATGGATTGCTGGGCGCTTTAATGATCTGTGTTGTATACAGTAAACGTTGTATATCTTGAAACATTTATTGTTCAATAAATCACAATAACAACCTTGGAATTGTGCTGAGTTTCATTAGAAATGACAGGTTCTTCATTAACAGCCATCGTAGTGGTATTGATTTTATCGGGCATCCAGCACAATAGACTAATTATAAATAAAATGCATAATAAAAACACTTAAATTAACTTACAAATAAAAAGCTTACTCTGATGGCATTGTACTTTTAAATAAATCCATAATAGTCTGACATGTCTTCTCCCAAACCGTTCCATTAAATTTCATTCCATTCGATATAACCATGTTTTCTAAACAGTTTGTACCCGATCGAGCCAATTGTTCGTTTTCTGTAATTAAAGCTAAACAATAAATAACCTTAGTTTTCCACAAAAAACATAAGAATATACTAACCCTGTTTCACACACCACTGCAGTTGACTGTAAAGGTCGCCTAATAATATGGGCCCAAGAATGTCATAATACTGCGTGAATACGTCTATGATGGCATACAATGCATGATTGCATGTAGTCGTCATCCATTCCGCTTTCTAAAATGCAGTGACATTTAATTTAAACACACTTTTGCAATAAGTTAACTTCGTAGTTGCATTAACATACGTTAAAAGCTCCAACATGCAATGTTAACTGTTTAAGCCAAACTTAAATTCAACTAACCTTCAGTTGGAAATTAGGACATAATTACGTAACATGCATTTAAATATAACAACAAGTGAAATAAATCATATTGGTGCAGATGGGTTCATGCCATCAAATACTATTAACATAAACTAAATAATCGACACAAATCATGAATTTTAAACTGACCTCAGCGACTCTTTCTGGAGATTCCAACTGTGCCACAAAACGTCAACACCGTTTTAATAAAACAAATGCGATAAAAAAATAAAAACGTGAATTCAATATCTAAAATTAATGAGTGTGAAAATGAACAATTCAGTGTAACTTAACTGCAATATTTAGAAAACCATTAGAATTGTATCAAGCTCTAATTATTGTGTATAATAAAATCATTGTGATATTTTTTCTGATGCAAGCAAATACCTAAACTAAAATGTAGGTGCAACCAATAAAATAAAGTGTTGATAAATTTATATTAAGTCTCTAACTGCTTTAAATTAATAGACCAAAACCTCATGAACCTACACCAAATATATTCTTTTAATACGGGTTCCCTTATTAATAAGCTACTGTTAAATCTCAATTCTACGACCCAAGACTTACCTCAATTTGTTGTTCAGGTAACTTCATGTTATCAAATATGCGAAATACAATTTGAAATAAATCTTTCCACCAATGAGCCTTGTGAGTTCCACCGTATGTCTTCACAATTTCAAACAAAACAGTCAGGCCTCGCGTCCGAACATCCAACTTACACCGGTTTATTATGCAAGATAACTCGAAGTAAATGGGAAACCATCCCTTTACCCACACACGATCATCTTCTGGAATGTAGACATCTTCCATGTTATGCTCCCTAAACATCTAAATAACAAAAGTAGAACAATAAATTGATATTAAATAAAACAATTGTAAACCAACCTGCGGTTTATCTGCTACATATTTAGCACAAGTACGAATAAGTCGTATAGCTTCCATACTTGTGTCAGGAAAGTTTATATTGCAAGCAAATTCTGATAAACATTTCACTGCATCTTGAAACGAATCAATCAGTGCTGGAAAATACTTCTCGTATATTGAAGCTAAAATAATTACAACGTTACATTCATTCTCGCATCAATTACTTAAATATTTACTTGTAATTTTTGCAGTTGTGACAAAAGCAAGATCAACAAGCGTTTCATCGTGGTCGGATGCTGCCATGTGAAACACAGTAAAAATGTTCTTCCAACCTGACTTTATATTAGCGGCTTGTGAATTGACCATTTGAGCTACACATCTTACAACCATATCGCGAATAGCCGATGAACTATTCTTTTTCATTATGTGTTCAAAAGGCCTTAAAAAATCTTTTTGAAACCTAAAATTGGTAAATTCTCCTTTCTCAATGAACTTCATTGACAACTGTCTTAAAGAATCCAGAGCAAACACTGCAATGTCTTCGTTTGAACTACATCCCACCTAAAGATTAAACATCTAATTATATACAATACATGGTAAATAAATTAATATCTATATACTAAAGTTACCTTATTAAAATGATCACCCAGAACTTGCCAAATGCGTGACCATTGCAATCGAATTCGACCCATGTTATAATAAGATATTTCAACAATCTTTTGTAAACTAAACATTCTAGGATGACTTGTGTTTGACAACTCTTCCAATGAAACAAGACACAAAGCTTTCACAAAATCAACTAAAATGACGTCAAATCGTTATTAAATTTATTAAATATAATAAAATATTATCAAACTAACCAATCGCATCACCATCTAGTCTTGTAGACCCAGTAAAAATTCTGCAAATAAAATATAATAATTAAAACAAATTTAGATAAACTAAAACAAATAAATAAAACCTGTCAACCGCAACAACAACACTCTGGGAACTGGTTTCACCCATTGATTCTTGCAAACTAGCTATTCGTTTTTGATCTAATTGTCCACCGCTTACTCTCGAAACTTTAAATAAGTAATATTATGTCATCGGATAATAATTTTCAATTTAAAATAATACATACGATCCAAAGAATCAATTGAAAAACTATCTTGATGTGCAGATGTACCACTATTAATGTAACATGGTTTTACTCCAGTTCCAATTAACTGAGCCAATTCCAGTTGAGAAATACATTTTAAAATCTAAAAAATACACTTAAGCAATATGATAAACTTTTAAGTAGTGTACTATATCCCACCTCCAACCATGATTTGCCCAAGTAATTGCCATCAGTATGCGCGACTGTAATAAGAGTTTTGATAGTGTCAATATTTTTCGTTTTCATTTCTGTTATTGGCGAATTTGCGGTAAGCAAAGTAAACCGAGCTAAAGCCTGTACGTAAGCGTCTCTTTCCATCTAACAAAAATATTTGTTAAAATAAATAGTTATTAATCTTACAAATATAATATTACAGTCATATGAAATATGCAGGCAATTCTTATGGCACATCGTATTCCTTCCAAACATAAAGATGCAATTTCAGGATCATCACAATCTTGCAAACCAACACTAAACGCCGCTAAAAACGGTGTCCATGCCATCTAATAAAACAAGTTAAAAACTTAATTAAAACCTTTTAGGCATGAACCTATAAATTGAAAATTATATCAACCTTAAACATAGGTCTAACGTGATCCAAATGCGTTGCACTTTTGAAAGAAGCTTGAACATGGCTCACTGACTCCATTAATGCTTTGGCTGCTTGAGCCATTAATTCCATCTCCATGTTATATAGAAGCCTTCGCTTCTTTTCACTAGATACAACTACAAAAAAGCTTACTATTAAACAAATTATTAAAAATAATCAAAGAAAAGCAGTTTACTTTGTTTTCCAAGTTTGCTAGATGTATGTTTCATTTTAATTTCATTCCCTTGAATTTCATCGTAAATTTGTGATAGATATTCCTCAGGAAGATCTTTACTATCATTTATCCCTCTATTCATTTTAATATACTGCTCTTTAGTCATTTTACTTTTAACCTAACCGTAGAAATAATAGATTTGCATCAATTGATTTCCTTAAAAGTAAATATAGTGAATTAATTAAAAACCTGAGGACTGTGAAGATCAGTTGTTAACATAATAATAGAATAAGCTAAAACGTAAGCTGTATCGGCACTTGCAAATAAACCCAAACTGCAAAAATAATTAAATATAACGTTATTCAAGTTACTTGAGTAAAACACAATACATACTTTGGATTACACTCGCAATAACGACTAGCAAACTTTTCCATAAGCCGATCAATTTTTTGAGCTTCGCCTGGTAAACGAAAACCTTCTAAAAACAATCTTAAAGCCGAAACAAAATCTTTTCCAGAAAAATCCATCTGATCCACATACGAATACATTACTTCCTTAGTGAATCTTTAAGTGTCATAATATTAGCGTGGCAATTATATTTAGATAATAAAACTAAACTACTTTTCATTTTCTCCCAGGAAATCGCCAATTACATTCTTATCAAGACGTTCGTCCAAGTGAAAAAACTCAGCAATGTCATTATATGATCCTCCTAACAAGCATTGGTCTTGCAGAAATTGAAGCCCTTTCATTGGTTTGCGGTTAAATCTTAAAATTAATGAATTTTATCTATACTACTGTCATAAAATCCCCTTGAGAATTAACTTACAAATTAATTCCATGCTCCCAAATGTCTTTTTGCTGCTTCAAAACTTCAAACTGTTCTGGATTATCTGACGGTGTTACAGCGTTGTTTATGTATGAAACTTGCGAGTTAAGAGAATTTACACTCCCATAACTCGTCATCGACTGCTTTCCAGAATCAGCTTCCTCTGCATTATCTTGGCAGGTCTTTTTTTCGGGACCTCGTATTGTAAATATTTTTTAGTCAAACACTTAAAATAATAAAGTTTATAATAGTTACCAATTGTGGACTGGTAATTGGGGTTAACATACAAATCTTTACTCCATTCTACCATACATTTAAGCACAGACACCAAGCAATCTAATCCTTTAACCCTCATACTCTTCTCTTGTACTGGAGTAGCTCCAAGTTCAAGTGCCTGTCTACCTTGCGCGATTTTTGACAAGTCATTAACTAAACGCTCAAAAATATTAGCAGCTGCCAGATCGCAGTCATAATTTAAATAAATGTCAACCACACTTTGAGCATCTAAAATATTGAATAATTAAACTTCTTATTGTAAATGATTAATTTAGCTCACCTGCGCAAATTCGTGTCAAAGCTTGAATTACCATCCACTTATGCTCAAAAGAACTGGAGCTTGTTTCCAAAATATTCAAAAATATCTCTTTAAAAAACACCTAAAAATTTGAAGCATGTAAATAATTAATGCTACATAACAAATTAATATTTAATCCACTAACCTCAATTTGCATTTTAAGATGAACTTTAAAGTTTGACAAAAGAGCTAAAAATATATCTAGCGACAACTGAAATACTTCAGGAACAGAAGAAACGCCATTTTTTGAAAGTGCAACACAAAGATACTGTTTAATTGCAGTAATAAACATTTCATTTGATCGAAAAACTTGTCCAGCATTTTGTAGAATTGCTAGTAGTAGTTGCAGTGATAAAATTTTTGATCGCAATTCATGAGATCTATATAAATAATTATAATAAATTCATGTTTAAAAATACAAGTTAAACATACTGTAATTTTACTTAGGATCAGGATGTCCTTCTGGTAATGGCTTCATAGAAAGTCTGCATAGAGAACGAAACACTAGGAAAGCATCTTTCTGCAATATATCTGAAAACTTCCCAACCAAAACCGAGTCACTGCCATCGTTTACTTCGACGCTTTCTTGAGATGACACTCGTGTTAAAGTAGTAGGTGTAGCAGGGCCAGGAGTATCACTACGGGTAGAAGATGACACACTTCCACCAATACCATTATCAGATTGAATCTGACCACTTTCAGTATCAACACCAACAACTACTGTACCATCTTTCCAAACTAAAAATATTCATTTTAAACAATGAATATCTCAAAATCAATTACAAGATCAGTACCTCCTGCCGCCTTGTCAATAATTTCATCAATGACTGATGTAACAATTGATTCAGCATTATCTTCACTTATTGATGTCTCAGGTGTGACTGAATTTGAAAACTGACCGTTATTTGAATTATCACTGTTTAACTGCGAGCTGCTTATAGATTCATCCTGCTCTCGTATAGTATCGTCTTCATTTTCATTTAATAGTTTAACAGGAACGTTTTCTTTAGTAATATCTGGAATGTCTTGACGTAGATTTTCGTAACTCTCCTCACTTACTTTACTGGCTATACTCTGCAATTTCTAGATTAATTTTAAAATATCAAACTAAAAATTCAGATCCAACTTACACTTTGAGTTTCCATACGAAGGAAAATGACATTCAGCATCTGAGTTAATGTAGCTTTTGCAGTCGTCTGATTGATAAGATTTTTACTCGCTAAATAAATGTTGTAACATGTACGAACAGCCTGCAGAACCGTTCCTTCATGAACTTCACATGTCGAAGAAGTAATAACAGTCAGAAGGGCCTATCACAATTTAAATTTTACTAACAAAAACAATAACGCTTATTTCAATTAGAATCACTTTAATAATCTGTAACTGCACTCCTTCATCAGTTTGCGTTCCATTAAAGCAGTCACAAATGGTTTCAACAATTCTATCAATTAATCGTTTTTTCGGTTGAGTTGTGTCGGGAATATTTCCAGTTAGATGACCATAAGCTATCAGTTTCTGTATTAAACATTTGCAAATTAATAAAACCGTATACTTCATTTAAAACTTTAAACTACATCACCTGTATGCAATCAAGCGATGTTACAACTATCCTGGGTGACTTTGACTGACAAGCCAATTCAAATGGAAGGAAATATTTGTCAGCATCAATAACTCCTGCTTGATCTTTAGGCAACGGCAAAGCTGACGATGAATTATTTCCAACATTTTTTTCCGATCTAAATGCATGACATTAATTGATATTATAAGCAACAACATTAATGAATCGCAAAAAAAAAAATCAAACATACCCTTGCTGTTTAAGACTGGTTTTGATTTCATCTATAAAACATTAAAAAATAAATACAATAGATATCAACTTTAATAATGTAACGCTCTGCATTATTTGATAAACGCTACTGATAATAAGAACATTAACAAGAAATTTCAACTAAATTTATGTACAGTATTTATTTTGACATTTTCCTATAACTAAACCGCCATCTGGCGATTCCATTACCCCCATATTGACTCGTGGCATCTTTTTTAGATTAAAAGAAGACTATTATTAAACAGTAAAACCCAGTAGAAGTTAAGATATTTCTTAATTGAAAGATTAAGTATACTGTTGCATCATTATTATACATTCCTATAATATTTCAGTGCCTACTCACCAAGCGCAACTTCACAGGCTCTTTTTAGTTGTGAGTGATGTAAACGCTTGATCTCCTTATCACTCAAAATTCGTTCCAAAGCTCTGGTAATAAACATCACTTTTGTATCTGAACCTTCGGGCATCGTTATGTTGAATTCACACTCCAAAATACTTCATTTTTAAATAAGTAAACGGTATCTTCTCACTGTCACATCCCCTTCCACATCACACATTTTCTATCCATTCAGCCAATATTAGGAAATACTTCAGGCAGTAACTACTCGCTAATGCGCATGCTTGTTACATAATAACAGTCACTGATCAACTGCTCACTAACACCCCGCACTAAAATATTTTTAGTCGCTTGGGTAATCAGATCTAATACTGGGTACTGTAATTGGTACTCAGTTTTATTCATTTAACCTCAATTTATTACTTATACCGGTACCTAAACCTAAAGTTACTGGATAAATGCACACTTCCACACAGATTTAATAAAAAGAATGTCATCGTGAAAAAAATTTTTATGTTAAATAAATTCTTACATTCCATTAATAATATACACTAAATATTCCACAAAGTGAGAAATAATTCATACAATTACACCAACAGCAAAATCGCGAATCATTGTGGCCGTTTAAATGCATAAACGAAAACAAAAAAAAATAAAAATTTGTCGGATAACATCGAATGTGTCGAGTTTAACAATATTTAGAGCAGATACATCAACGCAAACTGGTTGAATTAAAATTTTGAATAATTAAATAAATTCGCAATGCTGTTCAACCAGATACGACATAGTGAGAGACTCAATGAACACCAAGTAGTATGGGAAAGGAAGTGAGAGTGAAGAAATGTATAATTTTATATATGGATTACAGTTCAGGGTATGGAAAGTAAACGTTTGTCCATTCTGTTTTGGTGAACAAAGACCAAACGCACACACAAACGCACGTAGACACAAGTTTACATATGCTCGTTCATACTTTTGTTGTCAACATTTACACAATGGCAGGAAAAAGGGAAAATTTGGATTAAAAGTTAAGTTATAAGACTTTATAATTATTTCGCCTAAGATGGTCAACATCAATCTTTGTGCAAAAATTGTCCTAACAAAAAATAATTAAATGAAATAGGAAGAAATTTGGGATTCATAAGTCAGTTTTAAAAATTGTGAGATCAGTTATCAATCCGTTTGTTGACTTTAAAAGGTAACTAATATTGTAGACAGCGTATGAAGTCTTCTTCACTACATCTTCCAAAATGCATGTTGGTGCGGCCAACGTGTCATGACACTGACCCCAAAAATATTCTAGTTATTCGCTGTTATGCTTTAGTATATGTATATATATATTCAATTTTTTAAGGAGCGTTGAATGTAATTTTCACACTAATTCTTAATAGCTCCGTTATCGTCAATTCTAATCAGCAATTTAAAACCTATGAAGTCACACCATGACCACTTCTTCCTTATCACAAAACAAGAATGGATATTGGTCAATCATATTCTGTACAGCATCCTCTAAATGAGGCCTCATGCGTTCAAATACTCCCATATCAGTAAACTCAATCGGAAGTAATGTTGGCCACCAACATATGGCAAGATTCTTGCTATCCATGCTGTTTAACTTACAATTTTCAGTCACCCTGTAAAAAATATAAACATAAATAAGTATAATACATTTTAACATAGCAAGTAAGAAACATACCCAACAAAATGACGAAACACGTAGCGTAAAATATCGAAATTGATAGGAGGTAATTTCTTCAAAAATGCTTTAAGTGCTAATAATCGTCTACTACGATCTTGATAGGCTATATTAAATAAATTAAACAATATTGGCTCTTACTTCAGTTTTTAGCAATAACGCTTTCAATGTTTTTACCAGATATTTCTATAAGTTCATTCATAGCCTCTTGTGACATAAGATGTGGCAATCTCTTAGAGAAAAAGTCTTTAAGTGCTGTCGCAACGGCATTAACTGGAATGTCTAAGCTTTTAATAGATACACTGGAATCTTAAAACAAAAACAACAAATATTAATTTTAAAAATTAAACATTTCTACTTTAACTAACCTTCTTCAAACCTCTGAAAAAGTAAATCGACGTGAGCTCGATTACCTGGTACACGATATATTCCCTCGGAATCCAATCCTAAAACAACAAAATTTATACAATATTCTAATTGAAATTTAGTCAATTTAAGTTACCCTCTTCTTCAATAAAATGTATGCATTTTTCAAGAAACAATGGCACTGGATTTTCTTCAGACTGAGCAAACTCTTCTAAACGATTACTACCAGGCCCACTAGTTCCGGACCCTGTACCAGGGCCACCAACTTTCTTAGGTTTTTTCTTTTCTTGCTTCTCCCTTTCTTTTTCTGCTAGTCTTTTTTGCTTTTCCTCTTCTTTCAATCGTCGTTTTTCTAATTTTTCGTCATCTTTTAACTTTTGCTTTTCTTTTCTACGACCTGTTTTGTCCTGTTGCTGTTGTTGTTGCATATGTTGATCCTTCAAACGAGAAGTGGTACCAGAGCCACGGAACTAGAATTAATGCAATTTAGAATCAATTTGACTATTTAAACATGCAAGATAACAGCTTACCATAATCGGAGAATTAGAATCTTTAGGGGAAGAAACCTCAAAACCTGAATCATCATCGACTCCTCCTTGTTCAATCCGGAATTTAGCTAAAAATTATAACCAGCCAATTTTAAATTAGTACATTACTATACAATTATCCTACAATCATACAACACAATTGCATTCTCCATGCAGTTAACAATGACGACTCATTAATGTAAATCTCATGAAGAAAGATGCAAATGTTGGACGAACACTATGATTTCATTCAAAAATGAATAATGTTAACAAAACACACCGTTGTAAACAAGTTTAAAAAAACTAATATGATATCTAAAACAAAAACAACAAAATAAAAAAATTAAACTTATTAATCGTATAAAATGAGAATAAGCTACAAACTACTCATAAATCTAACTAATTATTATTAATTTGAGATCTTCTATTAACCAATAACCCATATTTTATCATCAAATACCTTAAATAACCGAAATATTCAAGGACATATAAAAATCGTATTCATTATGCATATACTTTGAATAATAAATGCACATGCTGCAGTCGTGCTCTAGATGGAATGCAACTCACAGACAGGAGTGAAGAGATCCCCATCTGAAGTTAATTGACACCCAAAGCCAGGTTGTTGCTGCAAATTATTATGAATTGCGTACGGTGGTACGAAAGGAGCTGGCACCGGTTTTCGTTTAAGTGCTGCAGATACATTAGAGGAAGAGTTGGAAGAAGCAGCAGCACAAGAGACCATCATAACTGAAGAAGCCGGAGAAGAGCACTGAGGACGGTAAGGTGGACTTTGAAATGAAGTACCGGTAGCTGGAGAGGGTGCAGTAGAGGATGGTGGATGCCGCTTAAACTTTGGTTTAGCTCTATAAGACTTGTTAGTATGATAGGGACCAAAATCGTCGTCACTATCATCGCTTCCATCTGAAGGAGAATCGCTTCTTACTTTAAATTAAAAAACCCCAGGTAAAGAACAGGATGTTTTCGTTAAGCAAATTCAGAGTTTCAGAAAACCCGTACAATGCAAAGAAATATCAGAATTCATGCGGGTTAGTAAAATCATGCATTGTCACTAAGCGTACGTTGAAGGGGAAGACGGGACTACACACACCTAGCAATATCGCCCTACCTTCAAGCGGTTCTAACGAATGAGCAGCCATCATCCGATCGCCTACGTAAGGCGTCATCTTGTTGTAAAGATGCTGTTGATGGTTTCGACTTCCTTGAAACGGAAATCGACCACCAGCATTACCACCACCTCCATTTCCACCAGCATTTACTCGATCGCCGGTCTCAAAGGAGAGTGGTGGAACCCGTGGAGTCGCCACTGGGATTCCACGGCGCTTACGAAGTTTCTTGGTAGGTATTCCAGATTTACGACCAACAGCTTGACAATATAGATCTCTACTACGTCGCTCCATTGAGCTCCATTCGCTGTCCGAATCCGTTAAAGCTGAAGAATGCAATATCCGCCAAACTTAATACACTTACCACATCATGGCCAACATCATTGGCCAAAAACATTTTGTAATAACTTAATTCAACCGTTATTTAAATTCATTTTTCTTATACGATTACAAGGGTTGGTTTACAACTTAACCAACATTTGGAAATTACAATTTCATCATTTGCAATATTATTCTTACCTTTAGTTGTATCTCTGCCTCCAGATCGAATTCGATTGGACCTTCCTCCATGAAGATCATGAACGGTAGCATATTCTTCATCATTTGATTCATAAGTTGTGATTGCATCCTAAACATTCAAAATATTTATAATTACTGTAATCAAATGATAACTTAAAATCTAAAATATTTACTTTAACGAGTGCGTAATCCGGACCTAATTCCACTGATTCTGGAGTCGCTAGAGGAGCATACACTCTTCCAGGTTTAAGTCTGGGTGTTGTACTCGTACCATGATCTTTTGCTGATAAACTTAATTTGGCTATTGCGTTAGTAACGTTCCCATAATTTTTTAAGTTAAGCTTTCCAGGCTATATAATTCATAACCTATTTATGAAATCTGTTCATACATAAACAAAATTCCATCATTACCTGAGGTTTCCCAGGTTTAGGTTTGGTTGGAGGAGGAAATTTTCTCCGACCAGTTGTATAGGATCTGAAACCTTCATCCAAATAGTAATTCTTCGTTTGAAAGCAACTATCGTCGTAATAACCTTTAAAAATAAAGTATCTAGTTATTTTACAAAGTAAACAAACCGCATGCAAATAAATGAAAAAAAAAATCAAAACAATAAAACAAGTTAATGGATCCTAAAATTCAACTCTGCTAGGAGTCACCTGGATCTCTCACAAGTGAATCGCTGGATCCCATACAATCCTCGGCTGCATGCATAACACAAATAAACACAATATAACAGCAAAAAAATCAAATAGACTACACATTCGACAGTTTCACCATCCGCAAATCAAATTCATAATAAGCTATTAAACTAAAATTTAGATGGCCAGCTGGTGAAACTGTAATTTCACTCACGCATGTACAGTACTTCAAATCAAACATTTTTTAAAACAAAAAGCCCAATATGAAAGTCAGCAGTGTTTGCCTCTGAAATTCAAGTGAGTACCGTTGTCATCGTTGGAGAAAGCACCAGAAGGAATGGTGGTGGCTTTCTTCAAACGTCTTGGTGGTGGTGTAGTGTTGTCGGGTGGTGCAGGCTCAGGTGGAGATGGCAAATGTGGAAACAAGGCAAGTCCTTCTAATATAATGTAGATATGTTCACACACACATACACACATGTTAATACTTCAATCTAAACTCAAAATGAAAAACCGTGCGACACAAAATGAAGAGATTAGTGCAGAAACATGCTACAAAAAACCAGAAAAAAAAAACGTTATGATGAACCTGAAAAAAAAAATCGTGCAGGGTCTTCTCAAAACAATATGTCTCTATTAAAAATGTAAAAAATAAAATCCGTGCAAAACATCTGACAGTCTTTTACTGCAAGTTTTAACTTCTAAAAGTGCCCTAGATAGTTAGCTTATTCTCATTCAAATCTGCTTATAAAGTGTGAAACAATATTTATGATTAATTTAAAATTACGTAAAATTTTTTTTATAATTTTTAATTATGAGAAAAATTTAAAATAATTTCAGCTTAACAAACGAGAATAAACTAACAACTCTTAAGTGCCATAAATATGAGTGACTAGCAACAACTCTAGCAAGTGAATGACAAAACATCCAGACACAGTATATAACCAACCCCCAGCTGAAGTTCCATATCTTCTTCCAACCCCTTTAGACTGAGGTGGTCCACCACAAAATTCTTCCAACTCTTCATCAGCATCTTCGTCCTCATCGTTACCCATGACTGGTAATCCCATTGTTGGGACCATCATAATTGGAGGCTGTTGTTGTGCAGGAAGAATCGAGGGCAAAGGAAGAGTAGGAATATGATGGTGATGTTGCCCCCCACCATTGCGACTACGAATCATCCGGCTTTTAACAAGCTTCCCCATATGAGGAAAAGCAGTCGTAGTTGCAGACAAATGGTGAGTGACACTATGATATGGAGGAGGTGGATGATCCATAGGATCACCACTTGTGTACGAGTAAGTGGCAGTCATTGTAACATGATGAATCGTGGCATAGGAACCGGCCCCTGCAGTTCCAACACCAACACCAACACTTTGCTCCTCAGTAATTTGACCACTTGCACCGCCTACTTCCATCACCTCAGTAGTGGTAGTAGTGGTTGTGGTGCCCATAGCAGCCACAAACGCAAAATCATCTGTAAATAATAAACTACGATTTTGCATCTAGATACATAATCTCAGTTAAAAGCAAAATGTCCATTAAAGATGCTGATACTAGAAATCCTACAAGTTCCCTAAAATGTTAACGAATCTCCACAAGTCAAATCTTAGCTTGTCAAAAAATTGATTAAAAATATTTGACAATAACTAATTAAACAAACATTTTTACCTTTTCAAAATGATATAAATAAAAACGTAAGACTTACCGTCATGACGATTTGACCGTTTTCTTAATTGACTGGGCTTGACTAGACTGTTGCCATTTTCTTGATTATACAAGTAATATGGCTCGCTATCATCACTAGGGGTCCTAGGCTGATCTCTATCGTCCCCATAATTTGGAGACAGTGGTTCCTCAATCTCATCTCCTTGATGCGCGTTAGAAGATAACCGTTCATAATGACCATCACGATTGTTCTTCCTGTTATAACCCAAAAATTTTAGTAAAACAATTACTATATTGCATGCAGTTTAAACGCACCCGTCTTGTAATTTGATGAGCGTATGATACGAATCTTGTGTTGGCACAACTGAAGATGAATGAAGTGATCGTTTGTCCATAGTTGATTCTGGACCACGAAGAGGCAACGTACTATCATCAATCACCTGATTTGAAGGTGGTGGCTCGTCCATGTTAAACGCGTGCTCAATTTCAGCCTTTTTATCCCAAACCTCTTTGAAGAATGGATTGTAAAATGCAGCTAGAATATACCAATTTTATTAACGACAACTATAAACTTCTGTTTATACAAGTAAATACAGAACATCATATTACTTTTTTGTTGGCTAGTTGACGTTGCTGTCATGAAATGAGCTTGTAACTGATCAGCAATTGCGTTGCCATCTTTAATTAATAACTGTGACAAATTGGAAGAAAAAAATGCGTTTGCTCCACCACTTTCAGTTACAGCAAGAATTTGAATAGGAAGGTTGGGAATATTCATAGAAAACGCTCTATAAACAATTTTATCATGTTAATACATTTTAAATACATAAATACTCAATAACAATAATTTAGAAAATACTAACTTAAGAGTGGCAAGAGATGCTTTCCTTTTGGTAGAATACACAAGAATGACACCATGAACTAATTCATCTCGAAAGGCATTAGCACCGTGATAGGAAGAGGCAATTACTTCTACCCTCCTCTTAAACTCTCCTAAATACGTTTCTAGTATAATGCTTCGTTCACTACTAACAAATGTCGTAGGCGACGTAATAAGTGGGGAAAGAACGTGCTCAACAGGATAAGGGTCTCCACACAGTAAACACATAATGACACGAATATCCGGAGTTGCTGGATCGCTGCCTCGTTGTGGCTGATAAATAGTTAAAGTAGACGCTCTGTGCTGGATGCATCCTATAAGCAACCTCAACGCCTCTGACAATTGCTGTCGCTGAACATTGACAGCATCGTTATCATTTTCAGTTTCATTTTTCATAGCTATTTCAATAAAAGGGCACTGGAACCTAAAATGCAAACAAAATAAATACGAGATACAGTAGTTATATATCGAATATTTGAAACAAAAACATTATATTACGATTCTGAAAGACTTTGTCCTTCTTCACGAAGATAAGTTACATCTTTTTCGCCTAAATTGGATGTTACTGCAAACAGGATCACTATAGGAAGATCTTGAAATTGTAAGCGATCTTGTTCTAAATTTGACATAAGGGTTTTCTCCAAGCTATCACGGATATACTCAAAACCCTCCGAATCACAGTAAACGCAGAAACAACCTATCAAAATCACAAAATCTTAAGAATGCTTCAAAAAACTTAAAAGTTTGTACTTGATATAATTATTATAGTCATTCATGTGCGTTTCAAAAACAAAAAAAAGAAGCAGTGATTAATTTTGTGTTGGTTACAATTCATCACTTAAGTTGAACATCGATTACCCTTAAAATCAAATAAAATTAGTTTCGCTACAACAGTATTGCCAAATCTACGAAATCATTCCAAAATAGTACAGTAGTTAACATAATTCAATTTTGCTATTAAAAGAAAAAGTCGTTCACGCTCTAAAACACCAATATAATTGAAGTTTAAAAATTATCAACGGTTTTTTTAAACGATTCGACACCAAAACATTGTATAGTTCACCATTATGCAATAGCCATGCATAAATACATTCCAGATCACGATGCAGAAAAAAAAAGATCAAGCATGCCATCAAATAACAATAGTCATATGCAATCGAATAATTATGTCATAACATTCAGCCCCTTTATAAAAGTTTATATCATAAAATAAGATTCCAAATTCAATTTGTTCAGGAAGTCTCACTTAAAACCCAATGCAATGTTTAACGCCTTTTTATCGTACAGAAAATTTCGATTAAGGCCATTCATATGCAGGCATGATTTATAGAAAATTATTGAACGATTTTCGGTTCAATTCACTCACCCCTCATTTCCTTTGGTTGACCTCCTGGCATTGGGAAGGTGAGAACAATGAAAATGAATAACATAGAAAACCATTTAAGATAATGTACAAAATAGTGATTCTAAGTTAACGTTAAGAAATCTGATTTGTCGCTTCTCTATGAAACAGCTAAGAAATGTTAAATTATTAATGGTAGCTTACCATGAGGCAGAAAATCTGACGTTAGAAACGCATTTTGGGGTAGACTAACATCCCCACTTATCACTCGATACTCCAGCGTATATAAATAATTATCCAGAACATATTCATCATCCTCACACTGAAGCTGCATAAACCATAAGAAGTAAATGAATAAACAAACTATAAAATGATTTTATCTATAATAACTATAACAAACCCTTAATTCATTAGTTAAAGTTTCCGCAATTCCTCCAGCTCCTAATAAAACTAAATTAAGCTGATTACTGTCTGTATTAAGTGCCGGAGTATTTGTGTCATACATTGTAACCGATCTAAAACACAAATAAAAAGTTATATAAACTTTTTATGTTCATAAAAATAAAATTATAGTAATTTACTTTTTCATTCTAGAAGTCATCATCTGCTCAATGAGATTATCCATACAGTTGGGATAAGATGGGCAATGCTCTCGTATAGGGCAGTGAACAAATCCAAGATGTTGAAACAATATAAGCTGCCTATCTTGTTCTAGCCTGTCTAAAGCTTTATACCGTGAATCCTCTTGTAGAACGTCTTTAATTTCTTTGATATCCTCTTGAGTAATAGCTCCTGATGGCACTGTACTGGTTAATTGATAGAAACGATCAGCATGCTCTTGTAATAATTCTAAAAAGTTCTGTTTGGCTTTTTCAGTTATTTCTTTCTGATGAATATCGTAAATTTCCTGGCACTCATCTTCGCTCAATGCCTCAAAACATTCACGTCCCATAAAAAGCACCTTAACGTCGGTTAATAATTTTCCAGGAGTTACATATCCAGCATCTTCCAGCAATTGTTTAAACTGCTTCTTCATTCTGTTTAATAAAATAAAAAATAACCAACAACAAACAAAATTTAAAATGCAAAATTAACTTACTCTACTGTTTTCTGTTTGGCTCTAAGTGCGTTGAGATGATTTCTAAATAATGTTTCTGCTTCTGGACTTTCTAACAAGTCGTATGGAATACGTCGATCACCACTTTCACTAATATCACTGTCTTCCCAAGAAACATCATCAGGACACTCCACAAAATGCTCGTTAAAGTCGGGAAGTTCTTTGAGCTGTGACCTTACATCTTGCCAGTCCCTAAAATCGCAATTAATTGAATACAAAGCTACAACACGCATGTAATTATTTCGGTTAATTCAGTTACCCTTTTCCAATTGTTGTGAGATCAGGAAGCATTTGATGAAAGATCTCTGGTATACTGAGTAAATACTTGTGTTTTTTCTGAGCTACATATTCTTCTTTAAGTTTCTTTACATGCCTCCTAAATTCACGTTGAGCCGCATTACGGCCAAACAGTTCAACAAAATGCACAAAATCTTGATTGTTGGCCAATCTTCGCTCAGTAGTTGTCCACACCGCTCTAAAATCAGTTATATGTGACCTGATCAACGAATGATAAGCGTCGGTGGCCACGTCAAGAATTTCTCTCCTGGCTTTAGTTGCTTCACCAAAAGAAGCGATCTTAGTTCTCCCTTTGGATTTATCAATCATTTGGGCTAATACTATAAAGGCCAACTCGATATTTATGTTTTCGTGAGCTGAGGTTTCTACGAGAGGAATCATTCCACGATATTCTTTACGATTAACAAGACGCTCGACTTCTTTTAAGTATGAATCGCATCCTTCGTCAGATTTAGTCGTCGCGAGTACTATAGGTTTTTTTGTCCTTATCAAATTGTTGAGTATGTTTGTTATCGATTCAATTTGCTTTTCCAAAGCTCTATTCTGTACCTGACTAACGTCAAAAACACACAAGAAACCGTCGACGTTAATTTTACCATCAGGAAGAACTTTCTGCTCATATTCTTTCTCAATACCTAATAAAATATACAAATAATAAAAAAAATGAAGTAAGACTAATCGTAAAAATTACTTACCTAGCTGATTTTTACAAATGTACATTAATTTTTCAGCAGAAATAACTTTGACAGCACTACACCGTTTGGCATACGGTTCCAGTTTCCCTCCTTTAAAAGGTTGGAATGAAGCATCGTCAATAAATTCAGTTTGCTCTATCACGCTAAAGTGAAGATCAACTCCATCATCCGTTGTTTTAGTCACTTCTCCCCAGTATAGAAAGTGGTCGTTGTTGACCACAGGACCACTAAAGTCGGACTGACTTAACACTGAAATGTGATCAATATAATATTCGTCGGCCAATGGATGTAGAAAACGATTGCACAGACACGATTTGCCAACACCTAACTGTCCTTTATCTTTTTCAGTTCCAGAAAGACCCACAACAGAGATATGAAATGTCTTGCTTGGTTCAGATGTTTTCTTAGCCATCGTTTTTAAGTTAATCCAAAATTAAAATAATGCCGAAGTATATTATGTGACGATTGCCAAAATATCCAGGAAGCGTTTACAAGTTTATATATTTTAGAATCAAAAGATTTTCCAGTTCCAAATCACTTGACTTGTCAAATATCTGAAACAATAACCAAAATTAAACACAATTAAAAAAACCATAATGAAATTGACGTAAGATTACTAATCAATTGATAACTTGAAAGTTAAAAGTATTAAATCAACATTACAGGTAGCGTAAAATTAAAGCATTTCTTAAACTAAAAATAAAGCGTGATATAATTCTTGTTCAAAATTAGACTTTACAATTGAAATACGATAAGCAATTGACTTTGTTGCATTAATTTATGAGAAATTTTATTCGGTTAACATCTATTATATCGAAATACTAGGGTGTGAAACTGATCGCACACTAAGTTAGCCAAAAATAAAAAAAAACCCTACTATTAACAAAAAAAACAACAAAAAAAACTTTTTATGTTTCTTTTTATATCTAGAGTGTTGGTGTCTTTTATGAGCTAAATTACATGCCCACTAAGCCAACTTAAGAATTATTCGCTCGAATGAATTATATAGTTCTCTCAACAACCACATTTACAATTCTTGCCAAACCTATACATGCCAAACTGCAATTATTTCAGCTAGCTTGCTTTCTACTTGTTTCTTTTATAAGTCATGTTTACAAGCTTCAAAGCAGATTCTCTCACGCGCACATGCACCAACACTGCTTTTTCCAAATGTCATGCAAATGACCGATAAGTGTTATAAGAAAAAGTTTCTCATTTGTCATGGTAACTATAAAAAAATCACTTCCTCCTTAAATACTAAAATAATATAAAGTATAGGCAGCTAATTTAATGTAACAGCTATGCGAAGAAGCACACCTCAAGCACAATTTAACTATCTAGTAAGATACTTGTTATATAAAAAAATGGATTCATTTTTGATGCAAAATAAAAATCTGCAAATATGAAAAAATATTTTGAAATAGATACTACAAAGTAGTTTAGACAGTATACCGTAATGATCAAATGAAATCATTCAAACATGTCAAACAGTTTGTTTACACTATAATTATTAAAGATTACTCACACATGCAAATTACGAAGCAATATAATATTTCTAAACACTTTGTATCATGTTAGAAACGAAAGTATGAACCAAATTGTACAGATAAACCCCTACATCAAGAAGATTATAAACTATAAATACAAATGACTATCCTAAAGTCCCCTCATAGCAACGTAACATACAACCTAACCATAACAAATTATTCGGAGGCTTAAATTAAAGTTGGCCAAGCTAGATTGAAAAAACCCCCACATCGCATGCCAAAAAACATTCAAACACTTTCTTTCCGTCACAAATTTGTAGTACACAATTATACTATTTAATTAAATCAAACCATTAAAAATGACTGTAATAAAAACAAACCTCATTTTTTGTTGACGCGAAATATTCCTTAATTTCATGTAATGTTGTATACAATAGGAGACGGTCAATTTCAACACTTGCTTTTATTTCGGCAGTTTTCTAAGTAAATATATAGCTCATTAAGTAGCGACTAACCATTCAGTAAATTGTGATTTCTTTCCAGCAAGTCAAATTTAATCAACAGTTGCACAAAGTATTGTTAAAATCATTTTGACGGTGACAGACGTCTCCCACTTCAATGCTCTATACGCGGCCATCTTTGTAACTCGTGAGAACACAGCTTACCAACCAGGCGAGACAAGTCGTTTAAGCCTTTAACCTTACTCCCAACTTTCGAATATTCCGTCTTCACCAAGCGTCAAACAAGCTTTGCTTTTAAAATGTAATGTAAAGGCATGCTTTTCTGATTCAATTCCGCGACTATTAACCATTTATGCACGCCATTGTAGATTTGTGCAAAACGCGGAAACACAGGATGTAGTCATCCTCAGATCCATTTTTGACTGATTCACACGACTTTTCATTAATAATATGGAAATATTCCGTAACTGAAGTCGTTACGACTTTATGAAACATAACTCAGATGAAATTTTATAAATCAATATTATATAATAAAATCTTTCTGATCTATAATGGTTTTATTAAATAATTAAAAACATTCTTAATTTTAAAACATTGCAATAAAACATATAAAATAATAAAGTTAACTGATAGAATAACACCAGTAGTAAATGTCTTATGAGTGACATCACAACGTAGATGAATGCGGAGTGTTCTACCCACTTGTAGTTTTAGGTTCTAGGGGTATTCGTCGCCAGTTATACGTAGCCAGGGAAATGTAGCCAGTAACATGACGTAGGAAGCCATGACGCGGAAATTGGTCACCTTTGTGTAAGTTTATCTCCCAATTTAAACTAACCTAAAGTAAACTAACCTAATCTAAAATTATTTAATCTAACCTAACCTAATTTAACCTAACCTAACATCATTAATTGTGAAAACGAAGGTGACCTATAACTGGCTACATTTCCCTGGCTACATATAACTGGCTACATTTCCCTGGCTACATATAACTGGCGTCGTATACTCCGGACACCGTAGTTTTAAGTAGGAGGGTTAGGCGCTGCCTGAGTTTAGTGTTTACACTCAACAAATGATCCTCATTCATTTTTCTCCCATAAAATTTTCTGACAACTATTTACCGGTATAAAAAAAAACTTTAAAGTTATGTAGTTATGTCTCGAAATGATTTTGCAATACAATTTAATTTTAAGTATTAACTTGGTCAATTAAATGGTTATTGGTTAGAGATCCTAATTGGTTTTTAAGGAAATGCAAGAACAGGTAAACCGGTAAGATTTTGTTATGAATGTATTAAGGTAATAATTGCGAATAATTTCAAGTTTTAGCGATCATCCTGATGTTAGTAACATTATATACAGGGAAAAGACTTTTTTGATGAAAAGGAATACAAATTGTCAAAGTTACATTACAACTTTGTCTCTAAAACAATCAGAAATGTAGATTGCAGAATGATCGGAAATGAAATCGATGTTAAACGCAAACTCTAGACACCAGCGTTGAAAATTGGGAGTGGAACTTCTGTATGCGAAGGTTGACATTTACCAATCAATATTGTGGTTGATAGTTTTCCAATGCGGCAAAATATATTTAATTTACAGTAGTTACCTTAATCGGCGATGTTAGTGGGAAGAGCAATATCGATTAACTTTATGGTACAAAATAATTGAGAAGGCACCATGAAAACATAATCAAAACGGATATGATAACCAAGTGAAAGGTACGTTTTACAGAATATGCATGTAGAATTGTTTTATCAAATGAGTAACGATACAGTGGTTTTCTATAGTTCAAACCACATAATTTGAACACGATGGATGTCATCGGGAAATATCTACCTGTCATGCAGCGTAAAGTTTTGTTGATAGCAGTTACATCACGAATAGTAATCATAGGATTGCAGGTACTGTATAGCAAATTCCCTTCATTTAATCCTTCATAAACTAGCTGACTAAATAATATTAAAATTCATTGCATTTGGTCCCATTTTATGACATTTAATATTTGATTATAGGTTATCTTTAATTGTTTTATCACTGACCACGACCCCAAAGTTTTCAAGAAGCCAAATGTTGTCGAGCCTTCTAATGAACTGGAAAAGGTGTTTACATTTTTGTTTGAAGGTTTGCAAAGATGGGATGGTCATCATTTTCTCACCGTTGCGGAACAAGGTTATGAGTATGAAAAATCTTTAGCTTTTTTCCCGCTTTTTCCTCTTCTAACTCGTACGATTGCAAACACGCTATTTCTACCTTTGCAGTCTTTCATCAACTTTCATCTGACATTGCTCAGCGCTGCGGTTACACTTAACTTTATAGTATTTAGTTTAAGTGTTGTCACATATTATGAACTCAGTAGAATTATACTCATTGATGAACAGAAAGCGTATAGAGCAGCGGTTTTGTTTAGTTTTAATCCGGCGAGTGTGTTTTTCTCTGCGGCGTATTCTGAATCACTTTACTGCTGCTCAGCATTTGCCGCAATGTTAATGCTTCAAAAAGGAAACTACACGTTAAGCACTTTACTATTTGCCCTGGGAACATTTACAAGATCAAATGGGACGGCAAATGCTGGATTTCCTATATATTCACTTGCTGTACTGCCGTTTATAACTAAATGGGTTTATGATCGCAATATTCATTTAAATATCGTTTCTGCCATCTGTCAAGCGGGCGTAATTATTGCCCCTTTTTTTGTATTTCAGTGGTATGCTTATCAGTTATTTTGTACTAAAAATCTTGCGTCTAATGTATCGGAATCGGCAGTAAGATTGTCGTTAGAAAGTCCATCAGAATTTGTCATTCCAGGAGGTAACGGTACTCCTTGGTGCAACGATCGTTATCGCATTCCGTACGCATACATTCAAAACCGTTATTGGGATGTCGGCTTTATGAAATATTATCACTGGAAGCAAATTCCAAATTTTATTTTAGCTGCCCCTGCTATCATTTTATGTTTTCATGGCATATTTAAATTTGCAATAAGATTGTTAAATACGTTAAATAGAGACGAGAATATTAGTCGGTCTAATTTAGACTTACTGCCATATATTGTCCAACTATGTTTTTTTCTTGTCTTTGGTATCACTTCAATGCATGTACAAGTAGTAACGCGACTTCTGACTTCTTCATCACCAGCTCTATGCTGGTTTGCAGCTGAACTCTTACCTGATATTCACACCAGAAAGTACAAGCTCAAACCCAAAAAATTAGATGTTCAAAACATACCTTTTCCCTTGCTTTGGTATTGGAAAAACTGGGGAATTTTAAAATTTAGAGGAAAATTAGTGCTTCTGTATTTTTTTACATACAGCATAGTTGGCACTGCCGCATTTGCTAATAATTATCCTTGGACATAATATCATAAATAAATTTTTTGTGATTTTGTATTTTTAATAATGTAATTATAATGGTTTTCATCGTTTATTAACTTAAAAGCCGTTTAAAACTTTTTCGATCGATTTACATATTTTATTGATGTTGTGATGACGGTTGTGATTTGTGAATCAGTGGTAAAGAAACATTTTGATGTCATAAACTAGTCAGAAGAGATCTAGTACAGTGTAATTTGGAGCAGTTTCATGTAAAATAGTTTCCCAAAGGATAGATAAATAAAAATGTCATGAGAATTTTCTTTTAACGTTTTCATTGTTAATATGTTAATTATTGTCGTTTTAATTTTTATACCAGTTGACTGACCGAATGCTGTAGGACTTATTGCATCAATTTGCATTATAAAGTTAATCAAGAAGCAATATTAGGAGAACTATTATGATTATGCAGTGATCATACGATTATATGAAAAGTGAAGGCGTAACTAATACGTTGTGTACGAGTACTTCTAAATTGGGTGGCTTTAATAGTGAAGGATATTTACATAAATGCTTCTTTACAGATAATACAATATAATTATAGGACATGCAGAAACTTTCATGTATAAAGATATAATTTACAGTAAAATGACAGTATAAGTAGTAATATTATTTTATAGTTGCATTTCGTATATGATAAAATATGAAGAACCTTCCGTATTCTGTATTGCGAAATTGATCATGGTTTTTCATGCTTAATAATTGGGAAATTAATGGACAGATTACAGATTTTAAGTTAAAATAAATTTATGGTCATATTGGCAGCTTGTGCAGCATGTATTGATAAATATTTTATACTGTAGCATAAACAATTTGTTCATTTAAATCCCTATAATGCCCGCTTAAAATGTTTATCAATGTCATTTCAGGTTTCTTTTTTTTTACTATTTTATATGGCATTACAGAATGATAATCTAACAACCATTTATTTAATTGGCACAAACAACATTATACATACAGTAGCTAATAATATATTTTACAATTTTAACTAAATATAAACAAACTATTGCAATATTATGCTGTACCTTGTAAGGAGTTTGATAGAATATTTTCACAATCATATTTGAGGAACGACTTCTTCGTGAACAAGCAACGAATAATTATTATTCGTTATTTTTTGCTGTAAAACGGCACTGGACGATATGCCTTGTTGGCATTGTAAGGTTGCACTAAAGTTGGCACCATGATTCTAGGACTAGAAGGTTCAGTAATTATTAGTTTTGTAATTTTAATGTACAAATATTTTGTACCTTCTCGATTGTCCTTTATAATCCATGGCTGGAATGTGAGTGAAACTTAAGCTTCGTTGGTTTGAATTTAGTCCAGGTGACTGGAAATAAAATTCAATATTTTAATTTGTAAGGATATTATGTTAAAATAAGTTAATGTTACATACGTTTTGTCGTTTCCTATAATCACTATTATTTGGTTGATTTGGATGATTGTATTCATTGTTATAGTTTATTGCCGTTGGAATTCCACTGACTGGTTTGGATGATTTAATTTTCTCGTTACTGGCAGTACTACTACCATCTGGATTTCTATATCCGTCCGGTGCCCAAGGACCTCCATATCCACCCCCGCCACGACTGCTACTACTGCTAGTATCAATAGCAATTGAGTGACGCTGATTTCCTTGGGATTTCCAGTCATGTGGTTGAAGCATTCCTCCTTGAAAATTCCTAGTTTTTTAAAAATATTTATATAGTATAATTGACAGCTTTTAACAAGGAATTTGAGAAAAATACCTATTATCTTTGTCTGTGCCCTTATGTGAATCATTTGAAATATCATAGGGCATGCTAGAATGTCCCATTGGATAATAATCATGTAGTTGCTCTGAATTATTATACGAAAGTTGGTGATAGGAATTGCTTCGGTCATTGGCAGTCAATGGTGTTCCTACAGTTATTTTTGATGATGCTGATGACGGGGTTGGATATGTTTTATCTGGCGATATCCAGACCGATGTCCGAATGTCATTTGCCTGTTTTTCCAACTGTTTTTCTTTTTCAGCTACTTGAGCAAGTTGAGTATAAATACTTTTTCGTGGTGCACTATTTGTAATATCAGGTGAGCGACCGCTGGAATATTTAGATCCAATGATTGCTCTACCTCTTGACTCTTGTTGAGGGGATGGCTGACGGTTATTTCCATCTTGCATTGTCAATGTTGAAGGTGCTCCTTCTGGTTCAAGTCTCGAGATTCGGTCAATTTTTTGTCCATTCTCAATTTTTGATTGGGCAGGTTTTTTCATCCATTTGCTTATGCCGCCAAACAAACCAGTTGACGACGGCGTTGCATCTTTGTATGTTGGGCTGACCATTGGATTACGACTTTGACTTGGTTTTGATACATCGTAGTCTATTGGTGGAATATGCAAAGGAAGAGAGGGTGGCCCGTTATAATTATGGGGTAAATGACTGCGTGTATGGTCCCAGGGTAACGAGTGATGTTGATCCGAAGAATCCATTTCGTTGTCTGAATAATCATCATCATCATCTTCTTCGTCATCATCGTCGTCAACGTTTTCATCTTTAAGATTTAAAATTCGCAACTGCTGTCTAATATTAACTTTTTCACGATCACGTTTTTTCTGAAATTCTTCTTCTACTTTGTTTACTAATGCAATTTCTTCAGCTCTACGCTTTTCTTCCAGTGCTACTTCTTTAGATAATTTCTGTTCTAATTGTTTACGTTCATTTTGACGTACGGTGCTTTGATATGTAAATTTCTTGCCCCTTCTTTTAGCTTTACCTTGATTATTTTTATTTTGAGGCGCATGGTCTTTATTAGTTAAAGTTGAAGAGCGAGCTGCTGGTGGTATATTGGTCTCGGTGCGTGTTCCAAGATCACTATAAGCTTTACGCTCTTCCTTTTTATTTGCTTTCTCATCTATTATTTGCATGGCTTCATAAGTTGGCAGGTACATTAGTCGATGTGTTTTGTTGTTAGATGCTAGATTTCCAGAAACTCTATTATTGTTGAAGGTATGTCCTTCTAAATCAGTGAATGGTCTACTTTGAGCAACAGTATCTCTATGGTCAATATTTAGAATTGAAAGTTCGGCACCACCAAAATAAACAGGACCAGATTCACTACGGTTTAGTTTAGTTTGAAAGTAAGCATTTCCGGGTCCCTTTTTTTCGGCATGGTGAGCATTTTGAGATAGAAGTTTTCTACTTTGACCATTCTTACTATTTTCATCCGAATTACTTGGACCACGATACACTGCTAGCTTTTCATTTTCATGTCCATTGTGTAGGGAATTGGGAAGACTGCGACTTAGAGACCAATTTTCGTCTAAATTGGTACATTTGATTGGGGCAGTTGTTTCGCCGGTTGCCACCTTGTTTTTAGCATTGTTATGTAGAACACCGGATAATGATCTTTTTAGTTTTCTTACACTATTAAACGTTTGTACCGCACTTGAAGAGGCCATCATGTCATCATCATGAGTTCCTGTATTTTTAAATTCATCGTCATTCGATGTTATTGGCTTACTGCTAAACATGTTTTTTCTAGAAGTGAGTTTCGGATGACTGGATACCAGTTCAGGTCCCCAGCTAGAATAGTGGCGAGACTCGACGGAAACGATTGGAATTTCTCCACTGCCGGCATCAAAATCACTAGCTAAATCTTCTTCAGGTGTCCAAGCCGTATTCTTTTTGTCCAAAGAAACCTCACGCTGTTGTTGACTTGCCGACGTCAATCTATCTTTAACGTTGGAAAGTCCCACTAATGCAGAATTAGTTTGCATTAAAGATGATGGTGTACGGGCAGCTGGAGGTTTAGTCGAACTATTGTTATTGTTAGATGATGGCGATGAAGATGTTGTATTTGTTTTATTAGTGGTTGGGTGACTCTTTTCATTAATATCAAAATCATAAGCGGCTTGTGGTAGTGGACTTACAGCACCTGGAGAGATACCAGAATCAGCCGATTTCTCGTTACTTGTTCTTGGCGGTGCCATTGGCCGAGCAACTCGGTGAATTCGGTCTTCATAAACGTCACCCTCCTCTTCAGCGTCACTGCTATGGATGGATAGACGATCATCGCCATTATGACGTCGGTGACCGTCCATTTCCACTGACAGAGATCTCCACACGTGAGTTGGTGAAAAACGAGGTACAGCCAGGTGTCGTTTAGGCAATGTTGGTCTCAATTGCATGTCGATATCCATGTCGTCTTCACTTGACTCGTCATGTTCATTTGTCGCAGATCGACTTGTATCTTTTTTAGATTGATTTTTTCCAAGTTTGCGATTAAATTCCAAAACTCCGCTTCTTGTTTCGCGAGTTTTAGCAAAAAATGCTTCTTGCGCATGTTCAGACACCATTTCTGGTGATTCAGATTGAGAATTTGCTGAAGGAAGTAAATTACGCGAGTCTTTTGACTTTAAATAGGGCTTGTTTTGTTCATTTTTATTATAATTAAATTCGATATCCGGTGGTTCAAAGACATCATCATTATTAGCTTTAATGTCTGAATGGCGTTTATTGATTGGGCTACCACCTTTAGAATCCTTATTTACATTTCCTAGGTAATAATTCGATCGAAGATTTGATTCGGATTTGCGAATAATTTCGTTGTTTGGCTTTGAGTTATTTGACAATCTTGGACCAACATTCATCGATCTTTTGTTAATTCCACCCACATCACTTGCTTTTCTCATTAACATTACATCATTGTTAGTTTTTGACAACAAGTAAATATTGTCCATCGATTGATTAAATTGCTTGGACATTTTTGAAATCCTCTCTTCAATTTCATTACGCTTTGTATCATTTGTCGTCTCTCCTTGTGGATTATTGTCAATTTGATTACGTACTAAACTGTCCATGGAACGGACACGGGTTTTTAATGATTCATTTATTAAGTGACGCGAGTCCGACCTGTCGATAGTTGATGCATGTATGCTTCCATCTGACAGTTGTCCATGGACAACTGGATGATTACTTAATCGTCCACCTGCATTGTATTTATTTTCAGAAGGCGAATTTTCTCGTTTAATATACCGATGACGTTCACCTGCTGTTGATATAGACGATCTTTGGTCACCTGATATTGGACTAACCGACATTTCTCGTCGTTCAAAAACATATTTAATTGCTTTTTTATCTTTAGAGTCGATCTTTACTGGAGTATTAACATCGGTATTGCCAAATTGTGACGGTGGCGGTATTAGAATTGTTGACATACGATCAATTTCAAGAGGACCACCATTATTTGCGTTTGAATTTTTAATAAGAAAGTCTTTCTTATTAGATTTTTTGTATCGTTCATCGACGTTGTAGGTTTCATGTGGATTCAAAGCTTTACTTTTTCGACCGAATAAATGTTTTTTCTTCGAAACTTCTTCAAACTGAGCAGCAGGTCTTGATACACGAAAATCAATATCACTTTTTGTAGATTCCGAAATGTATGCAGATGGGCCAAACGAATGATCATGTCCACCACTTTCAGCAATTGAATGACGCTGTAACTGCTGTGAGTGATATTGACGTTTTTTGAGCAATTGAGCCAACTCTTCTTCTGTAAGTGGAGGTGGCAAAGGTGGGGGTTGAGGCGATGATGAATCGGGTATCCCACTGATACTGGTTGGTCGACGTCCACTTAAGGTTCCACCATTTTGTAGCAAATGTCCATTGTCAGTAGGACGCAGACGTTGATTAGGAAGGCGTTCAGGAAGCACTTTGAAACCCGCATTATAGTGTTTAGGATTGCCACGTTGTAAACTTGGATGATGGTAATTTCCTAAACGTTCACTCTCAGCTTTATGAACTTTGTTAGAGCCGGTATTGCCCATTTTTAAAACTTTTATTATGCCACCATCTAAAAATAACAATAAAAAAAATTAGAAATCAATGAAACAATTGCATACAGTGTGAACAATATTTAAAATGTTGGGAATGCGATTATATACTGTGCTTCTACATTGTTACATAAGCGTAATGATAGACATCATCAGTTTTTTTACAGGTCATTTATTTTATTTTACAATATTGCATGACAAAGGCCACGCCAATTGAGTTTTACTATCGAATGACTTCAGTACAATTGTAATATAACATTGTCTTTTTCAAGATGTAATAAGATTTTGTTTATTCGTTTTGCTTTTATTGTTGATTTAATATGAAGAAATTTTGATAACCTTAAAGGTTTAAATTAAATATCTGTACAGTTAACGCCCAATTGTTTGCATTTTTTATCACAATTGAATTATTATTGCATTTGTAAATATAGTGCTTTTAATGGTCATACAAATACTAGTTATATTTCAAATAAATTATGAGAATGACCGACTATTTAAGTAGAAAATACGGAAGTTAATCAGAATTATTGCTGATGGACATAACTGTAGATAAACTATAGAGAAAAATGAGGATGATGAGGAGGAGCAGAAAGAAAAAAAAACAATGGGTTAATGATCGAAGAATAAATAAATAAACAAAGACCTTCTTTTCTCATCTAAACTAACGTCATCATTTTTGATTTGCTGAAGCACTGAGTAGTAGGTCAACTCGCCCTGCACTGTATGTAATTTATGATTTTAAAATATTTAGTTATGGTAGTTACAACTTTATTTATACATACAAGTACTTTTGTTGAAAACCACCGAAGCTTAGAAAATTGCGCGGATTTAATGAATGTTCATAAATAAATTTTAATATTGATGACCTCTATGTTAACTTTACCATTGAAACCGTTGAACAGAACACTAGCATGATTTTACCATTTATGTAGATGTACACTAGACAGTATTCAACAATGAAAGCAAAATGTAACCAGTTATTTACTTTGGTATTGTATAAACAATACAAACAAATACTGTACTATAAATTAATTTAGTGGACCATTATCTATTAATTTTCTTTTAATTATAAACTATTTACAATTTTAAGTATTATTCCCATTGTATTCATGTCAGTTAGTCTTGTAGATGGTTTACAAACTTTACACTTTAACAAAAAAAAAAAAAAAGAAAAGAAAAGAAAAGGTGGAGCAGATGTTTTACTATCCTTAATTAAATTTCAAGGAAAACAACATTAAAAAAATGGTGAAGTTTACTACCCCTCATGCACATTTTTTGTTAACTCTAAATGAAATCAAATTGCTTTAAATTAACGGTAGCAGATTTAATTCGAAGGCGGAACTGCCACTTTTTATGTTACCATTATTATACAAGTTTATATAGATGAAAATTATTATTTGCTATTAAAATTGCAAAGGCTGATGTAGGACAGTCATGGACAGCCGCCACTCCCGACTTACACAATACAGCATTAGTAAACTATACTTTTTGACGTTTAACCCATTTTTCAGACACTATGTACTTTTAAGGCTACTTCAATTATCTGGCTAGTACTGATACTGATGTCATTTTGCTGACGTTATTTGTTTACATGTAAATATATTTTTTTAAAAAAATAAATTGTATTCAAAATGGCAATGATATTTAAAATTAAAACAACCGTGTAGTATTGGGTGTTACTTTTTGAATCGATTTTAAAATTCACCTTTGCAAAACCCCCTTTTTTAATTTAAAAAGTAGAACTTTATTCTTTTTTTATGTTATTCATACAATGACATGTTATTGTTTGATATAAAATAGAGTATCTGTATAAGTTAGCTTACAGGCAATTGCTTTAAAATTAGCGTTTGTAACAATAATATCGCTTGAGTTACAACAATGTGGACACCATTTGTATGCATATTAGTTTAGAGGTCCAATTTTAGAAACAAATTATTCTGTATATTCTTTTAAAAGTTGACCTGTCAGATTCTTATTTCTTCCACAGTTTCTACAAACAATAAACGTTTTGCCATTTAAATATCAACACAATTCGCGGTGGATATTTGAAGTCTAAGCTTCAAATTATGTCTATAACGTTAAATGACAACCACAAAAAAAGCTGTTTAAGGTTTTGATAAGAAGACCAAAACACGTTTTTTTTTTTTTTGCCATGTAGTTAAACGTTGATTCAATATTTACTCCTTAAGGCAACACCTAAGTCTAAAACATTGCGTCCTGAATTTTAATTGCATTTTTTAACAAGTTCGTGTGTCTCCAGTTTCCCTACCTGCTGTATATAAGAAAACTGCATGAAAATCAATCAATCGAATAAGGAGAAAAGGTGAATAAACTTTTTTCTTACGGAGATTAGTGCTCATTTGCGAAGTAGACTGATCGAGTTTATTCGGCAGGTTATGTTTGATTACAAAGTCATTTAATGAGTAAGTAACGCCTACTTTGAAAAGCTGAAATAGCTTAAAAAGAATTATCAACAAAACGTCAAGGGTTTTAAAAAGCTAAGTGAACTTTTTGTCTATGCATATTGAACACTTGAACACTTGCCAGTGATTTTACACGGCGGTTTCAATGATTATCGATTGTGTGTAAAATATCAAAATGTTCACATTCAACCCACTCCCACATATTATTAGATATTAAAACCTCAAATTCAAATAATAGTTGATTGCTGGTTTCTGTTTTTGTGTTCAACAATAAAACTAGTTGAAAAGTTCAAAAGGTTTGAAGGTTTCACACAAAAGGAGAAAAAAATGACATTGACGATGTACAAATTTTGTCTCGCGCAACGCATTTATTTGCTGTGCTTATTAGACAAATTTCATATGTATAATAATTTATTGTTGTAAAGGTTTTTTTTTCTTATAGTAATGTTATGCAACCAGTTTGTTGGCGTGTGTGGAATTTATTTTACCTTAAAAAAACTGTATTCCACCTCCCTTTCCCCCCCTCTTCTCTTAATTGTCGTCATTTTTGCTGTGTTCCCACCCTAAAATTTGGAGGCTACCACCTGCACATTTACACGCCTTGATATACAAAAAATAAAATAAATAAAAAATAAACAACCGAAAAGTGGGAGAGGTATATGTAAGAAAAAAGTGATTAGTTGAGATGAAGTTTCCTTAAAATGATAATAGACACATGGATTAGCTAAAAAGACGGTTTTCTTTCAAATCGCAGCTGACTATGCCACTACTTTTGAAATGAAATCATGGTAAATTCTTTTCCAAAATAACAAAAAATACTAAAAATAGGCAGCCAGTCCAAATGCAAAGAGAAAAAATCTAAAAATCGATTTTTATTTTACAATATGTTGCATTGCATTAGTAAATTGATGAATTAGTTTTGCTGAAACGCCCTGCATTTATAATTTCATCATTGAAAAAATTATCATTGAAACATTAAACAACTCTCATCAGTAATTTAAATATTTATTATTTTATACTCATACAAATTATTTATAGAAATTTGCTACAAAATAACTACTTGATATGATATAGTGTATATCAAAGTGAATTTGCTTATACTGTACATCTTTTAATTTTACGTGTCATTTATACTTCACTAATTTATAATAATTATATTCGTAGTTTAATGTTGCATTATCTTATCTTATCTGCTTTGTGCAAATTTTAAAATGATGACATTAAAAATCATGTTTATTATCTAGGTTTTTGAATGCGAATCCAGTGAAGGTCAAGTTGAAATGTAACGGACGGTTAGTTCTTCTAATAAGTGTAATTAAATGTTTAATTGCTTGGATTACATTGATGTTTCTTTAACATATCGTATATTATACTGTAAAATGTCAACCAGTCATCTGGTAAAATGTTAAAGTGTGCTGTGAACCTCATTTACTTATTTTTTTACATCAAGTGCCATGCCTAGCAATTTGTCGCTTGTTTGTAGAAATACTGTTATATCTACTGTACCAACTATTTTTTTAAAAAAATATGTTTTATTATTTATAACTGACATATTTGAATGTGGCATATTCACTGTTACATGTAAGTTACTGTACAACGTTTTTCATAATGCTGAAACGAGGTTAAGTACTGTTTATAGTTTTTAATATTTTCTGTTCAATGCTAGCCTATGACTTCTCAAATTTTACAAATGAATGACTTTATTTTTTACAAGTTGGTCAATCATGAAAAATTGTTGAAAAGTAATAGATAAAGTCATTGGAACAGTTGAACGATTACAACTAATAAAGTAGGTTATTTAATAACGTGTTGTCTCTGAAATTAGTATTTCCATACACGAGTCCATCGCTACAGTTCATTTGTTTTCCATTTGGAAACATACAAATTAAAAACGCTTTTTTTGTTATGTTTAGTAATGGTATGTGAAGGCCATTTGTTCCTCCCACTCTTTTCTCAACCTTTACGATTGATGTGGGTTAAATAATGGTTTTATTTCGATGTATTTAGAGAAAAAATTTGATGAAAACTGAAATATTTTTTGTTGAGAAAGTATAGTGGGAGATTGCAATGAATGCCATTGAATAATTGAAATTTTTTATACGACCGACATTTTTTCAAAGTAACTAGCTACACCTTACACTGAACTGGATTCATGACTGGCATAATCTGAAAATCGATTAAGGAATATTATAATGTACATAAAACACAATAATTCTGTATTCCTCCTTCATTTTCGACTACTGTACAACTATTCTGTATATCGTGGCACTTAATAGAAAAGTATCAGTAATTTAAAATTTTGTTATGTAAACCTATCGTGCAGAAAATTTGTTTTAAACAAATAATGTACACGTTGACAAATCGCTGATGATAATGCAAGTGGCAATGCTAACTTGCATTGACTTTGTAAGTCACATTACCTGATAAAAAAATTGCACTATTACACGTATGCAGCTTTGCTAAATGACATAAAAAAGGTTCTATTGTAAAAATATTGTAAGCGATTAAGCAATTGTTGTAGTGTATGAAATGCCTTGCCAGCAATTCATTGTACATTTACCTCCCATACTTATTGTACATTTTGATTTTAACAATTGCTGAGAGGGTCAAAAGTACGACATTTTTAAATTCTTCAAGTTAAATGAATGTGCACACGTTAACAGTTTAGAAAAATCTACCTTTTCCTTGTAAGGCGATTTTTTATTCGTTAATACAACAGACAAGAGAGTTATGTTGAAAAAACAAAGTCGTTTTCTCTTCCGGGATTCCCGAAATACAACGGTCACATCAGCATTTAACCTGCATTACAATTTATAATGCGTGTGAATGGACATCATGAATTTTGGCTGACATTGAAATGAGTAAATATTGTTAGACATTGGAAAATAAGTTTATTTTTACACTGCATATAGTGGAAATCTTTGCTAACAATGAGAAGCATATTTTTAAGGCAATGCATTGCGGTACATACTGTATTGTCAACAACACTTTTCTATTAAACATTTTTTATAAGAAGCTTTTAAGTATTAACTATACGAGATTTGCAATTATTTTTAAATAAAACCGAATAATTATACGCAACTGTCAAACTCATTTTTTTTAACAATGGCCAATTGAAGATGCAATTTGTAACGTTGCACTGTAGATATCCAAACGCACTCGTGTAATACGTTACCTTATTTTGGCAATCACACAGTATACATACTGTATTTTTTACTGTAACCTTGAAAACATTTTTAAAATTTGTCTAACACGTTTAACTTTTAAGTATTGCATAAACTGAAATGCAGTTTTTCAAGTTTATTAATTTTGCATAGTTAACAGTGACGTAACGTTTACCTTAATGGCAGCATTATTTCATAATGAAATCCCCTTTAGCTAAAAGGTTAGAAAACTAATTAAAAAGGCTATTCAAGTACTTAGTACTGGTATGATAGTACATACCATGTTTGACAACTGAAAATAAATACTTTAAGCTCAAATCTCTTAATCCTGCACATCCTTACAATTTTAAAGCCACATATCATAATACTACTGTATGTGCTAATTATTACAACGCCATAAATACTATCTTCTCTTACTGTTATATTAGTGCTGATGCGAATTTCTAATTGAAACCAAATGAAAATAACTTTTATTACAAGATTTGAGAGATAAATACAACGCAATAAATGCTCGCTGTAAGTGTTGCTATGGAAACTAAGTAGCGGTGTGTAATTCTTATGGACAATTGCCAATGCTTTTTGGATTATCCCTTGCAAACAATAGCAAAATTAAATAAACTTTTTATATTAATATTTTATAGATGTGCTATGTAAGTGTTGAACTTTTATAAGTTAATGGTATAAGCTGTTCTACCGATACAAATTTGCAATATGATATTACGTTAAATGAAATTCAAAGCTTGACTTTTTTTACTTACTGTATATAAAAAATGGTAAATATATTGGGTTCAAGTAAAATCGTTATTAATCAGATTTTTTGTTTTATATTTAAACTAAGAAAGAGAGAAAAAGTATATAAATATAAATTGAATATGTTTTTTTTATATTAGTTTAACTTGAGTGGGATGTGTGATGATTTTTGAACGGTCTGATGCATTACAGAAGCTCATGATCATCAGACTATAACGACGGATTTTCAAAAAAGAAATTATATGATGATATTCAACTTGAGACTTTAACCTTCATTGTCCGATTGGCAAACACAAAGACACGCGAGTGCATTTTGTAAGAATTTAAAACGATTAGTTGAGTAAACATACAAAGATTGACAGGAATTTCTGTATATAACTTGCTTTCTCACTAAAAAAAAAACAAATCATTGTCTTTTAGCATTTAGTTCTGCAATTGATGAAATTTTTCAATCAAATGATTTGCATGAGAGGACAAAAACCTATAATTATGAACAATACCGATGACAAAATATTTTTAAATACATAACATATGATAAAAATGAAAGAGAAAATCAATTTTCTGAATTAATCAATTTTGTTCTGTATAATAAAAAATAACTGAGTACGTAACCGCACGTTTTGCTAATGCACGATTAACTATGCACTTCATATTTAATGATACTGAAAAATCCAAAAACTATATAATTATTTTTTTTAAAAAATTGAAAAGTACTATTCAATTTAATGAGGTGGAAGGATAATAAACGTTCTCGATTTTTATAATTATTTTAAGATTTTTCTTCTCTCTCAAAAAGTTTTTTTTCTAAAATATATTTTATGTGATGCTCTGACATAAATGGCTAAAACCGTCAGTTTTATATTTCTAGTGTAAACGTGCTCTTCGTAAATTATAATGTTTATTTTTTTGTTACAAAAATAGAGGCCATGATGATCGTCAACTTGTGGTTAAGTAGGATACGCAAAATCCGTACCCATTTACAGCATATTATGCTTAAGCAATAATAAATTTATTTTATTAAAGCCACGTACCTTGCTCCCTAAAACTAAACATTTTAATAGCAGTCTGATTGTACTGTATTTAACAGGGGTTGTTGTTATTCTAGAAATATATTGTAGACGACCTCAATTTTAGCTCTACTCGCTATTTTCTTAATACAATGCAAAATATTTGAATAAGCATTCTAACTACACAATAGTTTATTTACCTTTGTATATATAATACAGTATAGTATGTACGGTACTGATGATATAACCGTATTTACTACTTAAAAGTCAGAGGTCGATATACACGAGTAAATAAATGTATTGGGGCCGTTTTCAATATCCGACATATAACTTAGTAAGCTAAGTTAATGCAAAAAAATTGACAAACTTGTACTATAAATTTAAAGGTAATTTATGTGATATAATGTGTTATGCAATTACTGTACTGTTTCTTCCTGCACCAGCATACGGTACTTGAAAGTGTACGAGTTATAACGTCTTAAGTACAATACTTGTACAGCAATCAATAAATTCGACCAACCATGTAACTTAGATTTTATGTTGGAGCGTAAAAACATTTCCGAAAAGTGGTGGCCACCCATATTTTTCAAATTACCTTCTGTTCCAGGAAGTACGGTCAATTTTCAGCACTAAAATTTACACTTTCGATCATTGAGACGAATATAACTAACCATAAAACAGGGGGAGGAATAAACTTAAGGGATAGAACTATAAAACTTAAATAGCTTGTTTACCCTGTTAAATATTTTTATAAAAAGACATCGCTATAAATTACTAGTAATTGCTATTTTATGTAATGGCTACGGCCAAAACATAAATGGATTGGCTCATAGTACATTGTATAAGTTTAAGCTTATTAGAGACAATATTTGCATTTTAATTTTTTTATTAGAATTAAAAATTTTAAAGTGGTTGTACTAAAAATTTAATAGGCTCATACGGTATCCAAAGCAAAAAAAAATTTTTTTTAGTTTTTTACTCTCTCTTAATTACATGAAAAGATGAAAGAGAAAATCTTCTCAACCTTTAACCTTCTTTTATACTCTACAGCCATTCTAGATCTCATAGACGCTATTTTTTTTCATCTTTTTTTAATATTATATAAAAAAAAACTTTCTCACGAACAAGAATCTCTCTTACAAAACACTATCTTCAATTATATTAAAAATTCAAAACAGAAAACATATTTGAGTGAAGTAAAATAAGGTGCAAACATGAAGGCACTGCACTCTCTTGAGATTTAAAATAATGTACAGTAATTCTCATTGTTGTTTATTCCTTTTGGATTTAGTAACATTTGGTGCAACCAACATGACTTTAGTGGCTGAGTCATTCGGTTTTAGTCACTTTTCTGGTTATGTGTGGGTTGGATAAACCTGTGTTTGTGGCCCGTGGGTGCCTGAAATTATCCTCCTCCCAATAACTTGGCCAGTAGAACCAATAATTTTAATGCTGTGAATAAATCATCTCATTTGAATAACCTTCATAATTTGAATATTTTAAAGCAATAAATTAAACTTTTATTGCTTTATAATATTTAAAAGTACAGAGGAAGTACTGCACGACCACATGACCAAAAACTTTTATCACAAATATTTCAAAGCTAATTTGGAGATGCTGTTGACACCAATTATTAGTTGATTTATTATTAAGTAAATAGAAGGCTGTCCAACATTAATTAATGACTCAGCCATCTTGATTAACAAACTAATTTGGGACAGACAGATTAGTTCTTTTTGCACCAATGAGATATTATTCATGGTCATTTATTATCAGTACTATTAATACACGCTTAATTTAAGTGGATACTTTATTTTCTTATTCTGGTTTTAAACAAATCTTGTGGTGAGAAATAGTCCCATGTAAATTGTAGCACAAGCATAATAAAAATAAAATGTGGATAAATTTTGAAGTTGTTTATCGACGCCCTTAATAATTGCTGTTTATTGTAAATTCGTATTAAAGTATATTGAACTCTTTTTATCTTGAGAATTAGGTCTTTAACAACAAACTACTTAAAAATTGTAATTATTCTTCCTCTGGCAGGACCGGTCAGCGCCGTGTTGCCTGCAAGCATGGTTGCTTTTGGCCTCGTTATTAATACACCAATAATGCCGGTTCTCCCCCCTCCTATTTCAATAAACATTTTTTTAATCATAAAATACGATATATTGAAATTCAAACATTTATCTATTTAGAATTAGACTAGAAACAGCGAAAAAATTAATTGTTTTTCACGTAAACTTTTATGAGGGGAAAATGGAGTCAACCGTTGAAAACCAATTCGTCTCTATACAATTCTTCAACACTTTTCCAGTTTCTTTTCTCAACATCCTTTCGCAAGTATTATTGTTCCTCTTCTCTACAATTGTAATAATGTTATTTCGGCCTTCAATGAAGAAGTGTTTTGTTATGGAAAAAAAATTTGAAAAGAAAAAAAAATTATAGTTAAAAAACCGAAAGTCGAATGACCCTGAGTCAAAGTAATGGCACGGTATTTTGACTTCCCAAAATACACTGTATTTCATGGTTTTACCACTGTTGAAATTATACACTAAACTGTAATATGAAAGAAATTTACAGCAAATTGTCGGCTAGTATGTTATACAAAGCATAGTACCTTTTAAATGTAGGTTGTAGACCAACAGTTAAAAGATCATAAACCAAAGCACTTGGGAAGTTAGGGACGGCTCCACCCTGCTAACTTTTATGTAATTACGTCTGCCATTATTACAGTTGTATAGTGCAGGGGAAACATGGTTACAGAAAAGTATTTCAATTTTCTTAATTATCTTGGAACATACAGTATGTGTAGATTGCGTAGTGAGTACACTTATTAGATTTGTCCAATGCTTAAACAATAATTTATGCAATTTACAATCATATAATATATGCTTTAGTTCCAAAATAATATGTCAGCAATATTAATCTATATTAAGATTATCAGTGAAGCATGAGAAAAAATCAGGTAGAGGTCAACAAAAATATAAATATGAAAAGCACGATATGCTAATGTATTTGCGGTATTTTGATTTCATTTCTGTCAAATCAAACACTAACATTATTTCATGCAACACAGTACAGTACACAGAACTGTGTTATTGTGTTTACTTCCAATGTAAGTAAACTTAGATCCCTACTGTATTATTTTTGAAGGTCAAAACACTAATAAAGTTATCTCTCAGTTAGGATCAATATAGCCCATTCAATTGTTTGTAAATGATTTAAGTTAAATAATTCATAATGGACTTAATGTTTACCGTATGTATTGAGATTAAAGTGTTAAGACTTGAACTTTTTTGTTCAATTGAGAACTGTAGTTGACTACAATTGACGTATGTGTTATGTAGTAAGTTATTTGTTGACGTCATTTGTAATTTAGTAAATAAAAAAATGTGTATTGTTTTAATTATTATAAGCAACGTCACACGTGTGGCGTGGATTACACTATTAAATTGTGCAATACAGTAAGTGCTGGTTACAATTGGCTAACGACATATGGACATAACTACATTATAAACATTTTAAGTGATGAAAATTTACAATGCATTTGATACAAGTTTAATTAGATGATCCTTTTAGTAAATGATTTCATTCAAACAAGGTATTTCATTATCCAATTAAAATACTGTCAATGTATTTACCATGACAAATAAGTTGATTAATAATTAACTTATGCGCAAGCTGACAATATATAATAACTTCCTTGTGTTTCAAAAGCTTTCTTCCTCATGATATTTAATTTTATGTATAATGGCATAATTGCATCACGTACGATATAAATATGCAATTGAACTTTGTAGAGCAAAGCACTAAAACAAGAGTTTCCTAATAACTTACAATAATTACTGTGAATGTTAAAGAATTTACTAAAAAAATAACTCGAAAATAAAATTCTATCTGGATTTATATTTATTTTGTATTATTATTAATGAAATTAAATCTACCCACAGGGATTGCATTAGGTTTTATAAAATAAAATGCTGCTAACGTTATAAATTCTTTTATGTGGTTTTATGTACTGTCTATAGTCAGACACTGCTAAAAGTTCAAAAAAGTTGACTACTTTAAAGTTTTAACTTGCAACAAGTTGTTTGTAGTTGATCACGTATAAACAAACCACAACAAATATCATCAGGTCGTTGGCTGCTTTGCCTCTAACTTCCATCTACAGTACAACAAGTACACTCTATGGCATGCACACGATGATAAAAACGATGATGATGAGAGAAAATATAATAGAAAGGAAAGATTGCTGCATATCTTGTAAAGTTAAGTTTAGTTTGAAACGAGAGATATTTTATACACTACTATTTCTCTCAGGTGAATTTTCCTAACTAAAGATTATTTTCCTTCGTTTTTTACCTCCACCCAATATAATGTTTAACGAAGCCCTTTTCTTTCCCTTGATTACTATGTTACTTCCCAAGTTCCCCCGTGTACAAGTACACAAACTATTTGACTGGAGGGAAATTTATGTGAGAAAAATAATATACAGGACATGTATAATATTTTCCAAGAAAATCTTTTGGCATCATGACGTGCGTAGGAGTCTTTGAGAAATGAAGTTTTAAATAGTAAGTTGATATGATGAAGTGAATTATTTTATTTGACAAGGTATTTTATAAGCTGTAAAAATTTAAACTGTAACGATTTAAATTTTACAATTTAACTACTTAAGAGTAACTTAGACAGTTGATAAGAAAATAAAAAGTTTGAAAGACATCTGTGAAGAAATAACTTCTTCTTAAAAGTAAATGCATTAAAATTAAATGCTATCATTTCATTAGCTTAATATCATTGCAAATATCAGCTAATTTACATCACCAATTCGTGGCTATTGCAATAAATGATTGATTTTTGTATGAACTTACCTCAGTTTTATGGTTATATAAATAAATTTCTTCTCAGGTTTCCCATTGACTTCTGTATATTTCCTATTAAGTGTATTTTTCACCGATATTCCTATTTCATATGGTAATCCTGATATTGCACTTTGAAAGTTATTTATATATTTTTCTTCGTAAGTTCACATTGATTAGGCTCCACAATAATAATTACGATTGTTATATGTGTAGCATTGCCATTGTTGCGGCACACACGTTAACGTTAAATGATGTATGTGTCAATTTTCTCTCGTTGCTATTTTTCAATTATATAATTCGGTGTTGTATTCTTGTCTATTCAATGGACACAAATTGAACATTTGTTGTGTCTTCTGTCTACTGTTTACGTTCTTGTCCAGAGGAATGCAGTTCCTTTTCACTTCATTCGGCTGATTCTCCTCCTCCTCCTCCTTATCCAATCAAGGTGACTGCCCGCCCATTCCACAGGTGGTGGCTCTACCTTTCTTCAATTTTTAAAGGTATGCCAATTATCATGAAGTTCTTGATCATTTTACTCAGCAGATGGCAGCTTCGATTTGGCTTTTTGTGAAGTGCAAATGAAAACTTTACACATTTTGTTGCAGAAAACATCTGATAAACTTGAAAAAGCGTTGTGCTCCATGTACGCTTATTAAAAAAAAGTTTAATTGCGTTTGGAAACTAAATATTTTAATTTCGTCACCGCTTTATTTATTAGAATTAATGTAATTAACAAATTAAAGAGACTCAATCTAGACAAGTCCCAGAGTAGTCCAGATTAGAGTTGTCCTTGGCCAGAGAACAAGTCCTCGACATGGGAGTCTGGGGCAATGAATTAAATAAATGTACCAAGTAATTTTCAATAAATAGTCATTTAGGGTAGATTCAGCCACAACTAAACCTACAAGGGTGGCAAAATTAAAGTGATTTTACTTTATATATTGACGATTTCTTAATGATTGCTAATCACATTGACAACATGGTTTAAAATTAAAATAGCTTTCTAAAATCATATTAGAAACATCTAAATTAGTATCGTATGTCAAATACCTCCTTGAACTGCCTTTAGAGGCAATTATAAGTTTGTTTTTATGTTGATAATGCTATTGCAATGCAATATATACTGTGTATCATAATGAAATGCAATTGGCCATGGCCAATTTTCGATTTTTAGTCACAGATACACAGAGCATGGCTTCTATTAGTTAGATGAAGTATCTTTTAAGTATTTGAAGTCTTTTAAGTCTATGAAGTCTTTTAGGTATTTGAATTCTTTTAAGTATTTGAAGTCTTTTAAGTCTATGAAGTCTTTTAAGTATTCTTGAAGTATTTCGTAAAGAATTGCTAATTGGAGTTTGGTTTAATTCATCCGATCAAATTACGTTTACGAATCCTTTGGACACTTTCCACAATAATCTTGGCTGATATGTAAATTCCAACTGGTTTTTTCAGCCAGTAACTAGAATGATATCCAAATATTAAATTATGAGAACAATCTGCCAAACATTATACTCTATGACATTTTCACTTATTAATGAAAGCAATGTTGCATCAAATTGATACAATTTCATTCTTAACAACCGACGGGACATTGTCGGTCTATCAATATGACTGTCAGTCATATGGTATAGTATACGATATACCGCAGTGTTTTTTGTCAAAGCTTTGGAGTATTACGTAAATGTCAGTCAAGGGCAAGGTCGACGCAAAACGTTAAATTTAACATAAAATAGCTAATAAGATTGATGATTACAAAACCCGGTTGAAAACTTAAGTGCCATAATCTCACTCACTATGACAACTAAACTACAAGATATTTAAGAAAATTGTACTATACACTGTATAATTAATATTATTAAGTAATTTTGATACAGTATGTTGTATTTTACTAATCAAACTTAAGGAACGCATTAAAATTTAGTTAATGATGAATTGACTACATTTTAAGAAAGTGTATTGTATTAATAATAAATATGGCAATTATTATGAAGTTTTTTTTTTAAAGGTCCGCATTGCAATCGTTTTTGTAGATTTGATGTTGAGTTAAGACCGGAAGCAACATAATGAAATGCCAGACTAAAACATCATTTAAAGCAATAAATTACCGTAGAAATATATTGTCATTTTGAAATAAATTGGCACACGACAAAACGGATATTAATTATTATTCTAAATTAGAATTTAAATGAGTATTACGTACTGTATTTTAAATTAAAATGATGAAGTAATTAAAAAAATACTTTCACGGTTGTAAGTATTGTATACAGTTTTTATCATCTAAAACACTGTAATTATATCTATTTTAAAAATTCGCTCAAGCAAAAACCTGCCTTACACTGCAATGCCAGTAAAAGTACTTGGAAATAGTTTTAAAAGCAAAGGTTTTGTTTCTGATATATTTATTTTTACTGTCCTAAAATCTGGCTCATATTAAATGAAACAGGTCTTCACTATACAACATTTTTAAATTACTGTTTTGTTTAATTTTGTGATTGTTGATAAACTTAGAAAAAAATGTTTTTAACTGTAGTTGCATCTGGTAAGCTGATTTAATTGCTTGGCATATCACATCACTGAAATAATTTAAAAAAAAAACTATTTGGCATCGGTGCGCTTATTATCTGCATCTCTGAGCTACATTAGTTTTTTAATTGTGGCAAATTATTTTTTTTTTTTTTGTGACAGCCTTTCTTAAAACAAAAGAATTGATACATGAATCCAATTTTTCTGACAGAGCCCAATTAAAAATTGCTTTTACGAAATATGCTAGACTATATAAATTGACAACTCTTTCTAATACTGACAGACACAAACCAGACACTTCTAGCAATTCAACAATGTCCGACCAATCATTTGCAAAGATAAAAACCCAAAGGGTTTACAACATTTCACCCAACTTTAAACGACCACAAGTAAATTTATTCCGACCAACAATATGCAGTTTAATTGTTGCAATTTCGTCCATGCTCCTTGGGGCCGGCATCACATACCCATCCACCGCCATTCCAAACTTAAACAGCCGAAATGAGACGTTTTTTGTTAATCAGTATCAAGGATCATGGATCTCAAGCATCAATTTTCTAGCTGGGATACCCGGCGCCTGTATCAGTGGTGTGGTGATGGATTATTTTGGCCGCAAAATCGCATTAATCTTAGGATCCATCCCGCAAATGGCTGGTTGGATAATAATAGCAAAAGCTGTCAACATAGAGATGATTTACGTTGGTCGGATATTATCAGGTTTTTCAGCAGTACTTGTACAAAGCATCGCAAGTGCCTATATAGTTGAGATTGCCCCAACAAGTATCCGAGGTAAACTATTATCTATAAACAATCTGTTTTTCAACATTGGGACATTGGCTGTTGATGTCTTTGGAGCGTTTATTTCATGGAGATGGTTGGCTACTGTGTGGGCAGCAACCCAAATTGTCATGGAATGTTCTTTGATATTCTTGAGTGAAACACCACGTTGGCTTCTTTTGAACAATAAAAAAGACCAAGCCATTGAAGTTCTTCAGTGGTTACGTGGAAGTAAATATGATGTCCGTGAAGAAATCAAAGACATTGAGGAGTGCATTAAAACCACCTCTGAATCTACAAACTTAAAGTATTACTTCAGAGCACCAATGAAAAAATGTGCCCTGGCCAGTATGTTTCTCTTTAGCTTGCAGGAAATCACCAGTCTGACAGGGATCAGACAAAACACAGTGAACACATTTAGAGCCACCATTACTAGCTTAAACCCAAATTTAGAAACAATTTTTGTAGGTGTTATGTTTTTTGTTGGGTCGATCATATTTACTGTGGTAGTTGAAAAACTTAAACGAAGAGTTTTTTTGCTGTTATCTATTATGACCATGACAATTGGGTTACTGGGATTAGGGCTGTTTTTTCTAGTTTCCGAAAGCAATCCAGAGTTTACTAAACAATATCTGTTTTGGATGCCCCTTACAATGATTAGCGTTGTTTGCATTGGACATTCGTTTGGGTTGGGACCACTGCCAAAAACGATCTGTAGTGAAATTTTTGCCAATAGGGTTAGAGGACAAGCTATTAGTCTGGGTTCAGTTATCAATGTAGGATCAGGGTTTGTAATGACCAAATTATATGTGTATGTGACTGTGAGCTTGGGACATGCAGCACCGTTTTTACTTTGCTCAATTGTATGTTTACTTGGATTCATTATTAGTTATTTTATGATACCAGAAACTAAAGGAATGAAATTGGAAACTATTCAGAGGAGGTTATCTACTAAAGTTAGCATTAATGATCTTCCTAATCTTCCAGAATAATGAAGATTTTTGATAATCTCTTTGTTATTCTTATAAATATGTACAGTAAGCTAATACTAACTAAATGAATTAATTTAACATTATATTAAAATATGGAAAGTGATATTGCAGCTAGTGTTCAACATACTACCTTATAACTATCGAAAAATTTCATAGTTTTGACGGAATAAATTATACCTATTATGCCAATAGTCTTCAAAATTTCAAAGTCATTCTTATAGTTACTATTTTTACTTGTCGATTTAAAGCTTCCGATTATTCATTATTTTTTTATCGGAATTGAATAGCTTAACCTACTGTTTCTGTATAATTATGTTATATCTGTTTAACTTAGAATTTAATTTAAGGCCAATGTGCAATGTGTGTATAAAATATTTTAATTATTATTTGATAAAACTTGTTTTGTGTGTAAAATAAATTAAAAAAAAAAAAGTACTTTACAATTATCACAACTTAAAACGAATTTTAATACTGTACACACTTTTTTTCAATATGTCAATAGAATGTATTTTGTATATTTATTTATATAAAGTATAAATTTTGTCATGTATTTTTATATTACGGGTTTTTGTTTTTGGAAAATAAATCAATCTCGTTACATTTTTTAAGGTACTTTTTTCGAATTTGGTGTTTGAAGAGTAAAGTTATAAAATTATGGACAACTTCAATTGGAATAAATTAAGAGACTTTTCCAATTGACATGCGCAACAGTATCCTCAATGTAACTTAGCGTAAATGCAAATGCAAATGGCGCCTACGCGTTAACATTCTCGTGAACACAAACAACAACGATCAACCAACGCGATCTTTTGCATCACGACGTCCACCTAACGCGTCTCCTAAATGGTTATTTAAAACAAAACAAACAATTCGACTGCAATTTAAGAAGAGGCACATTAAATAAGTATTAATGTTATAACTTAAACTGAAACCAGAAATCGTTTTATTTGGCTTGCAATGGAGAAAATGTGTTCGTACTACTTAACTGGATTAATTTTTTGAATGAAATTTATTCAAAAACAACAAAACCTAAACTTTAAGAAATTATTTATGTATGGAAAGTATCTTGATATTATAACTATATATTATTTTTAAAAAAATTTAAAGTTCACGCTTAGTGTTTTACTGAAATCTATATGCATGTCGCGAAAACTCTTTATTTCGTTAACCGTACTTTCATACAACTGTGTTTCTCACTTAACGAATACAGCGTTACAATGCCAAGTGATAGTCGCATCGTAAAGCGAGGACTATATTTACAAATGATTTCTTTCCCTTTTTAATGTTATTTGTATTACCGTACGTCTTTAAGATGATAAATAATTCACTATTCATTTAGGTGTTTTAAAGAAAGCATCGAAATTGAGCATAAAATAATGGCAACTAAACGTAAATTTGAGACGGCTGTTCCTGAGAAGAAGCACAGAAAGATGATGACTCTAGCTGAAAAAGTTCAGATTCTAGATAAATTACGCAACGGTGCATCCGCTTCAGCAGTTGGCCGTGAATATAACGTCAACGAGTCAACAATTCGTACAATTCGCTCATCTGAAAAGAAGATCCGTGCAAGTATCCAGGTTTCTTCGCCGCTAAATGCAAGGGTTTGTCACGTATCTCGACGAGATCATCTCCTGGAGAAGATGGAAGGCATGCTAAGTGTGTGGATAACCGACCATATGAATCAAACAGGGTTAGAAGTTGATGGGGCAACAGTCAGAGAGAAAGCTCGTGTTTTGTACCAAGACTTAGTAGCTGACAATGATACCAACACCGACAACTCCAGCCCAAGTGAATTCAGAGCAAGTAAAGGATGGTTGACAAATTTTAAGAAGAGATTTAAGATGTGTAATTTAATCGAAATGCAACAGCAGCAAAATGGCAGCACCAACGAACTTGAAGAGCCTTATCACCATAAAGCAAATGCTCAGATTAAAAAACAGTTGATTGAAGTAGTTAAAAGTAAAGGTTATCATCCAGAGCAGGTGTTCACAGCTGATGAGATGATTCTGTATTACAGAAAGCTTTCTGGTGTTAGTAAGCCATCAGATGATCCGAATATTGACGATAAATTAACTCTGTTATTCTGTGTCAATGCTTCTGGTGATTTTAAGTTAAAACCATTCGTTGTTTATCATACTGAAAATCCAACTTCTCTCAAAGGAAAAAATAAACATCAACTACCAGTTGTTTGGAGGTGCAATGCTCAGTCTTTACTGAACAAGTCTCTCGTAATTGACTGGTTGCATAATTGTTTTGTTCATCAAGTTAAAGAGTATTTAATAAACAAGCAGATGGATTTTAAAATCCTACTGATAATTGACCAATCTTCAACACATGATCCTCAGTTGCTGGAGTTTTGTCATCCAAATATTGAGGTCTTATTTCTTCCGTTTAATTTAGTATCATCACTACAGCCAATGGATCAAGGAATCATAAAGACATTCAAATGTAATTATATGAAGAATATTTTGAGGAAAGCCCAGAATGCGAAAGACACAGGTGTAATCGGAAATATGAAACAGTTTTGGAAAAATTTCAATATTAAAGATTGTATTGAGCTAATTAAAATTTCATGGGATGAACTGAATGCTTCCACCATAAATTCATGCTGGAATAACCTCTGGCCTAAAGTTGTCACTGATTTTAAAGGATTTCCTTCATTTGAGAATGACATAACTCGAATTGTACAAATTGTTAAAGAAATTTGTGATAAAGATTTCAAAATTAAGTATGAACAGCTGGTTGAGCTGCTAGAAAGTGATCACGAAGAGCCTTCGGGTGAACAGTTAAATCATACTAGCAATTCTCCCGTTGATAATGAAGAAATTGAGACCGATTTTACGGCTAAAAATGTCCAAGAGTTTGTGTTTATGATGGAGAAAGGGGCTCAATTAGTCTTGGATATGGATCCAATTATGGAAAGGAGCCTTAAGTTTAAATGCGACTTAGAAGAGCTTTTAACACCATACAAAGAAATATTACAAGACATGAAAAAGAAAGCTAAGCTGAAAAATACAGTTGGTATACCAACAAAATCTACATCTGAAGTGATTGACGGATCTGACGTAGATGTGGTCCATACAAACGGTGAATCTGAAATGATTACAGTGGAACATGATGACGGATGGAGAGTTGGTGCCACATTCTCATTAATGCAGTTTTAGTCTCAAATAATATAAGTTAAAATTCGTTATTATTATATTGGCTTGACTCGTTCGTACGTACTATGGTTGCCATTGATGCAATTAAATCAGCTAAGCCAAATAGTTATTTTACATCGTGAGAAGATAATTCAAATGATGTTACAGTTTATATATTTGAATAAATAAATGAAATGTCGTGAAAACCATGCATTTTTCCTTCTGTGATAAATAACGCTTTGCGTGTTTTGTCTATCTATTCACAACAATAATTACTGAAACTGGTTATTCGTCTTCATTTCAGTTTCGTCGTTTACAAATAAATGTCGCCATACCAAAATCAACACAGCGAAAAGTATCATGAAAAACAAACATTAAATAAATGTGATGAGAGCGCATTGTAAACTAACCTTAAAAAGTTTAAATCACGATGCAATAATTATATCAGGTTTTGAACCTAATTCATAGCCAGTACTGGCAATTCAATTTTAGTCATTGAATATTATTACTATAGTGCTGTATAAAGTAAATATTTTTAAAATTTCAGTGAACTAAGCTAAACTAAAATATGACGAAGCATGCCCAGAGTGCGACTTATTTTTAAATGACACCTTCATCCCATCAGTTGATAACTACATTCATTTAAGATGAAATCAAAGTATCATTCTTATTTCTGCAGATTTATTTGTTGTAGTTATTTATTATATACGTATAGCGTAGGTAAAAACGATAATAATTAAAATATTTGTATTAATGCAAAATATTTATCTTAATTATATTGTAATTCTGTCCAACTTAAAAATTAAAAAAAAAAACAGGTGTTGAATTAACACTCAAAGGTTGGACAACAATTAGGATATTGTTCATTAGTTCTAACTTCCTTGCAGTCGTCTGGAATAATAATTTTGCCGCATCTGTAATCAATGAACAGGCACAGTATACAGTAACATTCAGAAATGCAAAATCAAATATAATATAAACACTCATAGTGTAAAAGTCATGACTTGATTGTAAAGGCCCTTCAAATTAATTAGAATAGGCTTTAACGAAACAAATTTGACAATACGGTACTGTCAATACCGGGGGTTATTAATGTACCATATTTGATAGTTAGTTATTGATAGATTTAAAGATAGCAAATATGGCTTTTAAGATACATGTACCAAATTTCGATTCTCAAATTCCATTAGTTTTTGTCTGGATAGGACTCAATGCACTTACTGATAGGATACAATATATGATATTAATGATAAAAGTATTACCCAGAAACCTGATGAAATAATTCGGAACCCATTTTCACACAAGTGGCACGTTCACATCGTTCCCCGCCATATGTCCATTCCTCATTTATTTTTCTCTGCACACCATTATCATCGGTACACGAGTCTTAAATATTTGAAAATATAATTATTAATCGCTTAAAAATATTAAACGAATATGAAGGCGTTAAAATTAATTACAAAATTTTGAACAAATATGTTATAATCTTCACAAAATAACGATTTAAAATTATTTTTTTTTATAAAATGCACATAATTTATTTTAATATGTGAATTCTTATATTATACCAGTTCCATTGTCAGCTTTGATGTATACAGCAGCTTCCAACAGTGAAATACACGTCAATGAGATACAAGCCAGAACAATCAAAACTTTGAATGCCATTTTGAAGTCGGTTATGGTTAACTTCCAAGAGAATAATGCTTATGAAAGTAAGAAAGTTGCAACCTTATATAACAATTGCTGAGAGCGAATTCTCAAAACTGGAAAGTTAAGATGAGAAGCTCAATGTCCTTGACTTGAAACTGAAAAAGAAATGACACATTTTGATTAACGATCCGCGCAAAAACACGTTTTTCCGGATTGTACATGAGAAATGATGAAGAAATCAGTTCTTGAAAATATAAGTTATATATTAGAACTACTGTATTGTCGTTTCAATTGCACAATAAAAGCAACGATTAATTTGTAGAATTCTATTAATAAATTATAATTAGCTCCATAAAAATAAATTTAGCTAAAGGTAAATCGTAAATAGCTACACGTAAATAAAATTAGCTACAGACGAATTGTAATTAGCTACACAATGAAAATACAAATATGCTACAAAGAAACAACATTTACTTTAAAATTGTATAACCGTTTAAACATTTTTCTGATAGTTTAGTCATTTTCAAAATAAACTGAGATTATGAGTAGGGGATAGAAGAGGATTACACTGAAAAAATCTGACCACTTAAAAACCAGATTATTCCTTTTTAAAAATCACGCTATTATAGTTATTTAGCATTACTGTATGATTGAATTACAATATTGCGAAAACCCAAGAGTACTTCACAAAAAGATAAAGTTAAATAGTGATTTATAGTTTAAATTTAGTCGCTAGAAATTAATGGGAAACTTAAACTAACCGTTTTAGCGCCGGTAATGCTGTTGTGTTGAGTACGGATGTGATTTTGAATGATCCCTTTGCCTGTGTCTGTTTGTATTTTCAGGTACCGGCAATTTAATAGGCATTTTAAACAGTCGATCACGACCTCCAAATCGAAGTTGACCTGATTCTTTCTTCCCACCAAAACCACCACCTAAATTTAAAACCGTCGTTACAAAATGATCGGATTTAGCTACTAGCATTAAAACAACATTACCTAATCTTCTTGGTACCCAATCTTTTAATGTTCTTTCACATTCATAATCAACAAATATGCAATTTCCTTCCAAACACTTTTTGTTGGCATCACGGTATGCTTTTTCAACATATCTTTCTTCCTCGTATTCAATAAATGCATAACATTTTGATGTTCCAGTTACAATATCTCTCACAAGTCTGCAGCGTCGAATTGTACCATAAGCACGAAAAACCTAAAATAAAGTTACCCAAAATAATAATTAATGAAAAAGGAAATGTAACTCATAATAAATAATCATATGAACTCTAAAATTCACTACTGTCCAATACATGTCAACAAATTTGACTATACAGTAATCAAAAAAGTCAAATCCAGTGCATAAAATAACAAATCCTTCTTCCCATAGCTAAATTACTATAATTATAGAAGTCAAATCTAATCTTTTGAAACCGATATCTTATAAGTCAAATTAATTCACGAAAAATGTGAATTAGCTTTGTAAGTGCTAAATTTATCACATACTTCAAACACATACTGTACTTTGTAAAGCATTTGACCCGCCAAAACAAAGACCATGGCTTAAGAGGGAGTTTACGGTTTTCATTTAAGCTTAAGATTTACTGTTTCTTACTGTATGAACTTACATCTTTTAAAGTTTCTTCGGTGGTGCTTGGATTCAATCGAGCCACAAACAATGTTTTATTTGGGTTTCCAATCACACGACTGTTGGGTCGATAATCAGCCTGTTTACGACATGTTGTAATGTGATACAGTAATTTCTTTGACAAAAATGAATGGCATACCTCCATTGCTGTACGGATTCCATTATCATGAGGTTCAGTATCAGTTCCGTCAATACTTCCAACTTTTAATGGATCATAAACCCTTGCACGACTTTCCCATTTATCCATTGTCTTAAAAAATGTACATCACAAGTATTACAGTACTTTGAAGACTGACAAACTAGATAGCGATCAGCCGTTACGCTTAAATTAGGTAGCGTTATAATCAGCCACCACTACGCGGCAGCACATAATAACTGAGTCGTTCAGAAGCAAAGTGGACTAAGTCACATTTTCAAAAAAACAGAGTTAGACATGTATTAATATGTAAGATTTGCATGTCTTTCTAATGCAATAAAGCGTGTTTTCATAACTTTAATTTTTGACTCTAAAATGGTGCTTATACATGTTTGCTTGTGAAAGAATTTAGAAATATATCCCTTGGCAAAGTGGATTACGTCCATCTCCATTGGCTATAGCATGGGTGTGACGTCACTTGTAACGGTCAAATGAATAGCGCTTGTAATAAACAAACTTTCTACAAATACTACCCGATATATAGTATTTGCTTTCAATCACAATTCATTTTAACAGTCATGGATTCACGTAGTAAACATATAAATTACATTACTTCAGCATAATCGATCACAATTACATAATTCCCTGCATACCAAGGTGTCCGGAGTATACGACGCCAGTTATATGTAGCCAGGGAAATGTAGCCAGTAATATGTAGCCAGGGAAATGTAGCCAGTTATAGGTCACCTTCGTTTTCACAATTAATGATGTTAGGTTAGATTAAAATAGGTTAGGTTAGATTAAATAATTTTAGATTAGGTTAGTTTAGTTTAGGTTAGTTTAAATTGGGAGATAAACTTACACAAAGGTGATCTATTTCCGCGTCATGGCTTTCTACGTCATGTTACTGGCTACATTTCCCTGGCTACATATAACTGGCGACGTATACCCCTAGAACCGCATACCAAGGTTAATGTACTGTATTACACAAGGGAGAAAAATTCAAACAGAAAATTAATTAACCCGGATTAACTCATTTATACTATAGTAATGTATTAAAAATCACTATGTTAATTATTTTTATCCTTAATGATTGATTATTTTAACCGATATTCACGATTTCATAATAGAAAGTGAACGTCATCCACTTTGACTCTATGTGATAATATAATTTATTTCCGTGGCAAGATGAATTAAGTCCACATTTTCAAGTTTGCATGCTCACCATTTAATTACTAGTGAAAATATAATTACAAAAATGACCAACAAATTTAAGTTGAAATGTAATTATAATATACAAACAAATTCTACACAAAAATTTAATTTGGATCGGAAAATACAGCGCGTCAACTTTAACTCTCAATATCTCGAAATCACGTTTGTGTGACTTAGTCCACATTGCTTCTGAACGACTCAACTGACAAAATAACCTGAGATCAGTAGTTACGCTTAAATCAGAAGAATTTATAAGAGATGCTTCAATGAAAATGAATAGCGATCAGTCGTTACGCTTAAATCAGGAAGAATTATAAAAGAAGCTTTAATCAAATTAAATAGCGCTGTAGTGGTTATCTTATAACTTTTCCTAATTTAAGCGTAACGGCTGATTGCTATTCATTTTGATTAAAACGTCTCCCGTGACCTGGCTGACTAATCGTAAGAAAATTTAATGTAACATGGACTAAATTTTATTTTTAAATCAAAAAATCTGTCTGAAAATACAGCTGTTGTTGATAGGAAGACACTTTTTCCATGTATAATAATCAATTTGAAAAATAGCAAACGCGTATTTTACAGACTGGATTACGGATATAATTATGGCATTGGGACATGTAAATGGCAGATCTTGCAATATAGAAAAAATAACAATACTGTACAGTTAACATTATTGACAACAATCAATATGGCTTTAAAAACAGTTTTCCGTCAAAAATCTGAACGTTAAAGCACAAATAGTGTTAGTTGTGGTCAATTATTTGGTTTAATTAATGCAGCCCTCAAAACATTTCTTTACAGCATCTCTGTCATTTTTTAAAAAACGCGAAATTAATAAAAAGTTTAAAAGACCATAAAAATCCAAAAAGTTTTTACCTTGCATATGGAATATAAGATAATGAATACCATGTCATAGCCACGAATTGAATGACAACAAATATGAGGACAAGTCCACCAATTTTCCACTAAAAATTAAATAATTAAGATAAGAAAATTGGAACTGAAAAGCTATAATCAAAACCTTATATAAAAGGATTAAATATCATTTACGTCACTGCCAAATTGATAAGGAATCACGTCATATCAAATCATACACATGTGACATACAAACATTTAAATTGTGTACTATGTAATTCAATCCTAAGTTTTTATGTAGTTTCTAGTAAAAGCATGAAATACTCACGGCAAACGCTGCAACCAGTGTCATGACAAGTGATATTAACATTATAATTGTGGCAATAAGACGAGTAGATGCAAACATCTTTTTTATTTGATTAATTGGTCCCATAAGAAAGCACGTACTATACCAAATACAGAAACAAAGTTCAAAAATATTGCTAAAAAAAAGATAAACAATAGCAAAAGAATTTTACTGTACCTGCATATAGCTGTTACACTGCCTATCGTGTATAACACACCAAACATAACAAAATTGCCCAGGAATACACAAACTGATCCCTAGAAAAATTAAATAATTAACACCAATTGAAATTGTTATCATTAAGATGATAATTTTATTTAATATAGTATTTACATAACTTACACGAGTTTCCATTAAGATTTTGAAACTTTCAAAAAGTTCTTTAAAGTCAAACAGTCTTAACATTTTTTTTGTTGAGTTTTTAATACAGAATTTGAGAATTTCTAATTCGAGTTATAATTTTGAAAACATTGTAAGAAATTAATGACGCATAGAAGAAACTGTGTCAGCGCCTAGCATAAGGGACACCGCTATTGGACACGTAATAATAAATCACTGCAACTCAATTGCTGGCCCCTTATACTAAACTTGTAATTATATCTCTAAACTTACAAGTATTGAAAATAGAAATCCAATGACAAAACAAGCAATAAATCCTTTGATTCTCGTTTCCCAACTCAATGTAGATGTATCGCTAATCTGTTAAATTACAAGTTGATGATTTGTTGACAGTATGGAGACAACATTTCATAAAAAAAGTTTTTATGTACCTGTTGAACAATTCCCCGCTCTTCGTCACCATCGTTTCCGCTTAAAGCTTTACGCAGTTTGTCCATCACAATAATAACTTAATACAGTATAAGCACAAAACTTCAAATATGTTTGAATTTTTAGAACTGTTTGTTGCTGATTAATCAAAACGTAAACCAAATAAGTCACGTAATAATAAATGGGTGGATATAATTATTAGTACGGTAATGACATAGAGATAGATAGTAAACTAAGTATGCAACGCTGTATAGATAATGATGTAAATATGTTCATGAAGTTGTGAACATATTCGCTCCATAAGGTTTAAAGGAATTACAATGTTGATCGGTTTCTATTTCCATAGCACTATGGCATGCCGTATAACAAAAACGCCTATATTAACTGTACTATTGGACAGTTTGTCAATCCATACAGATCAGTCGTGATAAAGTCGATTTCGTTAGTCCAAAATATTTCAAAAACCAATTTTGACTTTTGTTTCATAAATATTGTTGAAGTCGTTGACTTTCATTAACAATGATTTAAATTTCCTACTCAGATAATAAAATATGGCATGTACCAGTGACGACTCTTCACCATTACCATGGAAGAAGCCGTCGGACGTAATGAAATTGCGGCAGATGAAGTTAAAAAGGCGAAAATTGGAAAAACGACTAGGCATTGTAGATGGAGGACTATCAGTTAATGAAGAGAAGAGCAACAACAACAATAAAAGAAATATTGAATCTGCGTTTGTAAACCCTTTCCGGTAACTTTCATTTTTCATAATTGTAATTTATCCATTTATCATGATTATTGTTTATTTAGTTGCAATAAACGATCACTGTTTGACGACGCTACCGACACATTGCTAAGTGATGCAAAACGAAAAGTAGATCGTAATGAAGTTTCATTTATACGTCGATTGCAAGTAAATATGACGACTTAGTTTAGTTAAACATCTAGAAAGAAACTGAGAAATTAACGAGTGACTATCTTTTATTCTATAATTAAATATTTAATCATTTTTCAATGTTGTAGGATAACGACATAGTGGATAGAGTATTAAGCACCGACTATTCATTAAATCAAAGTGAGACATTTGCAGACCAGAAATCGAGTGACAGCAATGAAACTTTAAATGAAGAACTGAATTTAAATGATGACATTTTGCCTGTTGACTGGAGTTTAAAAAGTGGCATTCGCATTAAATCAAAACAGCCCTTTCCATGGAGCGGTCGTTTAACAACCCCAGAAGAAGCTTCTGGAGTAACATCTTTCACTCGATGTCTGCCTTTATGTGGGGGTGGATTGTTGTCTGTTCAGCTAGATACCAGTCCCAATTCACAGCTACTGCAGTGTTGTCAAGTGTGGACACATCCCTCAATACCTTGGCTCACACTTTTTCCTAGGCAACAACAGAAAAAATCAATTGTCAACTCCACAATTCCTCCACTTCCACCACAGTTTCATAAGTCAATGCATTCTGATTGGTAAGAAAAGTAAAGGGCATTTAGCAACCATGGCAAACACGAAAACTCAACCAAAAAACGTGATAAACAAGTTTTATACATTGTCGCATTTAATCGGTAGGAACCCTCTTTTATGACCTTAATAAAATCGAAATATGATGTCTTGTATGTCAAAGCAAGATTTTTGGTCCTTCTTTCTAACTGCCGTGGCTGCCATAACGCGTAACTATGTTAATGTAATTATTGAATTTATTTTTTATTTACTAAAACGTTTATATCTCTTTTCAGGTGCAACAGTTTCCGCTCTTTGTTTCATCTTCTCCGTGCCAGACAATGCCCTTACTTCTATTTATGTGCGAATGACTTTACCGTCCTGTTTCGTGCCAGTGGAATTGGTTCCCATCCTCAGGTACATGCATTTGTTACTCCCAGCAGCACAGGACTCAGAGCAGCACTAGCAGAAGAAGGTGTAGAATTTAGTATGCCTCTGGCACCAAGTTCAGAAATTGAATTAAGTGTAGAAGCAGACGAAACCGAGGAATGGTTAAAAAGTGTGAGTGCATCTGGAATTGTAATGAGCCAAGACGAACCCTCGTGCGTAAAAGTTCTTCAGTGTTCTATTATTATAAAATGACTAAAGAATTTGTTATTACAATTAGAAAGAGGAAGGGGAAACAGCTGATAGATTATCAGCCGCAGTCATTGTTATACGTTGAAGATAGTAACGTTCAGGCTTTGTTTAACTATTTATTAAATAGTAAACGGTGCATTCCAAATACTGGACTTTATGCTGGGGTACCACCAACGCTTATGTCGCCGGTTGCTTTCTCCGGGGGAACTTTACGCAACTTACAGGTAATCTTTCTCAAATATTCAAAAACAATAACATCTAAAAACTGACTAGTGTTACAATTGACAAGTAGTTTCTTAAATATAATTAATGGATTGGTTTTCTTAACAGATGCGCCATCGCCAAGCTGATAAACATAATACTTTGGACATTTTAGGACCTATTTTGCCACATACAGTACATTATCTGTATAATCTACTGAAATCTAGGTCTCCAAACGGTGATTTTGAGCTGACTTTCTCAACGATGAACGAAACGGTTTCTTATTCTAGTGTTGACGAGCATATTCAGTTGCAGAACATTTCTGCTCCTCCAGTTTTTAGTCAGCAAGGTCTCAACGATTGTGGATTAGAAGCGGATGTGTTGCAGACCATGTGTCTACCTATGAAGACAATGGTCCTATCACATATTCACATCGAAAATGGTAAAACTTCATGGACATAGTTAATACTATATACAATCTTAATTTTTAATGTAATTAATCGTGTAAAATTATTATGATTTAATTTATTGTTTAATAAATAATAAGTAATCCAACTACAATTGTTTTACCATTTTGATAGCCAAATTTAGTAACTTTAAATAGCAGGTTATCAAAACATAATGAAATCGAAATTTCTTTTTTGGAGCCAAATACAGTCACTGGTATTGAAATGTTTTACCGTAACTGTGTCTAAGTAAAGTACTTAGAAGTTATAAATGTCAAATTTAATATAAACCAAAATTTACTGTAATTCAAGTAAGTCAAATATGATGATTTAAAAGCCAGAATCGACTAATCCTTATTGAAATATCTTCATTTTATTAAAAAAAAAACCACTTCTGTTTTCTGACTTCTGTTCCCTCAAATGATGTTGTCGTTTCCATCCCCTTTAAGTTGTAGTTGCAGGTGGCGTGAATTATTGTGGTCATCATTATATTTTGCCATTTAACATCATTAGATGAAGACACACAATAAATATTTGTGTCCACTCTTTCATTCATTTGTATGACAAAAGAAAAAATGACAATTTGCCCTATGCCAAGTGACCAATTTTTAAAACAGCTTTTCGCTTCACTCTCTCCCTTTTATATCATTATACAGTACATATCCATGTTGGGGTGGGATGGGGAAGAGAGGAGGAGACCCTTTGCCCTTATTGACAGCGTATCATTACCGAATAAGTTTATCCAAGCAGACACTTATCAATTGTCACATTGCATCTGCTACTTTGTATGCAAATCTGACAAATTGTATTAAATTAACCAGCAAAAACATCTTAAACTTTTACTGCAGAAATGGAACAATATTTTATGGAAATTTATTACCATTTGCGTATAGTATGCGCGTTAGGTCGTATACAATGATTACTCCAAATAAAAACTTTCGAAGAGGAACAATGCCATTTTTAAGACCACCCATTAAAGATGACAATAGGCGCAATACACGTCACTTTGCTTACTGAAATATCGCAATACAGTATTTGTTTTCAATTTTAATCTGAATTATTTGTATGTGAAATCTAAAATTGTTCAATGATCACATTTAAATGTGTATGGTGTGAAATGCTGCATTTATTTCAAAGAAGTTTGTATTTATGTTGGAATGTTTCATTTTTTATTGAAAATTTGCAATAGAATGATGAATATTTTTTCAAAATTTGTATCTATGTATGCAATTACAAATTTGTGTTTATCAATTTTTTTTATCCTTTAATAGTTAAATACTGTCCCAATATTGGTAACCATTAATCTTAACAAAGTATCGACGTATTTGATTGAGTTGAAAAATGAATGCTGTTAGGCTTTTGAGGAACCTCAGCACCTGTAAGGTTAGATGTGTAGGTCAACGTAAATGAGTCATGACATAACAGCATTCCACCAACACATTAATATGCATAAGACAGAGAGAAATTGCTTCTCAACCTTTGTGTAATAGACACCAAACACATCTCAAATAATAAACAAATAGTTAAGAGTTTGAAGAAGTGGAAAAATGTTGAGAGAGATTTAATAAATAGTTGAGAGGATTAATATAACAAAAGAGAAAATTTATTTTTTAAACATTTGACATCTTTTTTTTTTTCTTAGTAATAGTAAACACCGCCTATTTAACTCAAAATACATGACACGTTTAAAAAAAATTTCCCTCAATTGGGTGTGGACTTTTGGCTAAATCTTCATCATCTTTTTATAATCATCTCTCAATTATTGAAACTTAAAGCTGACAACCGTAAAATAACAAAACTTACTTTGACAGGCAAAACTATAAATTTATTTTTTTTAATAAGACTTGTTGCCTGGACACAGTGTTTACCTAAAAAAAATTATACTATAGTTAAGTCGACTAAATTTGCCATTTTTTAACCAATTACTAATTAATTAAACTGAGACAGTTTTCAAATATAAAAAAGAAGTGCCAAATCAAAATAATAAAATCAACGTTTTGAGTGATGAATATTTAAATATGTCAATCAGAGTATGTGTGTGTTATTTGTAAGTAGATAAATTTAATGTTGATTTTATATTGTGTTTAATTTTGTTAATTTCAAACATCAACTTATCTTTATTTAAGAGATAAGAATTTTTTTAGTCGGCTTTTCTTAAAAGTTTAGCTAATATTTTGTATATGTAAACCGTCTTTAACTATGTTGTCACGATGTATCCATCCATCTTGTGTGTCTTTTTTTTATTTAAAAAAAAGGCCATCTAAAAAGTTTCTCCTGAGCTTAAGAAAAGGAGAAAATAGATGAGAAGAAGCCGCTTTGTCGATCACTATCTTTTTGCTATATAATATAATACACGTCGAAAAAAAATAAATATACAAGGTACGTACAATTGTGTTGTATACGTACAGTATATACGAAGACTAGTAAACATACACAGCCATTTTGGACATTAATACAGACTGATAAGTCCATGTGATGTTGCAGCTGTGCTCGAGTCACGTCCATATTAGTTAAAACTTCATTTTTAAAATAATAATAAAAAACATAAATACACATGCGGATACTTAATTTTGTTTAACATTATCAACACATCACATCTTTTACAAATAAAATATAAGGACTTATATTTTAATAAAACAAATTAAAAATGCTGTTTAAGCATTAGTCAAAAAACATAGCTATCAAAATTGGGCATTTTTAGTACAATTAACTAATTTTTGCAGTTTCTTAATTAACCAATGTACAACATGAATGTTAAAGTAAATACCTTAAATTACTAATAAAGCATCATTAATTAATAAGAAAAATGGCTGCCAGATTCTCAAACATAAATACTATTTTAAATTAATTCAAATAATTAAGAACCTCAAATGAAGTCTCGTGCTTTAGAGCCTCGAGCCATAGGGTTGACAACCCCTCTAAAATTTGCAGCAATAGTTAACTGTCTTTAAGATTAACTTGAATGCAATTTTGTTGTGTTTTCATAATGCTTTCGACTAAGTTATGTAAAGAAGGATTTAGTAAAATAGCAAAATAGATGTATGGCATATTGGAATTGAATAAGAAGAAAAAAAAGTGTTGTTGACAGTTGATGGATAGACCAACAACGCCTCTTTCTATGCTTATAATTGAATTACAAGTTATGTTAGAGGAGGAGTAATAGGGTTTATGACAAGGAGTGAAGAAGTAAAAAAAATACAGTATAAGATAAACAAATACGCTACAATATAAGTTTAAGAATAAAAACAACGTATTTGCTTCATTTTCAAACATAATCACGTTTTCAAATTTAATTGCTAAAATTCATCCTCTTTTAAAAAATTACAAATATTATGTTTTACGTGAAAAAAATATTGGTTTTTTTCTGGTTTGTTGACTGCTGTGTTTTGATTTTAATCCCTAATATTTTTACAATGAGGGGTGTGTCATCTATACCCTGTACAAACTGTCATCATCTCTCAATAATGTTTGACTGACATTTCGTAAGCTTATGAACTAATGGAAAGTGACACATTGAGAATTCAACTGGGGCTCTGCTTTTTGTTTATTATAACATGATAAAATATTAAGGTCACAGAAAAAACATTGCCTAATCTAAAGTTTTCAACTTAAAGTAAACAACAAAATTACAGCATTTTAGTACGATTGGCCAGTGCACTTCATGTATTAGCAATACATTTATATTCAAGTTTTTATTTCAGAACTTATGGTTTTTTTTAATTATTTTGATAAATTGATTAATTAATAGTTAAATTTAAAAAGCTTGTCTCATAAATTCGCTCGCTTTTTTCCATAAACCACATTGATTAAAAGCGAACGAACTTACGAGTAGCGTTGTAAGCTAATGAGCTGTAATGTAAAATAATATTTAAAAAACGAGATTAAGATGTTTAATTGTATAATAGATGTTGAATTTTTTAAAAACAATAACCTTATCGAATATGTGAGCTGTGTATAAAGTAAGTTTATGTGTCTTTATGGGTGAAGTGCACCTGCATGTAATTTATGTAGACAACATTTGAAAGTGAATGACGTCTGCAACCAAAACACACCTGCGCATAAGACTAAAAGAGTCAAACTGAAAACAGTCTATAAAAAATGTTATTTAATGTCAAAAATGAAGAATTAAACTAAAGTAGTCTTTATTGTTGTTTTTGGTCAGTTGTAAAAATAAAAAAGGCTGAGCAATGAATCAGAGAGCTTAAGAGAATTTTAAAAAATAATCATTGCATGTGATGAGGACTTTACTTAAATGTAAGCCTCTTAACTTCATTTAAATACACATTTATGTTAATATCATACAGTGAAAACATGACAACCATATTACATTATGCATTGTATAACAATGGCCTTTGATCAAGCGAAAAGATATTTTTATAATTTTATAAATGGATTGACGGCTATTATATTCAAACTTGTTATCTGTTTATGGAATTTGGAAATTTGGTAAATGTCTAAACCGCTCATTTATACAGTGTAGCTTTTCCTATTTTTGTTATAAAGCTCACGCTTAGTCATCTGTGACAAGTTCACGCGAACCATTGATTGAGAACAGTGCCAACAACATCAATTAGTGCACTGCAATCAAAAAGTAGATGTGCAAATAAACCGAACAGTGCCCTAATTATGCACTATATTGCACAGTTACTTCTTTAGCCACAATAACCAAGATTTATCAACATTTGGGTTGTTACCCACCGATTAAACAAGTTCAAAAAAACTAATATAAAAAATACAATGCGTTTTAACAGCAGAGAAACTATGATTTGCAGTGCAGTAGTAGTATTTTGAAATTTGAAGTACTGTAGGTCTTAATTTATAACCAACAAAGTCAAACATTTTACCTTTTTAAAGTCTTTATGAAAACAAGTTTGAGTCTCATTAAGCCGGGGAAAGTATCAAAGTGTCAATGTTTAAAAATAACCAGTAGCTAAAACACGGTTTGTTTTAAATTCTTTTGAGGGTAAGAGTAAGGTGGATAAGACGAGGGAAAGAAAATGTTTTTGTTTGGTTTTATTACCTGAAAGACCGCAGTTAACAACAACCACTGTTTGTCACCAGACAAATAATAATAATAAAAAAAAACAGATATATTTTACGAGTGTAAGCTTTCAAAGAAGCAATAGTTAAGCCAAAATGTCGGTACTTTTTTATTTCTTTTTTTTTCTTCTTCTTCGTTTTGGTCATTTTTGGTTTCGACCATCTACTTTGAAAGATTTAATTGGCTTTTGCTAAAATATACTCTTTACAAATAGTCATGTACTAGTCCAAGCCGACTTCACCATAATTCATGTAAATCCTGATTATCACTCAAGATAAAAGACGAAAAAAATCCTTGTTTACAAAAAGAATTTTTTAAAAAGTTTTACGATGCCCCTTTAAAAGACACTGAAATGACAGTTTTGTTTACAAACATCAAACCAACTAAAATGTGAAACTTTTTTATGTCACTTTGTGTTGGTTAAAATTGTTTTTTGTGGATACATGAGATAATTAAATCAGAAATTAGGAATGAACATCTTTATCTAATAAATTTAATTTCGATGGCATTTAGAATTTTTAATTTAATAAAACGAATAATGTAAACATTAATTTATACAAAACTTTGAGTAAATCGCGTTTTAAGTAAATACATGAAAGTTTATTTAAGATATATAAAAGAAACACTTAGTAAAAATGTGAAAAATGTAAACATATTTGTAGTAAATAATGAATGACAGAATAATTTAAAAAATCTGAAGAATTTCATAGCTAGTTTGTCCATTTCTAAAAACATGAAGACCCCCTACTTTTTCCACTCAAAAACAAGTATTTAATTAATAATTACAATGTATAAGGAAGAAACTTGCCAGTGGCCAGTCAAACAAATTTTAAAGTGACATTTAATTAAAACTTCTCAATTTGACTGTCTTTTGCAATGGCAAGTGCATTAGTTTAGTACAGTACAGTATATGGCTAAGGTCAAGGTATTAATATGGTGTAAAAAAAGAGAGTGAATGGCTGCACAAAGTTTTCAGTTACATTGAAAATAAATCATTGTATTTTCAGAAGAGAAACTCATAGAGAGAGGTGGGGTGGTGGTGGGAGGGCCAGGGCAACCCAGTGAGAGAAGTTTCAATTTCTTATTAGTTTCTGTCCACAAAAAAGGAAACCGTTTCATGTCTTTTAAGCTTTGAAGTTCGGATTTTACACTCCATCCCATGTCTCCTGCTGACAACCTAATCAAGAGGCTATTGTCATTCTCATAATACCACAACTGCAACTAATGTTTACATGTTACACATTGCAAATAAATACAAGTATGGTAGGATAGAAAGAGAAATGTTTAAAAATACATTCAAAGTCTTTTTTTATTTTACATCTTTCGGAGGTTTTAACTCCCTGGTAAGTATACAGCTGCCCATTTTGTGCACTTTGACATTTATGCCCTCCCAAAGATAATCCTCCAAATACCAACACACACGTACCTTGCTTTTTACACCCCACAAATGAAGAAGAAGAAAAAAAAAAAGGTTAAATAAAGTGGTACTGCCAGTAATTGAGTCTTAATTCAGTTGTCAATAATTATCCAAGCAATTTAAAAGTAAGAAATGAATTCCTGTGGATTTGAAGAGCTGACAATCTATAATCGCAATCGGTCTTTTCTGAAATTGGAGAAAACATAATAATTATTAAAAATCGAACAGTAGTTAAAACACTAAAAATGTCAATAAAATAAAATTTAACTTTCCAAAACAACAAAACGGATTAAGGAAATTTATTAAATGAAGTTTAAAAGCAGAAGTCTAAAATACTAAGAAAATATTAGCGATAGTTAAATTGTACGTAAAGTTATTAAGTACAAAGCAAATCTAATTGGACATTGTCATATAAAACGAGTATAAGCGTCATTTAAATATTTTCACTGTATATCCAATGTAAAATCGGTGTACACTTAACGAAATACTGTATTCCAAAATTGTACTTGGATCAATTTTGTCACTAATTTACGATTGCAAGCAAAAACCTAAATACGCAATTTTAAGTCGACCAAATTTTAATAACTAATTTTAGATACCAACTACCCAATTGGCCGTGGATAATTACAATTCTCAATCTTTATTATTTTCGACATTTTGGAATTTAGTTATTTGATTGATGATCAAGTGCCAATTTAAAGAACAAGCAGCTACTGTACAGTATGTGACATAACATTTATCTTTAAACCCCTTTTTCAGAGTCGGTCCTAACTCTAACTATAGTACCCTCCAAATCCATTGTCCTGCTAAAACCCCCAAAAAATGAGTGTAGGTACAAGTTTACAAATCCTCATGGAACCAGCATCAAAGTCGGTAAATATTGTACGTATCACACAAAGTGGTTTTCTGAAATTGTTTCAACAAAAAACATTATGTCTTTACTTTTCCTCTCCATTCAAAAGCAGCCATGTTGAATAAAGTTGACCAGCCATGTTGAGCAGTTAGCCATGTTGAACAACATTCTAATTTTCATTGGTTAAAAAGTAGGGGAAGTCATTTTCAATATTTCAATTGTAACATGTCTCTCTCACAAGCCCTAAATTTGACGCTGATTTTAAATGAACCTTACAAACATCATACATATGAAGCTGTTATTTTTCTTTTCAATAGAACACAACACAGTGTGGTATAGTGTGAGGTTCATTGCATTTTCTCAATAGCCATTTTGCCTTGATACTTTTGAAATGGGCAAATGGTATTCATTGAGGGGAGTGAGAGGGGAAATAACAAATGACAATGATCATGTACAACAGTTTGCTTTTTATTTCACATGGCGCCATACGACCATAGCTGTTTCACTGTTTGTCCATCTTGTCATAGGTAACTTATACTCTGCTACTACTCACATTGCTACTTTGCCAATATTTTACTAACAAATAAACTTGTCAAATTCTCAGATTTTATAGACAAAGTCCAAAAATGACACTAACTGTATTTTCTAGTACAGTATAGTACTTGATTCTTGCAAACATTTGTCATTCTACAGTAGTTTAGGTACCATTGATGATCAAGAGACTAATTTGTCATTCTAAGATCTAAATTTTAGATTCCCAGTTGCTAAACTAGATATAAGAGTAAATTAAGAAGCAACATTTGTCAGTGAATGTTGAGTAACAGGAACAGTCACACTGAGTACAAGCTGCTTTTTACACTGTAATTAATAATTGTAATTCCAGTAAAATTTATTAAGGACATTAGTTAAGAACTTAAGACCGATGTTTTCGTTAATGCTGCCGCCGCTTTTGAACTAATCACAGCAGGCATCTTCACCACTTTCTCCCTAACGTCCTCCAGGCATTCACCTACTGTAACATTATAGTAATCGTATACTATAGCAGCTGGTGCCCTGATTAGCAACAAAAAGCGGCAAAATAACACTCTCAGAGCTTAGTTCATGGAGTCGTGACTCCATAGGTGAAGAGTAGTGTAACGAATACCAAAAGTAATAAAAAAAATAGTAATACAAAAAAAAATATCGATTCAAATCTTCTTAGAAAAATCAAAATACTGTACTTTAATTCGATTACTGTCATTTTGCAATCGCTATAAAACATCATTTTTTTGTTTAATTATGATCATTTAAGTTATAGTTACTTGACAACCAGTTGTGCAAATACGGTACTGCTTTTAACCATTTTAGCATTTTGCTCGTCTAATGATTGTGGCACTAGTTTAGGTCACTTGTGACTTGAATACTAGGTTTATGAATTTGACACTGGTTTTGGCGAATTGAGTAATAGTTATGCGAGTTTAGTATTGATTTTAATGGCTGAAATACTAGTATTGTAAGTTTGTTTCTGGAATTTTGGTAATCTGAATATCCAGTCTAGATTTTTGCTTACTAACAATGTAACTTATACTGCGAATGTCAGATTTGCTTGTTTTTCATTTTTGTGCAATTTAACGAATGGATAAATTTGCGTATTCAAAATATAAAGTACCTGTTTTTGAGTATTCAACTGCAGTAGCTACTGTATCTTGTAAACTACAGTAACAGTTGTATCTTGTAATTCAATAAATTTACCGGACCACATTTCTTAATAATGCACCATATTGTTTTTTTGTTGCGAAAGTTTTATTTTGCAACTGTTTTTTTTCCAATAAGTAAAGCAAAAATGCTTTGTTATTTAGGGCCTATGCAATCTGATATAAAAACGGTAAAATTTGTCTTAAGGGTGTAAAACTAGTAAACTTTTCATCGAAGTTGACACTTAATATCTTCCTCTCTTTTTTTATATATATATTATATTTTATTTAGATTTGCAAATAGTAAAAGTTGTATTGAAACATATAAAAATTCTGGCTTCAGGCACTTCATGTGACCTTTCAGCTCCATTTACACAAAAGAGTACAAAATGGATACACAGAGTGAACAATAACAAAACCACTCCTTCAAACAAGATAAATATAAAAATGGATGTGTTGCGATGAGACCAAACTCAACCGATAAGTCTTTCTAAATATTAGGTGACAGCCACAATCAGGACATTCAGTGCAAATAATCAAATGTGATTGGAAAAATAAAAAGGGGAAGGTGGAATAATTCAACACCTGTTGCACAAACAGGCTCATGAATCGGTTGTTATTTGATCAACTATGCAAATTATAAACAACAAAAACTTTATTATCAAAAACTTTTCAATGACTTTCTTAGAGCTTATCAAATAACCATAACTTGCTATCTTATTTAAAGGTAAATCTTCTCAAGTTTAAAAAAAAGCTGCCCCTGTAAGATGTTTTGTTGGTTTCGATTTTGCAGTACTGAATAATAAATTTAATAAAAATAAAAAGTGTACTGTATATACTGTGTCAGTATTTTATTTAATTAAATTAAACATGATAAAGAGTTGAAAATGATAAATTGAGTAATTATTATGAAAAGTGGATGTGATGGTAAATATTAAGCTACATTTTAGATGGGTGGGTTGAGGAGGGGGAAATAATAGAAGATGATTTTGATGTATAGGAGCTTGAAAGCAATTTTCTATCATCATAATAATAGCAGCGAGTGTGTATGGCGTCCTATCAAACGCTTGTTTCTGTCATTTATAATAATTTGGCTGTTCAAGTATGAAGGATTTCGGAATGGGTGATAACAATGGCTTATGTCACCCAGTCTTTTTCCAAAGACATTTCCATCCTAAATTGAGGGGCTGTTGAAACACAGTGTCACGTGGCAACTCATAATGAACTCACTTCTCGACAGTATACTACATTTATATTTTTTTTTATTTTTATTTCGATGTCTCATATTTGCAAATGTTTACATAGACAAACACTATACCCTTTATATTTTTTATTTTATTTATTTTTTTCGTTGACATACACTGTATGCGATATAAATTCATAATAATTATGATAAGGAAATTTGATATGTTTATGTTTAAAAGAGAAATAAGTTTCTCTCTTGTCACTCTTATTATTATTAGTTTTGTTTCAATATCAAACTGCTATTTTAGTCATTAAAACTGGTCCTATAACTAAACACTGTAATTTCGAAAGTAGTGTAGTAGAAAGTCTAATTTAAATTAGCAAAATCGCGTTTAAAATTCAGTAAAGTATCACAAAAAATGACTGTCTTGAAAGTCACTTAAATAAGCCAAATTAGAATTCAAGATGTATTAGTCACTGAAATGCAGTAGGAGTAACTCAGCTGCAATAATAGCTATTACTGAAAACAGTTAACGATTAAAGGGGGATGAACAAAGTATTTCCTTTAAACAAATGCAACAAAATATAATGACAATAAGATTTAAAATTTAGATGTTTAAATAAACGCAAAAATGATCCTAATAAATGCAAACACGACCACTTGAGTAATCATAAATGTCTTTGAGGAAATAATCTTTTAAAATTAGATGCTATATTTAAAGTCTTTGCAAATAAAACTGTCATCGATTTTAGTATGTGCTATTATAAACAAAGTAACAATGTTATGAAACATGATTTCGACTTTGTGAAAATGTTTATCAATTGTCCCAAAATATACAAAGCTGACATTTTGATTGCTTCAATTTTCGAATTAAATTATACATAAAATACGTGGAAGAAGTGATTTGTGTATGATTACATAGAGGCAATCTGAGCTCCTGTGTGACATGTGGCTCCCCCACCCACCCATCCCCCCAGTTCTAGACTATTTTGCCACCATCAAAATAACATAATGACACATCGTCTCTGCATCTTTTTATGTACAAATGTCGAATGACAAATGATATTTCCACCAGATTGAACAACCACAATTTTTAATGGTCCCATTTACATCTCCCGTTAGATAAAGGGGCATCAAATGTCCCTTATGCATCTCCCCCATAACAGGATGCAATTGGTCCAACACATTAAGGCCTATCGATAAAAGTCCACACAAAACTCAATTATTCAATCAACAATTTCTTATGTATTTACTGTCATTTAATGGGGATTTATTCAATCGGTTGCCATTTTTTTTTCGGTTTGGCCTTTTATGGAAACTTGAAAAGTTTCTGAACGTTTTGAACGCGTAACACTTCCTGTTATAAACATTTTGGCCAATTTTTTTGTACTTTTTCTAACGTTTATGTTTAGACTTTTAGTACAATTTTTGTGTATGCTTAATCCCAAAAGAAAATTTAAAATAATTGCTAAATTTCAACAGGTGCTAATTCATTAGAATGGAAGTTGTTGAAACTCGTTAATGATTAGTATAATAGTAACATAAAAGCCTGAATTACGACATAAAAACTTAAAAAATTGTCAAACATTGTGTCAGAAAATTCAAAACTTAGATATAAAAAAATTAGCCTAAGGGATTAATAACCCATCATTCATTTCAGCTTATCAATTCAATATCCATTAAAAACGAAGAGAAAAAACTTCAGATAGACTTCCAGCTGAGTTTGAATTTTTTTTCAAAAGTTACGCCCATTTCATGAAAGCTCATAATCATGCCAAAATAATATTAAGACAACTTTTTACTTTTTAACCATAAAAACAGATTAAGGCACAACAGTCAAACACATTTCTATACACGCAAAAAAGATACGATTACTTACTCCCTTTCTGATTATTACATGATTTTATTTTTTTAAATTTTATTAAATTTTTTACTTTTATTTAATGGCTGATAAAAATGTATCTAAATAACAATTGACTCTCCTGCCGAGATATTTTAATTGGAATTTTTGCCAAGTCTATTAGCATCAATGTATTTGTTAGATTTGGATTGGAGGTCAGAGGTCATTCATACATATACAGTTAAATGTAAGAATGAAAGAAGCAGGTGTGAGCCACAAGAGGTCACCCCCCTCCACATTTACAGCCATAAAATTCTAATTTTATAAACCATAAAAAATAGGCTTTAGGACTAAGTAGTAAATACGAGCTTTCTTAACTTATTTTCACTGCCAAATTAGCCATTTGTTAAAAACTGTCAACAAATTAGCTCAAAATATTTTAATCTTTAAACAAAATTTGCATATAATTTACATCAGGTGTTAAGCTGGTTTTACATTATTGTGAGGATAATGATTAAAACCTTACATGATTAATCACTGATATCCTTTAATTAATGTGTTACAAAATCAACGAGACCCATTATCATAGACTTCTTCTATTACTCTAATTAATCAATAAGTCCAGACGGAGCAATTCCGGTTTCAGTAGCACAAAAGTGATTGTACAGATATTCTTTTTATCGTACGACCATATTAAATTTAATTAGATTATAAAGCCAGATACTGTATATTTTTTTGTGTGAACTTTTTAATGGCAATCCATTTTCAATGAGGAGAAAAAAGATAAAAAATGAAAAGCAGTTAAGATAATAAAAGTGAGAAACGTTTTTTTTAGCTTTAGTTATAATTGGCTGCTGCTCTGTTCAAATGTTTATCAGCTAATATTTATATTACACACTAATGGAAATAATAATAATAATTATTAACTCTTGATACATTACGTCTACTATTAAACACATTCCAGTTTGATATTAGGTGGTGGGGTGTGAAAATACAATAATAAGTTAATAATTATATTTTTTATAGTTTAATAGTTTTAGTTACTTTAGCACATTGAACAGCTTGAAAAATACCAAAGCAGTGTAATTAAAATTTATCAATATTTTCATGTTATTGGGTTATAAAATGTCAATGACAGGCCAATGTTGTCATTAGTATATAAGTAAAAAAATCATCTAGATATAAAATGTCTCCCATTCATAAATAAATACACTTATTAAAATCACAAAATTAATAAAAAATAATTCATGTAAAAAAAGGCAAAAATTGGAAAAATTTAAATTACTGGTAAATAAAATTATCAACAATTTAACAAATCTGAAGTACAGTACATTTCTTTTATTGTGAATTATAAGACTTGGCATTTTACAATCTGCTTAGCATAATTGTAGTTGAATGTTTACATAACAAAGCAGCAGACCAGCTAAATAATAATCTTAGCAACAACTTCAGTCGTATAAATAATAATAAAAAAATATCATGTTATTGTTTAGAGTATATTTTATGTCTAAATAAAAGAGACAGGAAAAATTCTCCAATTAATGTATTTACAGGAAATGTTTTTTCATCTTGTTATTTATTTATGTGGATTAAGAAAAATATTTATTGGTTAGTCTTTCTTCTTTTATCTTTACGATTTGAGTTAATAATTCTGATGGCAACAAGTGATTGGCTGATGAAAACCACTTAAAAAGCTTAACCATTATCAAGCGCATTCGTTTCAATCGGTTTGTCTATTCCAACTTTTTTTTTTTTGCTATTACTAATTTATTTCACGCCTGATGGTGTTTCCAGGCATATCTTTATAATAGCCATAGCTGCCCGTTAAGATAGAAAGAAAAGTGAGAAGAAACCTCTAAAACAATATCTAAAAATTTTGTTATAAATTATTTTTATAGTTCTTGCTTTTTTTGATCACATTTTTTGATAAACTTTTTATTGCAAGTTCAAATTCGAAACATGTTTTCCATTTAAATTTTAAAGCAACAAATAAAAAATACAATTTTAATTAATAAATATCTAACTGAAATTTCTATGTGGGTTAAATTTATCATAAAAATATATTTATGCAGTTCTCCGTCTGATTTGCCACTCAGATTAACATGATTAGTGGAAATGAATGGAAATTCCAAAACAAAAAAATTACAAGTACCTACTTTAGTACAGTATTAATTAGACTGATTTACCACTAAAATGTTAATTGACCGTGCTGCAAGTTAAAATTACCTCCGAATTTAATTGTTGGTCCGAATACAACTAAATAGATAACTTAAGATGACATACTGTACTGTCATTAGACAAATAAGAGTCATTCTTTTGAGTCATATTTTTGAGTAATTGACAGTTCTACGCATGGGTGGCTCAGGTCCCACAGTCCCACTCCAGTCATCACTAATTATACCAACGTATTTTGCCACCCTAACTTCTTTTATTGTTTAAAATTGAAAGGTTGAGTTTAAATTTTAAAGGTGTGCCGATACTATACTGTCACTGTAACAGTATGTACAATGCTCCAATACCTAGATAACACCATTTTTGTGAATGGCTGCACAATAAGAGTTTCTCAAAGTTGGTTTCTGACTAAAATGTCATTGTACAAAATATTGTAGAAAAAAGATCAGTCAAGTGGAAGAGGGGTAGACCCCTCAATTTTGAACTTGCAAGATCATTAAGAAGGAGGAGTGGACTGATGAGTGCAACTTTATCACTCACTTTAAAATTTATGATTAATTTAGAAGCTTTTTCTTCTCGAAACACAAATTGTAAGCAAGTTCTTCTAGTTCCAATTACCAAAATGTTGAAAATCAAATTTAGCTGGTAGAAATTATACATTCTACAGTGAAATACACTTGTTACTTAAAATGTTACTGGCTTTACAATGACCAGTACATGTATAAGAATATTGGGAACAGTATAGTCCTTGAATTTTCATTATAATAACGGCTTAAATTATGCTCGTACTAGGCCAAGCATTATTTGTGGTAAATATAAAGAAAGATATCAGACTTTAGTTTCAAATAATATACATATACAGTTTTTAATAAAGAATAAATTAGCGGAAAATTTCACCATTGTCCATGAACTACTGCTAAATTTCCTTGAACAGCCATATCACCTATAAACTAATTTATCTTTCATATTTAGTTTTCTCATGAAAAATGTACTAAAAATGTGAGTAATATGACTTAAGTGTTGAATAAATAAACTAAATGTGATGAAAATGTCGCTAAAATACCTCAAATATTTTAGACAACGTCTCTCACATTCACAAATTGTTTCCTGGAACTGAACGATTTCCAATTGCATTAGCAACACTGTTTACCCAACAAGAGTTTTTGTTTAAGGAAACTGCCGTCATTCTTAGCTATTGAAACATCAACTAGTCATTATAGGTGTTTTGTATCTTTGGGAATTTATCCAATAATGAAAAAAGCAGTTGAGACAGACACCATGCAGTGTTGACATGAAAAAGCCAGCTCAGCTGCCATCCAATGTTATTAAGGGTGGAGTTAAACTTCCCCTCCCCCCACATACAAAAATGTTAATGATTAATATTACACCGGCTGTTGATTGATACTTTGCAAAAACTTTTCATTTATTTATTCAAACTTTTGCCACAAAAAAACAACCTAATGGCATGGCAACTGACAAATATGAAAAATAAAAACAAAAAACATTTTCAAATTAATGACATTTGGTGTGGTTTTTTTTATTTATTACAAACTATGTACAATTAAGTGGTTCAATTAATACTACAAACTTTGGTCAAAGAACATTTTATACAACGTATTTCACTTAACCTTTTTCATATTAAAACGCCATGCATTTCCAATACACTTGTAATAAAACTATCTAGAGCATTTCTATTCTTCACTTAGCACTTTTTTCAACTTCAACGCTATGCGTTTCAAACACAGTAGACGTGAAAAACAGATTAAGTCACAGTCAATGATTCTTGTTGTTGTTTGTTTTGTTAATTGTTAATTAGAGAGTTTGTCTTTGGTTTCAACTACTTAAATAATGAAATAAAAGCGTTTGTAGTGTAGGTTGATGTAAAACCGGTTTGAAATCAATCTTTCAACGACCCACTATTTTATTTACAGTAAAAAAAAAACAACACTGAATGGCTTTATGTGTTAAGATGTTATAAAAGATATGCCATTAGTATGTTTTGGTCGTTTAGTCATTCACACCTGCCTCTCAATGTGTAAACTCTACAGTGACTGAGCAAAATATTAGGTAACACTTACTGTAGATGGCTAATACAGTACCATTATTACTGAAACTTCAATAGAAATTAAGAAAATAATAAGAAATTCGTTTTAATTGACCAAATGTATCATTTTGGTCATTTATCAAATTAAGCTGCTCAATTAAAAATCAAAGGTGATAAGCTTAGTAAACTAAATTAGTCACCACAATTAATTAACCAATTGCACTATTGTTAATTTAGCCATTATTTGAATTTTTAGAATTCATGCAATTGGTACTAATTTACTAAATTAGCCAATGAAATAACCACTAAAACGAATAAAAGGGGATTTATTTGGCCAATGTTTCACTGTCACTCTTAACTCTTATATCAGCAAATGTTAATTAATAAAAATTAATCCCTCGAACCAAATGATACACTGTGAAAGGTCAAAGGTCCACTGCAAACTACAACCTTGTGCATTATTATAATCAACATAACTATTTAAATAATAAAAGAAAATTTCGGTCAAGGCTCGACTGACATGCAATTGCATTAAATATTTCAGCGTTTGTAATTTAGGTCCTAATTGGCTAAATTAATAAATTCCATTTGAAATTAAATAATAAAAGTACAGTATAAGTGTTAGGCTTATTTAACCTATTATGCTGTATTACAGCGCGTTATTAGTTGCTTTCGTTTCAGCCAACATATTGTCTCAATAGGCTTAATAACAATGGCCCAACAGCCTAATTTTATCATTAAACGATAATTAGGCTGGCTTGGTCATTCAAGTCCTTGTTTGATTCAACTAGAGTCAGTTATAAGTGTTCCAGGCCCAGCCGGAAGTTGTAAGTGGTAATTTAAAGGCCTAACTTCACTGCTTAGTCTCTGTTGTTGCAAAAATGGTTGAAAATGACGACCAATATTCGAAAATGATAAACTTCCGGTGTATATGTGGGGATTAAACTGCTCAAAATGAGGTAGTACTGGGATAGATGATACCGGTACCGGAAGTGTCTGTTGGAGATTAAAAACGTTGTTGCCTTTACAGTGAACAAATGGTGAATTTACATGATTGAAATTGTGAGCAACAAACGGCTCTGTCGAAGTAGGTGTTGCTGTTGTCGTTGTTGGAGGTCGTTGCATGGCGTATAATGAGGATAAATGGGGAACTGGCCATAAGATGGCGTTGGGATGGTGGCTATGTAGAGATGATGGGTGGCTCACATGCATTTTATTCAAATGATAATTGTTTAACATGTTGGAGTAACCCACTGCCGCGAATGAACGCTTGAATGCGGCTAAACGATTACGATTGGCAGCCGTCGAACGCCGCTTCAATTTACCCGTTGTCCCACCGATAAAAACGTCGTTTGAACTGGGATCTAGCATCCAGTAATTTCCTTTTCCGGGATCATCGTAATGACGGGGAACTTTCACAAAACACTTATTTAATGACAGGTTATGTCTGAAAATGCAAAAGAAAATCACTTTAATAAGCTTATTATGATGCTTAAAAGATATAATAATAATAATTTAAAAAGTTGTAAACACCAAGACCTAAAGTAATATGTACAATATTTCTAATAACTTTTATTTTAATAAAAACTAGTTACTGTACTTTTTACTTACGGTATATTATTTCAACTAATTAAATATTCCATTAAACACTATGAACTTTGACCTACAAATAAGCAACTTTTTTATGTTTAGACTTTAGATTTTAAGCAATTATCTAAATAAGTTCCATGTACTACCGACTTAATGGCTAAAGTGTGCCAATACTGTACACTACAGAATAGCAGCTGCATAAGCTTTAAAATAATTGCTAAATTAGCTTGTGCTTGTTCAATTAAATAAGCCTAAGTTATGCCACGTAGCATACGGTAATGTCAGTACAGTACTTAAAATTCAAGTACAGTGCATTACTGTATTTATGTAATCGTTCCTCTTTTAAATTTGTAAACAAGAGGAATTACTTAAAAATCAAAAAATGTACTATACTATTGGTTTGGGCTATAGTCATTTAGTTTTTACATTATTAATTGAAATTAATGCTTAAGTTAATTAGCTTAGTAATAAGTTGATTATTAGACAACAGCTGGCACAATAAAATTAATTGACTCTGTTATTTACATTCAAGCATATCTAATTACATTATGTCACTTTTACTTATGATGTATTGCTATTTGCTAATTCAGGAATTTTTATAGTGTTAAATATATTTTTAATCAACAAGTTAGATGTTACTAAACTAGTTATCTAATGGTCATGTTTAAAAAAAAAAACCAATAAACTCAAAAGCAAAGAAAACCTATAAAGTTACATGTTAAAACGTACCGATTATTGCACCAAGTACAGACATTAAAAGTTTTCTAAGATCTATTAGTTAAAAATAATGTTAAAATATAAGGTCCCAATAATGAAAATAAATAAAATACTGTACGATCTTAGTCGAAAAAGGGTCCGCATGCCTAGCTACAGTAGGTCACTTAAGTGTTCTGATAAGTATTCCCAATTTTAACAATAACTTTAATTACACAAGTCAAAAGCAACTGAAAATACAGTTTGTACATGTATAGGTCAAAGTTTGCATTACATAACGGTGTGGTCAACTGGTCTTCAACAGTTATTTGTCAGTAAATAATTTAAAAAAAATATGAGTACTTTATACAGTACTGTAGGTAAATAAATAAATATTGCGATTATAAACCTTCACATTTTAATTGGAAACTTTAGTAACTTAGCATATTTGGAAGTTAAAGGTTATATGATCAGCTCAGTTTACTTTCTTTTATGATCTCTTGCATAAAGTTAATGTCTACAACACACCATCTTACCGACCACTTCAAAGCAATTGAGCAAAAGTGCTTAAAAAAATGAGACAAATAATCATTGTAGATAATGAAATATAGTCTCAGTTCTTCATTGGCAACCATAGAATTATACTGTAGTCAGCAAGTGTACTGTAAGAGAGCTCGTACGTACAAATGTAAATTAATTTACCCTGTATTGTCTAGGTCTGGGTGTTCATCGAAAGTAAATGTAATAAGTGATATAAAGCGTGAAGTTAGCTTACCTTATACTGTTTTGCCATCCCTGCCTGTTGTCTCGGTAATAAGGAAAATTTTTCATGATATATTCATAAATGCCATTTAGGGTTAAACGTTTCTCCGGACTCTGTCTTATGGCCATCATAATTAATGCATTATAACTAAATGGTGGTTTCTCATTAGCTTTAGATTTTTCATCTTTTCCACTGTCTTTTTTATCTTCGTCTTCATTAGTTTTAACATCTTCATCATCAACTTCATCGTCGTCAGTTAAAATAGGCTGTTGCGAGATAGGCTTATCGCATGACGAGGAAGTGCAGTGCGATGACACCGACAAAACTTCATCATCTTCGGCATCAACCTCAACTTCATCCTCGCACTTTTCCACATTTTCCTTCAGCAAATTTTTAATTAAAAAAGCTGAATTTTCAGCAGTTCTAACAGTTATGTTGCTCATTGCTTTTAAATTTGTTAAATCCAGCGTGTGATGACTCTGATGATCCAGCATTGCAGGAACGATGTTAGGTACCGGTACAGTATTTTAGACAGACGAAATAGGACGTGGTGCACGATGACGGCAAATGGGAGAAAATGGCAAGTTGAGAGTAGGGGCTGGCACTGTCCCCGCCTTTCTCTCCACATCCCTCTCATCCCACTACAGCCACCCATTCAATTAACAGCCACACAATCGTTTTAGCTTTTTAAATTGACCCCTAATATGACTAAATAGATAGTAAGGCCATAAAGTAATGCTCTTATCACTTTTTAGGATTTTGCTACTGCGCATTTTAATGCTTTGTTGCTATTTTTGTCAAATTTTCAAGTTTTAAGGATTTTAAATCGGCCAATATAATTTATTGAACTAGTTTATTGACTTTTAACTTGTAAAGTGCTTAAGTTGACCCACAATTTTCAAACAAATTTACCTAAAGATAATTGGCATTACTGCAATTTCCAAATATACTGTCAGGCTGTTAAGTAATAAAATTAGTATTAAAAAAAAATAATTTTCACTAAGATGCTAAAATCTGATATAATTTTATACCAAAATCATCCAATGTCAATTTTCTAGTTTGTGATAAAATTTAAAAGTGCCACATAACTAAACTAGTGCCACAGGGCTAAACCATATGTAAATATTTTCGATTTAGCTACGATTTAGTCATTATTATTATGATGCATGTGTCTAATCTTAGACAACTTAATGTGTATAAAAATGAAATGCAGTTCTTACATTTACTAGTACAGTACTAGCCTTAAACCCAATGAAATTGTTTTTAAATGAGCTTCAGCAATAAATTTACATTTTTAAAACGAATTGAAAATGATCTAAAATAACTAAAGTTAAAGCCATCCTAAATGTGTATGAATAGCCTTGCTCGTGCAATATAGCACGAGCTAATGGCATTCCTAAATTAAGCATAGCAGCCTCATTTAGGTATCTAGTCATTAAGACCACATACCATCCTATTTTCACAATTGAGAGTTTAAATGAACTTTCTTTTTTCTTTCCCCCTTCAATAAAGTTTGATGTCTTCATGTGACAATCGCCCAGGGAGCGCCACTGGACACATTTTAGCTCATTTATAGCCCTACAGGCCCCCATGTAGGGGCCAATAAAAGAATAAAACTTGAATAAACTCGTTCAAATATTTTCAAACAAAACAACAAAAATAGTTAAAGTTGGTAGTGGTGAGCAAAGTTATTAAGCTGGGGAGCCAAACCAGTCAAAGGAAACAAACAAGTTTCGTGCCGTCTTTTGAGCAACGACTTTTTTACAAGGTGATAAATTAGAAATAAGACATTAACAGATGTCAAGGTATAACACATAATGGTTGATCTTTCCCCTAGGACACTTTAACCTGAAAAAAGAAAACTTAACCTTTGGATTTAAACACAAAAAAGTTGGCTCAATCATGTTTTAGCCACTAAAATCACCTTTTCAGACACTTTTTTTTTTTTGATTGAAAAGAATTTGTGTATCACTTTGTTTTGGTCAAAAATTTTAAATGAGTTTCACCTACTTAGGATTTTTTTTTGGACGGATCGCAGTTTCGGAGTGAACTTAGCATTAATTAGTAATAATTCGTATAATCCTAATTACTAATTAAATTCTTGATTTTCCTATAACGTTTAGCTTCAAATTTTACCGTGTTCATACTACAAATGATTAACCTTATAGACTACGATTTTCTTATAAGTAAAAGTGGTCACACAATTGGTTCCAAGATTACATCACATCAACCTAACCATTTGTCTACTTTCTATGTTACTACATTTTTAAAAATTCCATTAAGTGCCATTTTCCACTAAATTTGCCAATTTTAACTTTTGATGTGATAAGATTTTAGATCCGTAAACAGTTAAGTCAATATTTAGTTGCTTAATTAAGACCTAATCCACTTTAAACCAAATTCTAGCTCACTAAATCAGCAACTTTATGGCAATTGCACCAATTTAAACATTTTAAATGAGAGAAAAAGTCATTGCGGGAACATTTTAAAATAAGATAAACAAGCGATATGACTTGTTAAAATTGTCCCAAAGATAGCCGAACGACTAAATGTAATTGCACGATTTGACTAATGACCAAACTGGACCGCAAAAAATTCTTATTTTTAGCAGGGGGAAAAAGTTTAAATAAAGACATCGAAATGAAAAGTTGGACACTCCTACCTTTGCTGCAGGCAAAATCGGCTAATGGATTCTCTTTCAAAGCACCTGTTTCTATTTTCGATAAAAACCATTCATCCCCCACTACAAGGCTAGTCCAATTGTAATGCCTAAAAAGTGAAAAGATTAGTCAAAAAGTGTCGGAGCTTAGATTAATTGAAAATCAAGCAAGATTTTAACTTAAGCAGATTAGTTATTGAATAAGAAGAATTACGTGGGAGAGTCTATTTAGCACAATGCATGTACTATTTAGCTACTGTTTAACAAATTAGCATAAAAATAGGCAAAGGAAAAGGTGAAAAAAAGGTTGTCATAAAATGGGCAGCGACTATTTTTTCAGCTGATCAACAAATCCATAATCAGATAAATCAACCATGTCAAGGTTTTTTTTTTTAAATGTTAGGTATGTAATCTCTAAAATAAATACAGTATGTTTATAAATGTGTATATTGTATTGTGGCTACTTTTTTAGTCATACAGTTAAGTTCACGACCATCGAATCACGAAGATCACTGTAAAGTCATAAGGGAGTCTTCCATAAAGACAGCGGCATAAATTCTACGCCGTCAAATTTTCCAAACAGCTTACCGTAACCATATAAATTTACCATTTTTATTTTTTAATTGTAACCATTGTTTTATAAATAATAACTGAATGTAATTATTACGATTAAGATATAAAGTACATATCCTTATTTAGTAATTTCGTCAAAAAATGTTTTTGGTAGTCATTAAAAAAGTACGGCGTTTCACATAAAATCTTGCGGTAGCTGTTCGTAACGATTGTGGCAGAAAACTTTCATCGATACATAATTTTCAAATACTTTGTGACAGTTTATTTATTTTTGGCACGCACTTCTGAGCCATTTATCTAAATAATTTTTAACTGATGATCAATATATACATGTATATTTTTTTAAGAATACTAAATTTCCAAAAAAAAGTTGTAATTAATGACGCAGTGTTCAATATAGCATAAGACATAACATGGGGTGAATACAGAACTTCCGACGTCCATTTTCATTATCAAAAATTCTAGCAATAATTAAAAAATGCTAATTGGCATATTATAAGATTAACGTCCACTTTGCTTAAGTGGTGAAATTCCATAGTGCCACTAATCTCGGTAATTAAGTTAAAAATGGCACTGTAAACACCACTGCACAATGTTTACCTAAAGTGATGCGGTACCCTTTCGTAGCTGTAGCGGTATAAAATTGAAACCATCTAATTGACCCAATTTCATGCCTTTTATCGAAGCCTTATATTATTATGCAGTGACCTTATTCAGGTTTTTACTGTTTGATGACTCTGGAAAGCCTTCTATTCCCCTCAAAACCTTTTTTTCCCCATTGTTTACAAAATTCCAGACAGTTTGGCGCTCATAACCAAACACACTACAAATTTCCTGTTCCTCCTGTGAATTTATTTTTTCTCTAGAAAAACTCTTAAAATAAAAAGACGGGAAACTTGCTGTAGTTTTATTGACTGAATTAGAAGTTTGTGTGCAGTACAATGTACGTGCAAGTGCGATGCTTAATGGCATTTTAGTGACTTAATATGATTAGCTTGTTAGTTAATGAAATTGTCAAAGAAATTGTGTCAACAACAATTTCTACCGGAAACTTCAATTTAATTTCTAGCACAACATTGTTTTTATTACCAATCAACACAGCCACTGAGAGTGATTTGGTCAAATTGAGTTAAGATGGGCAAAAACATTGTTGTTTTTGTCGAGTGTATATTTCATAATCGAGTAAGACCGTCAACAAAATTGAGGTATTCATAAAGCGTCTTGTTGGCAAGTGGCAAGTTTCTAGAGGTCATTGAAGTTGACAATTGACATTGGATGACTATCTAGAGGTAATAAAAGAAATGGAGAGGTCTCAGTTCTTACTAAAGCAACATTGACTAGTTTATACCCACTGTACTGTATTTTTATTTTTAAATTCTCAACTTTAGAAAAACCCAAATCTAGAAAACCACAACTACACAATACAAAAATACAGTTACTTATTAACTATTCCTTCTCAAGTGATTAATTTCGATAGGTGGCACCACCAACACTCTATATCAAATTAAATGGAGTGTACCTGTCTATTAATAACAAATAAAAGTACCATAATTAACGCTATTTAAAATACCTAACATTAAAAATATCTAGTATTAATTTGGATTTTTTTTGATAATTCGATTATTTATCGCATTTAACATTGCTGGTAATTTATTGGGTAATTTTAGTAAGAGGTGGAGCCTAACAATTCGTACCTGCGAAAAATCATTTCAATTTTGAAGAGAAAAATATTGTTTTGAGATTTTTTTTTGCTGCTCAACTTTCTTAGAAAGCTTGCTAAGCGGTAAACGTATTTAAGTGATTAGAAATCAGTGAATGGTCAATAATTGAATGTGTTTGCAGAAAATAAGACTTGAATAGCACTGCGTAACGCGTCATAAGTAGTTGAAAGGGAAATTGGTTGTCAAGTGATGTTAATGCATCCAAAAGATTAATAGAGTTAGTGATTGGTGAAATGTTGACCAATCATAGTGTGGAATTAATATTACAAATGGATGTAAGATGATGCAATTAGCACAATTTTGCTTGATTAAGCGGTTTTCGAGTGCGCGCTAATATTCCTCATATAGTATCATTTAAGTTGTGACTAATAAGAAGTCATAATGTACAGCATTATATGGCCCTGTTTCTAAGCAAACTGACAATATCAATTAGATTAACAAGTAATAATTCTGTTTTCGTTTTCTTACTCATCTAATTCTACTTCAAATTCACTATTTTGTTTTTCAAAAACGTAAATTCATTTTAGAAAGTATAATTATTGCTAATAACATACATGACATTAGATTTAATGCTAATTTAGAAATAAAGTCAATTTAAGATGATGCGTCATTATAAAAATTTCTGATACATTCGATAACCATTAGAAATTAGTGAGAAATTCCAGGCACCATTTGGCCATACACAGTATATAGTTTTTTTTAACAGGGTCTTTCAAAACGACAGAAGTACAAATTTTATTTGTCAAACTCAAACTAGCTTTGGTTAATTCGCCGTCTTTATTGTAAGTTTTTCATAGGTGAAGCAAAAGATTGGTAACCCAGAGCGAATTTCATACAGTTAATTGAGCAGGTGTTAAATTTGATTAATTAAAAGCAACTTCAAAGTGCACCTACCACTTATGACTACAATGACACATTATGTATATCTAATTCCGGTGAATTAAACATAAATTTTCTTTCATTTTTTATTTATTATTATTATATATTTTTTTGTAAATGAAAATATTTTCTTCCAATTGTTGCAACACCTGTGACCACCTCCAGTTCCAAATGTCTATTCACCAGATGATATTGAAACTAAAATAAAAAAAATTTTATATCTTTTCTATATGTAATTGATTATGTTTATAGAAAAAAACTTTTTCTTTTAATGTTGTATATAAATTTTTGTCTTTTGTGTATTCTTATCAGCATATAATAAATTAGCAGCTCCTCTACATGCACTCATACAGTATGTTCAGTTAAAAGTAAAGCTTTGTTAAGATTTCTCATTGTTTTCTTCATGTAAATAAAACAACATTAATGTAGCCAATCATCCATTACTTATTTTTTACAGAAAGGCTAACTGCTGAGTGATCGATGAGCATGGATTTTTGTACTTTTCAAAAACACAATACCAAGATTTTCTTATTAATAAAATATTATTTAGCACCTAATACACTATGCAACTGCCACAGCAAAATTATTTATACTTGTATTGCTTTAATCACATTTTTAACTTTATTTTCCAGAAAAGATCCTAGCACAATTTTGAATATTGTTTCATATTTTTATAACTTAAATACCAAAAATAGTGTACTGAACTTTTATTAATTTTTTTTATTTAGTCAAATTCAGTACTGCGCAATTTTGATGATTTTTTGAGCTCACCCAACGCATAAAAACCTCCATTAGTTTTAACAATAAGATCTAATTAGCCTAAAAATATAAATTTAATGCTAAATTGGTTAATTGAATGAAGTATCCCATAAAGAATGGCGCACATAACTCATTAAATTGGCTGGTAAAAGTTCTCTTTATATTGGAACGTTAAATTGAAGGGCATAAAGTGCCTAATTTTAAGAAATTAAATCAAGTGGTAACGTAATAAATTTAAAACAATAATATTTTAGAGACCGGAAACGAGTGGTGGATGTGACACATGAGCTTAATTAATTTTGATACAAAGAGTATATATGATGCTTATTATTCAATTAAATTTAATATGTTGTGTATAGTTGGGCTTTATACTATTTTGTTTAGATATACAACCGGAAGTTGTTTTGTCTGCAAATAATTTGCTTTTGTTTTCCCATTCCAATTTATTAATAGAGATTTTTAGTTCAAAGCCTTACACACTTTCCTTTACCAAATAAGCATCTGATTTAAGGGACATATTAATTTAAGAGTGTACACTTTTTACAGATATATTAAAACAGCACGAAACCATTAAAGTAAATAAGATTAAGATTTAGAAAAACTTAGTATTTGATATTTTCCAAAGTTTTAGTATTAATTTTCCTATACTAAACATATTTCATTGTGCAAAGTTATAGCACTTAAATTAATGCTTTTATAACTTTAGTCATTTTTTTTTTCGTTAACTTTATATAATTTTAATTATCAACATCTTGTTAAACATTTTCATGCTTGATTTTAATGATCGGTCACAGCTATTTTTAAGAATTTAATACACAATAAAGTTTGCCATTAATTAACGTAATTATCAAGCATGAAAATGGCCATAAAATCAACAAAATATTAAATAAAATTAATTAAAATTGTCATTAAAAAATGACATGGTTACAAAATACCGTATCCAAATTAATATTAAAAGAATTGCTTAGATAACATAAAAACAGATAAAAAAAAGTTGTTTACTACTACAGTATATATTTTTTAGGAGATTGTTACAGATTAATCTTTTAAGTTTGTCAAATGTGACCTTAAACATGGCGGCTTATAAAAACAACATAATATTATAAGCGCTAGAAAGGGTCCCACATAGAGAAGAGGGTTGGGAGGATGGGATGGATATTTGATAACTCCCAGTTGCAATACATGATCCGTGTAATGTATATCCCCAATACACGTGTTGTTAAATCAACTTTATATTTTAGGTTAGAGCTGGGAAAGAGAGACCTTAATATAGAAATTTATACGCTAAAATAGCTTTTGTTAAGAGACATATAATCCCTTGACAACATATTTCCCATTAGAAACGTAAACTAAATATTTGTTTTTCAACAACGACCAACTATATACATACAAAACTTTTTACAGAACCGTATTTTTACAATATTTTTCATAACAAGTCTTATATTTTCAATTTCAAACTTCAAAGTAAAAGATTCAGTTACTAACTTAATAATTTTAAGATAATGTACTTAAAAACTAAAATACATTTCTTGAAATGTAAGATCAATTTGCCAACCTTTTCTACATTTATAAACACTGTAAAAAGGTTTTTAAAAAACAGTAAAAACGTCCAAGACCACTAACTAAAATAATGTAATCAATTGTGACGTAATTATGTGAGCGTGGGAATGTAATGTTATGTGAAAATTTGTTTTTAATAAACTCACATTGTTACATTTTATTGCTCGAACACTGTATACTTCTCTTCTATACAATGTGATAGATAACACTGGTGTTACAATGTCGTTACACAATGCATTTACAGTATAAGAAGGTATCGATCTAATAGGAAACAATCCACAGTTCAACGGAAGAGCAAAATAATGAATGTTATAAATTCTCTAATCATCTAATGTAGTCGTTTGAATAAAGTTGGTAGGAGGCCCTGGTATTATAGCACAGTACAGTATTCAAAAATACCGCTGTGGCCTTTCAATTATTTGTTTCATGTGATCACATACAATCATATTTGATTGATATATCAACACAATTTACGGTAAAAAAATCTATCGTTTGTCCTAGAAATCATTAGTTTTATAATGCTATGTTTGAAAATTACAAGAGCAGCAGATAATGGAAAATTATACTGTAAAATGTGATGTAAATATATGTATAGTACTCGTACTAAAGCTCTGGTTAATTATTCTTGAGTAAATTGTTTAAAGGGGTAGCTAACCACAGGTAAAGTCTATGAGACTGAAAGAAAACTACTCGTACTTCAATATTCCTGTTTAATGTTAAGTAAATGGACAGTAAAGCTTAATAAAGAGTTTGTCATTTCCTACATAACTTCTTGTAAATTTGTTATAAAAATTGCTGCCCTTGAAAGCTTTTAAAAACAAGCTCTTGAAAAAGTTACTATTTAACAATCTCCCTTAATTTAATATTATTTTCTATTGAATATTTAGTTCTCAAGGGGTCCTTCCCTTTCTCTCCACACTTCAACTATCAGCCCATAACGGTATCACCATATGTCACCTGCAAAGGCAGAGACCTAGGCATTGGCCCTGTAGGGGGCAATAAGAAAATGATAGGGCACAATATCCAAAGTCGGTTGATAAAAGGGGACTGGTGCTGAGCCCAATTATAAAACATGTAACTTTATCTAAATTTAAATTTTCAAATCAATTCCAAAACAGGAAGTTGAATGTTAAAAAGAAAATAAGTTTCACTTTAGACAACTTTAATTTTCCCTTTCAAATACGGTCCAGTATTTTGTTGTGATGCCCCAAAGAGAGGTGGGCCACGTGTCATCACTTGGCCCCTATTGACTTCGAATGAGTCTGTCAAAACTGCATATTGTGTTTGTCAATGCATGGTTATGATTAAGTGCTATTTAATTAGTACTAAAAGAGATGATGGTATACAAAGCGTGGGAAATCAATGCGATTAGCATCTAATCAACGTTTAGTAATCTTGATGTTATGATTTTTTGGTGAACTATGCGGGCATGGGAATTGTTATGATGAGAAAATGACTAAAATATTGGGAGTAGCAATACTTGTCATGAAGTAATCATAAATATTTTTCAAAAGAATAATTTTTACAGCAAATTTTTGGTTAGATTTAATTCTACCAAATATTTCAACTGGCACTTTTACATAAAAAAATTGACCAATTCAGTCAACAAACTCAACGTAAAAACAACAACAAAAAAATGATTAAAACTTGATATTTATGTCAATAGGACACAAACATAAATAAAACCCATCACATAACAATTAATGTTAAGTATTCAACTCCAATTAAATCAGTAAAAAATGAAAAACAAATGAAAAAAAGATTAATTAGTTTTGTTAGCAAACATTTTGTGGAGTTATTTCCTAATGATTTATACCCATTCCATCCTATAAAAAATTCCTCAATAATAATTGCTCGTCACAATTATGCATAACAAAAACAAAACAAAAAAATTCCTTCATCTTTCTAAAAAAAAAAGTTATGGTATAACAGCGCAGTAAATTAAGCAATGTTGCCAAATAAATTTTAAAAAATTCATGTGTTACTGTTAGGCTGCTGATTTACGACTACTTTGTTGCTTTCCAGCTAAAAATGTCTTATAATTTGAGTTAATAGTTAAAGAGTCTAAAAAATCCGGTAGGGGGCCCAAGGGAGTGGGGGTGCAGGGTGGGGGGCAAAAGAATGTGCGGGGAAATTGGCAAGACAACGGGGTGGCTATTTTAGCCATCTCTATCGGTGTGAAGCAAATTATTACAACTTTTTTTAAAATTTTTTATTATTATTATTATCTGGCTGATGATGCATTGCCGTAATTATTGAACTTTTTTTCATCTTTCTTTTTTTTTTCTTTTTGTATGAAAACACGTGTGCACTTAATGACATGTAAACCGGTTGTCTATTTAGGCTTTAAGCCACCTACTAGTTCAATCTATGTGTCATTAACATAAATCACATAACAAGAAGAAAATTCCCCTTCCTTTTGTACTACTCAATTTACCGACAATGTTTGCATTTTACCGACTTAAAATGGCTCAAATTTGAATTTTTTTTAAAAAATTGAAATTTAAGCTTAGTTTGGTATGTTAAATAAACAGTACATAATTGTATGCACTCTTAGCTAAAATAATGATCATTTAGATTGTCATAATACTGTAATTTATTAAGTTAATTAATAATTAACTGCTAAAATATATAGTAAGGTGCTTTATTTCTCGTTAATTCCAATTATTTTTTTTTAAAAATTCTAATAAGGCACTACAGTACTTGGCTGATGCTTAAGGCATCGTCTGGCACAACACTCTTTGCGCAATGACGTCATCTGAACTACGAAAGTAACGAAACATTGTGAAGGAAGACAGACATGAAGCAGTTTAATAGGCAATGCAACGTGACTGAATTGATTATTGAGTAAGTTTTAGGCTTTTCTGTTTCAGTTTGATATTTGTAATTGATTCAATCATTTGGAAAACACGCGATGGCTTTGTTGTTGCTTTTGAGTCCTGGTATTAATTTAGATATATGCACTGTATGTACACATTTAGCTCTCTATTTTCCTTCCTCTCCCTAAACTAGGATATACACAAGTTACAACCCACTTCATTATTATTGATTTCTTTCTTTTTTTCAGTATAAACTGCAATATGGATTGTAACTTGTAACTCTATTCACACTTCTAAAAGTTAAATGTATTTGAATGAAAATAGTCAAGAACATGATCACTTCACCACAAAAATAAATCATTAAATCTTAGATCTGTTTTAAGAATGTTGATTTAATAACTCTATCTAGATTTCCTTTTAGCATAAAAAAAACTGTAAACAAAATGTATACAAAGAATAATTTTCAAAATTGATTGAATATGCTACAAATTGTTTTATACGTGTAAATGTATAGCAGACAACACCTGATTTAAATTAGATAAAATCCTAATAAAACTGATAAAAATACTAAAATTTGTTTTTTTTTAAACTGTAATTTGACTTTAATAACTACCTTAACCTTCTTAAACTGGGCAAAGATAGACAGTGCATAAAGGGGCCCACATGAATTATGATGAATATGGTGTGTGTCTTAGTAGCACGTGACCCTCATAACACATCATATGTCATAGTGACTGTTGAGTTTATCAGAGAGCCAACATTCACTTAATTAGACCTGAAATGGATTATGTGCCTAAATAAGGGCTGTAAACCTTTTACTTGGCGTTAATAGATTCCCACGCTGAACTCCCGCTGGGCCAACTTCCTCCCCCTTTCCCCCTCTCCCCCTCTCTCGTATCATCATCATCATCTATTATTGTTGTTATCATAGAGAAGGAGGAACCGTATAATTCAAAAAGTGGAAAATAATATAGGTCCTGAAATTCGTCTGTAATTGCCAAGTCATAATGGTGAGCTACTATGCCATGATATAAGGGTTCTAATTAAATATAGGATATTGGTGGACACAGTGTTACGCAATATTCACAAAATGTCCTAGATTTCATTATGGACATTTAAAAATCACCATACGAAATAGGAAGTCTAATTAAAAAAAATAACCAATATAATAACTAATAATCGTTAAATAGACAAGTTATATACTGTATATTATATCAAAAACTATAACGTGAATATCTAATAACTAACACAATGTATAATCTCCATTGGAAATACATGGAATGCAGAGTGTCACTGATGTCAAATTTATCAATTATTAAATGCACAGTCAAAATTTGACATTTAAAGAAAATGCTAGTCATAACTATAATTAGTTATATACTGTATGTATGTTAAGTTATGTAACATTACACAGTGAAGTTTCAACTCTAATAATATTTAACAAAGTCGGAAGTGTCGGTAAAGCCACTTTTATACGAAATGTCTTTAGATATGCATTCTGTAGGTATAACTAATGGAGATGAAAAGTGTTACTAATTGTGTTTGTGTGCAAAAGATGTCAATTAAAAAGAATGTTAAACGAGGCTATGTAAAGCTATTAAATGATGAAGATGACGATGATGATATGACGACCGGAAACAAGTAAACCAGCAGGCGGCGCTTGGAACTGTTGATGAGCTAAATCTCTCTCTGTAATTATTATCTTTGTGGATCAGGCGAGTGCTTCAATAGATTTATTAGGCTGGTACTCTTCTTCAAAAGTGTCATTATTTAATTTAATATAATTGTGGGGATAATTTCTTTATTTTGCTTCGGAAGACACGCACTGCTTACATTTGCTTTATGATGGGACTGGAAGAAGACGATGAGGATGATGGACAACATTATTACAATTAAATTGATGACGTACAACCACACCACATTTGTTTTCCTATTCCCAGTTTGTACGGCCAAGATTTTTTTTAAAACGACACAAATGCCAAGCGGAAAATTAATTCAATTTAATAAGTTTAATAGGCTCTTGTACAGTATATACCACATTCCACATTTCTGAGGCACCCGTCATTTTCAACAACGACTAATATGTCAGGCTTTGCTCAAATAACTTACAGTACATATCAAACTTTAGTTGCAATTAATTCTTAAAGATATTCGGTGCTTTAGCAGTTGATTTCTAAATTATGACACCCTGTACTGCATGATTTTTCAATACGAATTATACAGTGTGTTAATTATGACACCTCGTGAACTTAATTATTATAATATTCAATCATACAAAATATTATTTTAACACAATCAACCCTTATTCTGAAGTGTACATTTCCTACTCGAAAATTAACATACTGAAATTAATTTATTACTAAAAATGATTTAAAGTCATTTTGCAAGTAGCAATGTTTTAGGAAATGTCTTATTGATCGTTTTTATACAGTATTTTAAAATATCTTTCATCTAAATAAAACTCATTAAAACTGTATAAAACATGAATATTAAATTAAATGGCAAAAAAGTGATCAAAGAAATTAAATATTAAATTAATTAACCAAAAATTCTTTAAAAACAGTAAAATTTTAAAATCATTACCATTCAATTTAACTCTAAATTTCGTTGTTTTTTGTTGAAATAAATAAGTTAGTTGTGGAGCATATATACCGGAAATAGGTGCAAAATAGCATTGAACTCATTAAACTCAACATATTTAATTAACATTAAACATTCATCGTTTATTATTTTTAAGTTTTAATGACGTTTGACTTTGCTATTTAATGACTTTTTCAGTTTGGATTTATAATTGGAACCGCTTTGATATATGTATTTTATGCAATGGGGGTTTTATTTGTTTATTTAAATGGTTAAGAACCGCATAAAGAGAATAAGCGTCTTTTCAATCCTCATTTAAGTACATTGAAGTCTTTCCTACACTTGTCCCTTATATTCAATTTTTTGAAAACTTAGCTAAACCAGATGGCTTTTGATTAATCACGAAATCTTCATTAACCCCAGATAACGATATTTTACATAATACACAATACTTTAATGCATTTTCATGTGATTATAATATATTTAATATTTTATCAAATAATATCAAATTTTTAATGCAGTAGGAAACATCAGTAAATTTTGTTTTTAAGAATTTTTGCCAAACTGAAAAGTTGCTAACTTACTATACAGTACATCGTCACGTTTACCATTACTAAAATGTCAAATCATTCATAAGAGATACTGTATGGATCAAATATCAATTAATATGATTATAACTCAAGTCCTATACTAGAACAAAAATGATTGTTAAGCACTTTAGCTACTTAATGTCTGCATTCCAGCTGCTACACGATCACAAAAAAGTTAATTATCTCGGGCATTAAATTTTCCATTTTAGCATCGTCACCCTGTAAAATATTAGATGTCTAACCGCCACTATTAACTGCCTAATTAATTTCCTAATAAAATTAAAAATAATAATAATAGCATCATATTCAGAGTAATCCGAAAAGTGGCAAAATTTGAAATGGTGTAGTGAGAACAATTTTAGTATCTTTCATCAAGTGAGGGGCAAAATTGTTGAAAATTTGAATTGATCTTTACATTTTCTTTGTTTTGTATATGTATTTAGGCTGTTTATGTTTGAAATATTTGTTATTTTTACTCCCTCTCATTCAACTTGATGATTACAATATCCCTTAAACGCCTTTGTGTTGAGAACCATGTACCCACTCAAAGAGGGATCTAGAAATGGTTGCCAACCTTGGGTAAAAGCACCACTCTGAGTCAAATTCTTAGAAATTTCACATTTTTTTTAAATTCATCGAAACTTCAAATAAAAAAATAGTTAAAGTAAATAAATTTTTACAATTTTTTTTTAAATAATATTTGATAATTATCAACTTATTACAAAGTTCTGAACGATGTTAACCATTGCTAATAAAAGGTTGACAACCGTTGGATACATCTTATACAGTATTTTGAGTTTGAATGAAGGATTTAGGGTGGCACTGAGTTTTTGTAGGGGTTTTTTTAGTGTTAACACATCTGTTTAATTTCAGCCCTTACTTTACCTTAACTCCCTCCCTAGTATTCTTATAAGTCTAAACATGAAAGACTTATTTTTCATTAGGTATCTACTCCCTCTTATTTCTACATAAATAATAAATAATGATAAATTAAATGTCCTAAATGACTCAAAACTCGGCTCTGTTTTATAAACAAAAGTGGATACTAAACAATTTATGATCTTTTTTAAACATCATCCGCCATCTTTTGTTCAACAATAATTAGTCAAGAACTTCAGCTCAAAACACCGACATCATAAACATTGAAATAAATCAAAAGAGATGAAAAAAAGCCATGAAATTTAACAGAAACTGATAACTAAAATGTAATTTCTTAAAACTAAATTTTGAATGCAAAAAAAAAAAATTATTTTCTCCCAAATTTACCACCTCTGGCTTTTAGTCCGTATTTAGAATCAATGAAACTAAAATTTGTCACTTATAAAGATTTGATACAAATATACAGTACATTAAAAACATGATTGGTTACTGCCTAATTTAGCTTAACGGATGTCAATGAAGTACATTACTGTACATGAGACAATGTCACCATGTGTGGCAATGCTAACTTGCTAACTAGAGTCTTTTCGATTTCTAAAAACAGCCTTTTTAATGCTTTGTTTATGATAAATGAGTCTAATCTAGCAAATGTATATAGAAAATGGCGACGTCTGCAAGGATTTAATTGGAACCCTTCCTTTTCCTACGAAAGTCCCTCAATCTCGGTTTTCTTCAATGTAACCGGAAACAGCAAATATAAAACAATTTTTTTTGTTTTGTTTTTGGTTTTTTAGGTGTCGATTTACATTGTGATGTCTGTACACTTTGCTATGGCGCCTTGGTTTGGCGCTTAAACAAAAATAATTGACAAAACAAGGCTCTTAACATATTGTACAACGTTGTAAATATACACGGCCTTTGCCAACACTAATTTGCCGCCAACTTCGTCTAAAATGTTGGAAAACATCATGAAAATCAAATTATTAGGTACAGTGGCATAACGTTGCTAATAAGATGATGTCTCTAATTGATGACATCTGCTTTTCACTAATTATTGAGATTTAATAAAAGAAACACCATAAATCATTTAGTAAATTTAAAAATATTAAAATTTCAGTATATTTTGTTTATGCCATGTCCAGATTTAAAGTTTAGTAATCTGAGATTTTTAAATGAGATACAGTTTAATTATAATTTAGCGGATTATTATATTTCTAAAAAAAATTAAAAAATTAACTTTTTGAAATTGATGAACATACTGAGTGACTAAAGTGTAAATAGCAACTTTCGAAATTAGTAAAAATTAATATGACCTAAAGCAAAATATACTCTTGATTGTCTACATAAAACTGGACAAGTTTTACTATGAAGTAAAAAGCATATGACACTGCTGATGTTATGGCATTTAACAGTTAACATAGTAATAATACACATGGCGACAATTATTCTATAATGAAATGATTTAAGTAAGCTTATTTCTAATTGCATTTCAAGCGAAATATTTTATAGGCCAGTCAAGGGACAGAGGTAGGGTGAGCAATGATAATGGCACGGGGTATTCAAATAACTAATTACATTATAATACTGTGTGAGTATAGACTTCATTTAGTGTATGAACATCATAATTATGTCATTTAAATGCTAATTAAGGGTAGACGGTTTAACTGCAGTATAGTAACATTTTATGGTTTCTTTAATTAAGAGCCTACAATGAGGGTCATAACTATTCACGTGCGTAGTAATCAAACAACTAACGTTTAATAGAAGTTACAGTACCAGACTCTCTAATTTGATAAGCGATTGAAGCAATACTGTTGAAGTTTAGAAAGCTAAAAATGTATTGTGTGAAATTATTTTTTTAAGATAATGGCGAGATTAACACCCAAGTAACAAATTTTTATCAAAATGTTACCAAAGTGAACCTAGTGAGTATCTTAAAAATGCCTAAAATGAGGTACAGCTTCACTGACTTTTAAGTTAACAAAATAAAGTTTTATAACGTGACACAGCTATCAATACTAAGTCTTCAAAATATTTCAACAATTTTTAAGCAAATAACAATTTTTAAAATCCTGAAACAACTTTAAAACCAGTTGTTATTCAGTCTTAAGAGTTAATTTCACAACCAAACTCAGCATTGTCAAACGACCTGACGTCACAGTCGTGGGAAAACGATCAACAATGTTGTAAATCAAGAGGAAGCGACATTATGATTATTTCAATTTTTCCATATAATATTTTCCAAAATAAATAAAAGTTGTCATTCTGATAAAACGATGTAAACAAATATGCTAAACATGGCGATTGGCGTCCCTCTGTTAGATGGGACTTTGCTACAAATGCAGGAAGGATGTGTTGATCATTGAAAATGAAAATCTGTTATTTCAATTTTGAAATTTACAAGAACAGAGCCATACAAATTGTTAGATACAAATTGGCCATGGTTGAACTTCCAGGGCTATTTAACCACATCAGATGTCATTCAATTTGATTAATAGTTCCTGCTACTATAATGGATAATATGCTATAATAGTTACAGCATCTTTAGATGCACTTTACATACTGTAAACGTTTAAGCTATTTAATATAGGATAATAACACATTTATAGACATATTTTAGGATATTATGAGGGCCGGCATTATTGAAATCAATTCTACAAAATTAAGAAAACCACCTAAATATATAAACCTAAATCAAATCACTAAAACTGTCCTATGATTTTGAATTTCTATTCAAATTTATTACAATTTTACCTAATAATTGTTTTATCCTAAATATTTCATGTCTTCCAAAATTATTTCTTTAAAAATAAAACTAGATTTTTGTCAAATATTTCAACAAATTGTTAATAATACTACTGTATGTCAATTTTGTTGTTTTAATTTATTTGTTTCAACATTCTTAATTTCTATTTAGAAAAGAATTCATCAAACATTTAGTAAAACAATAGCTAGAATTAAGAAAAAATAAATATCTCCACTTAATTAATTACCTGTTTTAATGACCTAATGCGCTGTGCTAATTACTGACCGGTATTATAATTTTTAACGTTATTAACAGTTGTGACTTACTCTATGTTGACCATTGGCAGCCTAGACACTGGGGCACATCCATAGACATCCATGCAGTTGCAAAGCATTACCTCAATGGAACAGCCATTTTACTGGGTTTTCATCCAACATGATGTTGAATTACAAACTGAGTAGGGGTGTTCAACTGTCCAAATTGGGAAGGGGGGTTAAAGCTGGTTTTCCTCTTTTTGGTAGTCGGTGAATCAAAAGGAATTGATTTGAGCAGCTTGACAGTTTTTTGTTTATTGTTGACATGAAAATAAAGGTGGAAATAAGGCTGCATCTGACTAAAAAAATAAAAGAAATTGGTTATTATTTTTTAATCATGAAAATAAGATAGCATTACATTTTGTCAACTGGGCAATGTACGCATGCGTTAAGGCATTGATCAAGAATCAAAATGGAAAATTAAGAGCTGAGGTGACTATAGTTGAGTGAAAAGCCTTTTGAAAAACAAAAATAAAAAGCCTTTTTTTCTTTCTATACATTTACTTTTATGGCCTTTTTCTCATAGTCATAAAAGTGCCGCAGTTTGACAAGTGATGTGCCAATATAGTTAAAGCAATAGCCATTTTTTAAAAGAGGGGTTTTTGTAAATGCTCACCAGCCTCACCTGGATATTCACAACATAACTGTACAACATAATAAGGTTAGGTTTAAATCAGCTTAAATACATGGGAGTGGCAAAACAAAGATTAAAATATTATGTTTTAACCTCTTTATTTTTAGTCATTAACTCTAATTTAACTTGTAAATTTTCTTGGTTCTCAGTTTGCAAAGAAACATAATAAATAGTTGCTCTTTCAATTTTAGCAATTTCTTAGATTGCATTATACACGACACAGTGTTGAAGCTCTACAGTAAGTATATTTGCTTAGTTAATTTGATAAGATTGCTACACTAGAAAACATAATCAATTTAAGTTTAAGCTAACCTACACACCCTAACTATTCTAGCATGTATGGTACACTAAAAGTAGCCAGTCACAATAAAAAATTCAATAAAAGTCAACTAAATTGCATATTTATGTACAAAATTTCGAGTTGTGTTACAGTTAATCATCATTAATATTAATAACTAAGCTTATAGAATAATAATATTTCACCATAAAATTCTCACCACATGCCAAAATTCCCAAGTCTTTACCACAAAATGTGGCTTAAACTAAACGCAACTAAAAACAATGTTCCAACTCCAATGTGGACACTAATTTAATGCTAAATTTACAGCTTTACTTATACAGCATGTGCTCACTTTAATATTGGCATCGTTAATTAACCTTTCGTAGTTAATTTTGAACTGACTTTACAAGCTGAAAATTTGGCGTATCTCAATTAGCAAATAGCAAACAATGGTTAGCAGTGGTTATTGTTGTGTGTCACAATAAAAACCTACTACACAGCAAGAAAAAGTTATATTTTGCTTGTTGTAGTTTACAATTCAACAATTCCTGTTTCTTTTAAACATTTATTGGCGTTCTAACACAATTGAAGACTGCTAGTTTTTAAGTTTAAAAAGTATAAAGTACAATGGGAGGTTTATGACTTGTAAGACTGTGGATATGTGGCTATCAATCAGTACGTGCTTTGTATAAATTGGCCATTGACAACGCCTAAATTTCCTTTCTCTATCGCTCTTCTAAGTCCACCAACCATCCCATTTAACATATACAGGCTACAACCCATTTTACAGGCTAAAAAGACTAATGATGATGATGGCCAACGTCTCAATTACACTATTTTCTAAGCTCACAGTACAGATACAAGGTTGTAAATCTTGTTAACTGAAATCTTCTCTGTACTTGTCAATTAGCTTTGCCGTTGCGTTGCCCTACCTTTACTTTATTTACTCTAACTGAAAATATTACAATGCAACCCCCAACTACCATAAACATGTCAACTTTGTACATTTACACAACCATAACTTAATTTACCAAGTTTAGTTAACGGAACCACTATTTTATATAAACGTTTGATGGTATTTATGCAAATGTTAATTCATTGAAACTTACAGAAATTTAATGACTCTATAAAAATCTTGTACTGGTAGTACATACAGTATGATTCTTTAAAAAAAAAAATTAACAACTGAAATATAGCAATTAGTAATAATATGTAATCTTCTACAAATGCTTTAAGTATACATACAGATTTTCATTTAAGTTCTTCCTTATAACTAACTATGCAATTCTTCATTATTTTTATGTAATTTGCATAATAAATTGCCAGTAAAGATGCTGTACTTGTCTAATCAATCTTGTGAATATTTAGTTTAACTATTTTAGTTACTAAGAGTCTAAGAATAAAACATATATTGTACATAACCGGTAGTTAGAAATTGAAAGATAATTTCTCCATGTTCGTGTCAAACCCAAAAACTTGGTTCACATTCAAATTTTCGTAATATCTAAAAATAAATACTAAAGCTAACTAGGAAAAATTAATGTTAACAAAACTAACCGAATGTTATGGTTTAGTATTAAAACTGAACTGGAGTTATGAACCCAAAGTAACCATTTAAACTAACCAAACTAAATAATAATCAGCTACAAAAATCTAACCTACCAAATAATTAATTATATTTGCACAATTCTTCGTCCTAATCGTTACAAATATGTTTATATTATACCGAGATTTTGAAAACTAAATATGCAAATTATCAAATGGTAGTCATCGCTATATTGACTGAGTAACAGTGAGCTGATGCGTTACCTCACTGTTCAGAGTGTGGTGGGCTGGTAGCTTTGAAGAGTGATTTTATGAGGATAGACAAAGTGAGGCAAGCCATTGCCATATACAGTAGAGTGGAAGATGGTGGCAGTAAAGTGGGAGGGGAATTGGGAGGAGGGGTTGAGTGAGATTTGATAGCAAATGAGAGGCGTTTACCTTGACTGGTGTTTGCAGACTTTCATCCGATCTGTTGACGTGTTGTAGTCAATGTTCAGTGTAAAAGCGGACAAACATAGTCGCGTGTATTTGTGTTATTTCCCACACTAATTAAACATGCCATTCGCCACCACCTAGTACCACCATCACCATAAGCCAAAGGGCCCACACATATATCCAAAAGGGACTATTGTGTCAACAGCAGTGCCTGTGCCATAGTGCAGTGTGCTCTATCTTCGATATGTTGCAAGTTTTCAACAATTTCAACATAGAAAATTCAAATTTTCAACCTTTCAATATGATGAAAGGCTCGGATAAACATCACAAGTCCAACTTTTCTGGCTTTTCCATTAGAAACCTGTTGCAACAAAAACCCATTATGACTGTTGTAGAAAAAGATGATTCTTCTTCATCTTCATCCTTCGACGAGGAAGATAAAACGTTGCCGGCATCTCCTCGATCTTCCACCGCAGCATCAGCATACTCTCCCGTACCATCACCAGCGCATTCTCCATCACCGTCATCTGTTGAAATAGTCGACGTTGACAATGACAGTGAACATGTTGATTTGGATATGGTAAAAGATGACGATGAAGATGATAAAAAGAAGGATGAGTCGTCTGTTAAAGATAAGGAAGCTGAAAATAAAAAGAAAAACGAGAAACCACCGTTTAGCTATAATGCATTAATTATGATGGCCATTAGGCAAAGCCCAGAAAAACGATTAACCCTAAATGGCATTTATGAATTTATTATGAAAAATTTCCCTTATTATAGGGATAATCGGCAGGGATGGCAGAATAGCATAAGGTAAGCTAATCTAATATTTTAACTCAAACGAGTTACAAAAGTCGTATTTCGTTTATTTGTTATTGTTAAGTTTTGATATTTGAATGCATTAACTAGTGTACTGTAGTAAAACCAAAAGTAGAACATCTTTGTGTAATACAGCACGAACTATAACATACAAATGTATCATTATTAATGTTTTTAACACCTTTAGAACTCAAGTTTTGGTTGAAAATATAAATGCAAGTCATTAAAATACACAAAATTATATAAAGTAGCTAATCTTACAATAAATACTAACTTAACAGTAATTGTTAATTAGATTAGTTAACAAAATCATTACATTACACAAACTTTGACCTACAAAATAATAGTCATGTCTTTATAGCATCCGAATTTGAAAACGAAAACGGTGCTAAACGGACAAATCTCATAAAAAAATAAGCCTTCTGTAAAAAAAAGCCTATTTTTTATGTCAACAATAATGATCTAACTTCTAAAATATAATTGGTCATTTAGACCTAAGGAAAGGCCTACTTAGCAATAAGACTATTATTGATGCTAAATATTGTTTAAAATTGGGTCCTAAATAGCTTTCAATGTAAACGTTTTTATATTAGAATATCCGTTACGTTTCAGTATGATAGCTTAACTGTTGCGGTTGAGTTTTTAGGTTTTATTGCTTTTAAGTCATAAATAATATCGGATGACTAAATACAAAAATCATTATTCCGTGTTAAAAGTTAAATTTTTAGCTGCTAAATAACTGAAAATGTTACGCCATGTTTAATTCATTATTTTTCCGACGTTTTTAGTTATTATAATCAGCGAGACAAATTACTGTAGGTTTGCTTGCATGGCATACTTATAAATGTCGGATTTTGACATTTGTTTCATAAGTAAAAGCCGACATTACTTATGAATCAAAATTTAAAAATACAAAATATTTAAATCGATGTCTAATAATGTTTAAATGCGATTTGATAATTAAAATGGTTAAATATTGTAGCTAAAATAATACTTAGCAAAACATCATTGCCAATACAATCGACGCTTTCCTGTGACCCCTGACCTTATGGTAAAATGCCAAAACTTGCACAACAAATCAAACATTAATAACAATAGTGACTAAATACTAAATTTAAAAATCTCAAGTCAAATTAGCCATGGCTGTCAACTTGCCGTGACGTTCCAAAAAAAATTACTTTATTTTGTCTATTGAAGTTGAGTAGGACAAAAAATGAATCAAACTGAATCGTCTGCTGATGCACGTAAAACCAGTATGAGAGGAAAACGGCTATAAAATGACATACATAGACGACTAAAAAATATTGGTTAATTGACTGGCAAATATTTTTTACACTGAATGAGCAAATTAATAGTTACAAGAGCTGTTTATGACTTTTTGATTAAATATGTTTTACGATTTTCTAAAACAACAAGCTTTGCGACGTATTTCAATACAGTGCCATGATAATAGATGCGCAATTAAATATTGTAAAGTAAATTACCATTAAAATTTCAGTATAACCAGATAACTTTAGAAATTATTTAAAAAAATTAGTAAAGTTGCCGATGGACATAACTTGACTACGTTTTCTTAACAATACTTGAATCTACTTTGTTTAAAAGCTTTATTAAATTGCATAAAGAACTTAGAAGTGCTTCCTTAATAATGGCGCACTTAATTAGTTCCAGTAAAACAACGATGTTAGCAACTTTAGTTATGTTTATTTGAAGCAGGTGTTATGTATTTCGGCAACCATGTTGTTTATTTTTAAATTTTGGTAGAAATTTGAGAGTTCTTGGATCATTTGAAATGCAACAATAGTTTAACTTTGAGTTTGTGGTATCATAAAAGGGTCCTTCAGTGGTCTAAAATGAAACCTCAAGTAGAGATTTGTAATATATGGGCCTACGTTTCTCTTTACACGATGAGTTTTTCTAGACAACAAAGACTTGGCCAATCATATATCAGATTTTGTTAGAGAAATGGAAACTTTTGTGTGGATTTTGTGGTCTAGCAGAGGTTTTTGAGATTAAGGCCATGTCAAAGGGCACTCACTCACTTATCTGGATACTTCATATAAAATGAACAATACAGAGTATGAGAAATGTAAACTAAATGTACATCTGAAGTACGTACCAAGTTATAAATTCAGTCACTACCTTATTGAATAAGCCTAATAAAAACACCCTACATATTTAGGCGTATTTAATATAAAAGAAACCTTTGATTAAGTCAGATATTCGAAAAGCTATATTATCATTTATAAATGCAATGCAAACCACAGTACTGTACCAATCAATTGGTATTGTATATAGAGTAATATTTAGTAGCTATTTTATGTTGCAATATGATTAATCAATAATTTTTGTGCAAATTCTAATCACCATTAGATGATTGGTAAATTAAGTTCATTATGTTGTTTGATAATCTTAACAAAATCAATTTATTTAAATTATTTATTTTGTATTTTCAGACATAATTTGTCATTAAATAAATGCTTTGTGAAAGTTCCCCGCCATTACGATGATCCCGGAAAAGGAAATTACTGGATGTTAGACCCCAGTTCAGACGACGTGTTCATTGGTGGTACAACGGGCAAACTACGCCGGCGTTCAACTGCCATTTCCCGCAGCCGCTTAGCCGCATTCAAACGTTCGGTCGCGGCCGTGGGCTACTCCAATATTTTAAACAGTTTTCACATGGACAAAATGCATGTGGGTCATCCCTCATTACATGGCCATCATTCCAACGCTATATTATGGTCAGTTCCTCACTTAGCATCATTATGTAACTCCAATATGTACAGACCCTCGGGTATGGGTAATCAAACGCCTGAAAATTTAATGTCCCACCCAAACTTTCCCTTGCATTCGCCATTCCTGCAGACCAACCAAAATCACTGTAAAACGAACATTATTTTCAACCTACAACAGTCACTTCCGGTGCCTCTTCCTGTGTTACCTTCAACAACAACTGCGACTAATTCGTCTTCAAATCTGAATAAATTCGGTGTTGATCGCCTAATTACAACCAATGATTCCACTGGTCACCAACATAAAAGCGGAAGTGCTCTGACTTCCTGCCCTAGTTACTTATTAGCCTCGCATATGGCTGCTTCCACAAGTCAGAACTTTCAAATTCACCATTCATATCCCTTCCCACATCCGGAAGGAGCTCCACAATCGACCAATAACTGCAACTTGTATTGTGGCTTACACGCCGGAAGTACTCATAGACCTATAACACCATCTACAGGAGCGAATACCAAATCGGCTACATCAACTAATCAAAGTTCTCTAATTGTAAAACCTGTTCAAGTCATTTCTAGACCCATTTGATTGGGTTAATTGTTAATTTTGAGGAAAATATTGTATATCAAAAGTTCATTCAGTTGGCAAATTAACAAGAATATTTATATATAAACTATTTCACTACAATATTACTTTTTAAATTACCTCTAACAATATAAAATAGTACAGTAAAATAGTCCAATTTGACTACTTAAGCTTCTACAGCTTAGAGTTTAATTTCCTGTGTCTTAAATAGGATTTCAAAACACTAAACTTTGATTGCCAACTCAATGCAATTTGTACTAAATTTTAACCAGTTTTGATTGTATAATGTGTATATAAAAAGTGTTGTTTTTATATTCAACTGTACTTGTAAATTATTTAAAAATATAAAAATCTGAACTGTAACTGATTTAACGTAAACGTTTACAATAATAAATAAATTTAGTAAATAAGTAAATACGAAGATTTAAAAACGTATACATAAAAGAAGTAAAAAAATGAATGTTCGGATAATTGGTTATATATAGTTTATGACATTGTAGTGCGAATAGAGAAAATATTGTACACGTATTGTTGTTATGCTACAAAAATACTTTTTAGTTCGACTATTAAAAGTGCACAAACTTAGTATTTGAAAAATAAAAACTATTTTATAGCCCAATATTCCAATGAAGTACATTATATTCGGGGTTTCTTTTCAATTTTTTTAATCTATATATATAAAAATGACTGGTATGTGTGTTTGCTGTTTATGCATTTCTAAACCATTTATCCGATCACCATGAAACTTTGGGAAGTTGTTCAATACACTAATTTGAACCAGATAGGCATAAACACATTTTTCATTATTGACCCCAGGGCTTTAATCTTTGATTTGAATCCTTCACTATTGCGTTACAATTAGAGGTACCGTAGTCTAATTTTGACCTTCAAACTGACTTTTGACATTAGCCCCATCTTTTGAGCTAACGAGAAAAGTAATACTGTAAACTAGCTGACCTATATACGGCGCGCAATTTCACAACTGTATGTGGTCAGTTAACATGTCGGAAATTAACGAGACGAGACAAAAGATACGGGATAGACAGGACAAACAGGACGGGATAGACGAGACGGGACGGGATATACGAGACGGGACGGGATATACGAGACGGGACGGGATATACAAGACGGGACGGGATATACAAGACGGGGCGGGATATACAAGACGGGACGGGATATACAAGACGGGACGGGATATACAAGACGGGATTCAAAACCTTTGCAGCAACGCGCGACGGGTAAAGCTAGTATAAAATAAAGGACCTGACTACTGGTAATCAAATTGTCGTCACTTTACAATTACAGTCACACTGGTAAGTTTTCAAATACTAAACAAGACGACAATAAAACTTAATCTTGCAAATGTTATAAAGAAACGATTTAAAGCAAATCCAACACTAACTTCAATTACCGCATTTTATATATTTCTGTGTAGAAGCGTGAAAAATAAAAAAGCGAGCAACATTTTTGTTACGTAGGTGTAAAATTTAATCAAATTCAAAGTCAAATAAGGCAGCTTTTATCAGTTAATACGAGTATTTTTAATTAATGCAAAACTAAAATCAATAAAATAAACAAACATCCTTATAAATAACTTAAAAAAAAGCATTGTAATTATAAATTGGGAAAATAAATAAAAAATTAATTGCCTTTACAGCCAGTTGCAATTGCTTTCAATTGGATTTGTTTGTCTTAACACAAGATAAAAAAAAGTTGTTCAAAACATTTTAATTGCTCGAAACATAATAAAAAAAATTTAAAACCCAGGACAACTTTTTGGAGTGAAATTATTACAGGTGAAAACACTTTTAATTATCTAGACATTAAGTGTAACTTAAATAACTCAATTTTTATCAAATAAAAAAACACCTATAACATTATTCAATTGACAGCAATTAAATTCTGGTCATTCAAAAGTTATTTTTTAAATAATTACAATAAAATAAAACATGATAATTTATAATTTCAAGAGGCAAATTAAAAGTGTAATTAGAAATAATACCATTATTGAAAGTTCATTTAATAGTGTTTCTAATTGTTTGAAAAAAAAATGAATTCTTGTAAAAAAATGTATTTTAAATACAGTAAATTGTCCATTAAGAAATGTAAAGCAAATATTTAATTGACTTTTGCATTTTTACATTCTTTTATTTATATTTTCACTGTTATTGTTTAATGATGTGAATTACATTAGGTCATTTGTTGTGCATAAAGTACTTGGTAATTTTATCATTTTTGCCAGATTAAGTTTTGTAGGGGCTTTTTTCTAAACTGAACCCAACACACATGGCCTCAAATTCCCTATATAAAACACAAAATTATTTCATAAAAGCTAACAAGGAACATACAGCTGAGTGAAATGTAGCCAATCGATTTGATGAAGCATGCACAGTGTATATATCTTTTGGGACATATGAATATTGAAAAGCACCCAAATAAGATCCCATTGTAATTTCAGTCACTGAATATCATTACAATGTTACATGATGAAAAACATTTCGCGCCCCATAAAGGGCGGGTGGGGGAAAGAGGGAGAAAGATAGACCATGAACATTTCACATTTTAAAAACTTTTTATATTAAAAAAAAAAGCCAATTTGTGCTTGGTGGTCGACATGAAGAGGTCAACATGAGGTCAAGAGGTGCTACAAGCAAATAAAGTGTAAATGGTGGTGTCTAGAAAAATCATTTTGATACATGTGTACTTGTATAGGGGGTTGAAGAGAGGCCCTATTCTCACTTCGAGGCCCTTTTGTGGTTTTGGTTTGGTGAGATGTAATTTATAACATTTATAACATGTATAGTAAATTAGTAAGGGAATGAAGACGTAAAACCTTGATACGAGAGGGGGGAGGGGGAAAAGCTAAGGATATTGGATTAAGTTGTAAAGGTGTTTTCATATGGAAACGCCTTTAACGACAGAGGGCGCGCTCATACTTGAATTAAATTGTGTATATGTAGCGTGAAAAATACATGAATAAGGTTATGTATATACATATGTGGCGTGAAAACGTTGCAGTCAAAGGAAATACTTTTTTCATGTTTTCACATAAACATTGTATGGGTTGCATTCAACAATCAATGGCCATACATATTGTTTTGTGGGATAAGCAGATGGCAATGACATGGCTACATGTCATTTAGTCGATAACTTACTAGCCATAAAATATTATATTAAACCAATTTCCTGTTAAAATTATATAAAAATATTGATAATTTCATTTTAGTAGATAAATAAACAAAATTTCAAGTATTCTAAAACTTAACATTATTCCAAAAAAATCAACAAAATTTCTATTAATAAAATCCGCATAAATACTGTATTAATTACATTAACTAAAGTAAAGCAAAAATATTTTCCCTAAGAAAATAGTCTCAAGAAATACACAAACCAATCTTATGGGATAGAAGGACACATGTAGAAATTCCATATTTTTATACGTTCATAACAAAAGAAAATAATAAAAAAGAAAAAGACAGAATTGATTAAAATTTTTCCAGTAAATTAGATAAGTTATCAGAATTGCCTTAAAGGTGTTTTCTAAATCCTGTTTAGCCTGTGGTTATAGCAACTGCCCTATTATTATTTTCTGCCATGTGAATGTAATGTAACCATACACTTAGAGAAAAAAATTAAAGATAGGACAGGACACCCTTTATAATGGGAATCCTAGACTGTTGGCCATCTAAAAATTTGATCTGGCACCCACACCAGCTTATTTGAGATGCTATACCGCATTATATACTGATGAATATAGATAGTAAAAAAAGCCGATTTTGCTTTAAAACAGCTTGAATGTGTGAATAGCCACAGTTTACTTTGTATAAGGATCCTTCTCTCTTTTGTTACAATGTACTGTGCACAACAGTTGGTGTCATATTGTGGTATGGGGATCAATATGAGGATTTGGGGGCCTCCCTTTGATCATCTATCCAAACTAATATCACATCAAACATGTTGCTTGTTGCCCCGGGTCATTTCCAATCTTTTGTTAAACTTCAAAGTAAATGTTTGTATGTTGAATAATATTTTCTAAACATTTTTATACAAACTCCCCCAAATTGTACCATCCCACATTTCAGCTCCGATTGCATATCTGGGAAACTTAAATTCGATCAGACAACACTTGTACAGGTTTTCAACATTTAGACCTCTTTATCCAATAAGATCATCCTTAATACATAAAATGCAAGAACCCAATTACGTTTTATTAGTAAAACGTTTCATAATTATTTCTATTTTTATCGGGAACTTGCTTCAACTTCAAGAGATAGTTGTCCACATCAGTGCTTCTCAAATTTGCTTTTCATTTGCAACCCCATTTTTAGCGCCTTCAGTCCCTAGGTATAATATTAAAACTTAATAAAAACTATCAGTATACTATATATATTTATCAAAGTTACTTCTGTTCGTAAAAGTAACTGTACTGTTATTATAAACATCTTGACTTTCTATTTTATAACAGCTTTTCATTCATCCTAGCTCATGATTTTGGCCATAAAAAAACTAAAAGTACTCGATTCTTTAGGTCTGTTAACTCGATTTGAAGCTTTAGCTTGACAGATGCATAAGTTAATAATTTTATGCCTAAACGTACCGTATTACCAATGAATGTATTGGCAGAGTATGGTATAGACGTTTATTTAGTAGTAACCAGGAATTTATAATTTTCACATAACTTAAATGCTTTCAGAATGGGCATTCCACTGGGTATTAAGCAGTGTTTGCAAACAGATTGAACCCTATGGGCTCATGTGAACCATTTCAAACATAAAATTGCTAATCATATTAGTATACAGCCTCCTAACAAGTAACAAAACATTACTAAAAGTAGTCCAAACAATTGTCAACAGTGCTGACAGGCCAAATGATGTTTTCAAATGTAAAAAAACCCACCCAAGAAACATTTTCACATTTCTATCCCTCAGTTTCAATAAGCATAAAGGAAAGAGAAGAAATGCCGCCAATTTTTAATGTGTACATGTGTTGTTATGTGTATGTGAATCCACAATGGGATCATTTTCAACTCTTCTAACCAAGGATTACAGTGGGGCCTCCTGCCGCCATTTTAACGACTTACCTTTAGTCCTTTACAAATCTTTTTAAATGTCGGTCACTGCTATAAGCTGCAAAAGAACCAAATGGACCTTTTTCCACCTCCGACTCCTCCTAAAAAGAGATTATGAATAAAAACTGTCACAAAGGGTGCAGCAAAATAACGAGAAAAAGTGTCACCTATAACCTTGTCCACCACAAAAAAATACTTTTTTTTTTCACAATTTTACAAAATACAAATAGTTATATACAATGAAAAACCACTCGTCTGTTAATGAAGACGTGCCTGGGTTCTTTACGTGAGATTTTGGGTCCTTTCTTACATACTGGAGTTTCGTTTACCACACAAAAGAACACCAGGCAGCAACGACTTAATTTAAAGTAAAATTCAGCACTGAATATTATAAAATAAACGTTAAAATTCATCTAATTGACATATCGACAGAAACTAACAGTTAAATCGTTTAGACTTGTGGTAATTGTCTAGTGTAAATTTCAGTGACATTATTCAATTACTGTACTGCAAATCTGCTTAATTAAGTTTTATATCATCTACTGTAAAGTTTACACTTACCGTACTCATTTTCTGTAAGTTATAGATCATGGGTGAAACAATTATGATTTGTGTATACTGGCTACTTAGTTTACCGGCAATTCATTAAGTATAACTCAGAATTAATCTTAAACTGATAATATGTTATGGTATCATAAGAGTCATATTTAAACCAATATTCAGCTATCTTGAATGGTTAGGGCGGTATTTTAAGCAATGACTACAATAATATTTCAGTATAATTCTAGAAAGCGCTGATTATTTTGTCAATTTTATTTTGTGGCTACATTTCCACAAGTTATTAATGGTGAACAAGTGATTAATCCCGTCGATTCTATAATTTGAATACTCGGTAAAATATTATGGTGATGATAGGACAATGATACAGTTAGGATTAACTTAATAAATTATTACCGTAACATTTGCCATTACTTTCCTTCCTGACACTGAACTGATCCACAGATGCTATTAATAGCGAGTTCAATATCCAGTTCATAATTTTAATGTTCATTAAATTTAGTCATTTAGCTAGATTAAACTCTATCGTTCTCTTCCGCATGACATTGTCAAAAATAAAATAACTTAGAACTTCAGCTGTTAGCTAATATAAGTTAGGCTTATAAGATGCAAACAAGCCAAACTTACCTATTTTCATTCGCAATCATGCCCAGTTCTCAATGTAGTTACAGGTTTTTACTAACATTAATCGACTAAAGTTTCTGATGGCATCTTAAAATGACAATTTTTACATTTCTAAATTACAATTTATAAGATGATTACATGTTTTAGCATTCAAAATGTTGCCATTTTCGTAGTTTCAATTTTTAACACTGCTTGGCGCTAAGTAGCAGACGCTTTGCGCTTTTATAAAAATAAAAATATCTTGCCCTCGTAAATTCAATAATCAACAACTCGTGCCTAAGAAATTACTTGCTAATAGTTTGATTAAAAAGTAAAGCTGTATAAAGCCTCAAAGCTACATTCAATTAGGTTAGATTCGCAAGTTTTTATTTTGGCGCAATTTGTTAAGAGACGAGTTGTAGAGGACACAAATGTTTAATCTTACTAAATTATGGGAAAATATGATTGTGGCTGATGTGTCGGATCTCTTCTGATTTTCATCATAGACTTCTAATAAAGGACTTCACACCAATCGCCATGTTGTTACAGTATGTCCAATACGATTACATAATTCAGAACAGTGCAGTGAATATAATTTATTTCACGAAAAGTTTGGCTTTAAATTAAATAAATTACGCTTTTTAGAATGGTATCTTGTGTTGCATACGGTTGTAAAAACCGTTCTAAGAAGGCAGAAGGCGTGACATTTCACAAGTAATTTCCAAAAGTTTAAAATTTTCAGTAAACGTGTTGCTTCAAATATTTTAATGACAACGTATTTATAGATTCCCAAGAAATGCTGAAATATTAGAAAAATGGATACAAGCAATTAAAAGAAAAAACTGGAAACCAACGAAAGCAAGTCGGTTGTGTTCCATTCATTTTAGACCAGAAGATATAGATCGGACTTCACTGTGTGTGGTCAGACTGAGAGAAAGCGTTGTGCCAAGTATATTCCCTACTTATCCTAAATGTTTACAAAACGTAAATACCAATAAAATAACTTATAATTTGCGAACGTATTTAATATATATGACTAAATTATAGTTACAAAGGTGTAAGCCTCTGTCAAAACGCAAGAAAGAGTTAAAGACAAACGAGAACGAAAAACAGATCACAGCTGTTGTTGAAAAGTCGCTGGAAACAATTGCCGCTGAAACTTCTAAAGATTCGGACTCTGGTAATTGTAACAGTGAGAAATTGGAATTGAAAGAACCCAATGTCACGGCCGTTAATGAGCATAAGGAATCGTATCTCTCCAACGTCAGCATTAGCGACCATAATTACACGATTCTTTCTGGTAATCTACAAACTGATAATACACTTGGAAGTATATTTAACAATGCCGAAATTTCAAGTGAAAGTGTGAACGAAAAGAATGATAGTACAAGTGAAATGGATGAAACATTGATTAGAACGTCTTTAAAACGTGACATCCCAGTTAAATTGTATGTTCTTGTTGCTCCAGCAGATGAAACTAATTCTGAATCAAGTCAAATTGAATGTAAGGCTCCTAAGAATTCTTCTAAAAGACTTGAAACTTCGTATAAGGTCCTCGGAACTGCAGTGAAAGTGCTTGATAGACCGTATGACAGTAAAGAGATTATTGACATTGAAAGATCCGAAATGTCTTCTGAAATTCAAGAAGCAGTTTCTAATGCACGAGCAACGCTTGGAAATTCAATTCAAGTTGTTGGAACTGAAATTAAATTGGTCAAATCGTCTGATTGCCTACTAGGAAGTGTTTCAAATTCATTAAGTAGTCAAAATGAACTTTCTAAATCTCAAAAATCAAATCCTAGTCTAGCTGAGATGGAAGTAAAGCTACCTTATTCAATATTGAAGCGTAAATACGATGAATTGCGAGACGCAAATGCGGAAATCAGAAAAAAAGTAAAAATTTTGCACCAAACAACCAGACGTCAAAACAAAAAGATTGATGAACAAAAACAAATGATTGAAGAGTTGGAAAATAAAGTGAAAGATTCGAGGGATTATAAAGATGTTTTGCAAGATATTCCTGGGCCTAATAAGGAACTGTTAATGCGCTTGTTGTCTAAAAGTAAAGGAACGATTGCACCAACTAGCTTTTCTCCTGAACTTAAGAGCTTTGCTTCCACACTTTATGCTATGTGTCCAGATGCTTATAAGTATGTTAGGTCAATGTTTAATAGTTGTTTGCCTCATCCAACTACAGTTTCAAAGTGGCAGCAGACAGGCTCATATGTGCAGAAAGTCTTGGTTGACGGGTCTGTTGTGGAATTGGTGCCCTTAAAAACTTTTACTAGTGTAAATGTGTAATTGAACTCACATAAGATTTGAACTCATTTGAAATAACTTATTATTGTAAATAAAATTATTTGTTTACGAGTAATTTAGGTACCTACATTACATTTAGGTACTTAAAATACAATGTTATATTTTATTTTAATAAAGGAACTTCTGTACATCGTTATTAATTTTAATAGAAGATTCTGTCAAAGTCAATACTCAATGGCACACATTTTTTACACAAAAGTCTACGGAGCGAAAGTTATTTGAAATGCATTGTCCCCATAAATTATTATGTGCAAATAATTGTGGTATACTATAAAAGTACTTCTACAGTATAGTACCGGTATTTGATTTTGGTACGGAGTTTGTTTTATATAACCCTATAATAATATACTACTTTTAGTCTTCCATTGCGCTACTTTTAGTATTTCATTTTGTATCTGACAACAAGGCTAAAGTGTCATGTGATTCTGCGTTATGTTTAATGGCAGAAAAAGCATCACGTTTTCGTACGCCCCTTGGTAGAGTTGAATCGCTACTTACTTTATCCTGAGTTGAAAGGCAACAAAAATAATACTAACTTACAAAGATGGCGAACGATGTGCAAGCTGCTAATGAAGCAACTCGTCGCCTTCATGCTAAAAAGCAAACATTAGACGACGCTTATGCTGTGCCGGCCAATTTCTTAGAAATTGACGTGATAAATCCAGCTACACATATCTTGGGGAAGAAGCGGTTTACCGATTATGAAGTCCGAATGAAAGTAAGTACAAAACATTGACAACACCGACAACCCGATCACTCCCATTAAACCGCTATTAAATGACAAAACTATTTGAAATTTTACTCTAACTGACCGTTAACGATATTTTCACTATGATTGTGAAACTAGGGGTAATTTAAAAACGCTAGATATTCTCCTTTTATTGTGGGAGTTGTTTGTTCGAAAAACAAGGAAACGTTACACCGTTTCATTCAACGTAAAATTGTTCTGTTTCCGAACAAATTGACATGTTGACAGATTAGCTTGAAAGTTATTGAACATTTTTAGTTCAACCAAATGTTATATTTGTAACCTTGTCATTTCAGACGAATCTGCCTGTGTTTAAAGTGAAAGAATCTAGTGTAAGGCGAAGATACAGCGATTTTGAATGGCTGAGAAATGAACTGGAAAGGGATAGCAAGGTATTGTATAATTAACTTTAATTGCTTTGATTTGAGAGTCTAATTCGAATACTATTATTATTTAGTGATTGTTGTATTATTAGTTGGTGTCATTAATGTTCCTTCTAAAGTCTAGTACTGTATTTCAGTCACTACATACTGTAGATTATTTGTATTGCTAAAATTTAATGAATTAGTGTTTGTGACAATGAATTTGTTATAAAAGATCTTAACGTCATTATGCGTGACTTTGATTGTAAACACATTTTTATTATTAGGTTGACCTTTAATCTTATCATTGAGAAAACTTTTTTAAAATTAGTGACACTGCTGTTGTGACATCAGTATTCAATTGATAATATCAAAATCTGCCTTTTGTAACCAAATTTGTTATCTACAATTATGATATTTTGGCTTTTTTAGATTGTAGTTCCACCACTTCCAGGAAAAGCTATTAAACGTCAATTGCCATTTCGAGGAGATGATGGAATATTTGAAGAAGACTTTATAGAAGATCGACGGAAAGGACTAGAAATATTTGTTAATAAGTAAATAGCTCTTCATGAAATTCAGTATTTTCTATAAATTGGTTTTATAGATCATTTTGGAAAATTGTAGACCCTGTTGAGTGTTCTTAACATGTAAATTTGTAGCCTAACCGACTCTTAATTTTGTTAATCTATTGGAAGTTTTGTTATTCCTGTTACTCTCTGCTGGGGTCACCGGCGCTAATAAATAATAATGAGTTTTGTATTTTTTTTTCAGAATCGCAGGCCACCCATTGGCTCAAAATGAACGTTGCTTGCACATGTTTCTCCAGGACCCAGTGATTGATAAAAACTATGTTCCAGGCAAAATACGAAACACCTGATTTATTTACCACACTGAAATTTTTTTTCCTTTTCATTTGTTTATTAAGTTGAACAATTCAATAATTTCAACACCATTATCTTATAAGTAAATTTAACATAAAAGTATATATTGTCAAATAATATGTATATGTTTGAGACAAATGTTGAGGTTCATTTGTAAATGGAAAAAATGTGGGTACCTAACTAACAATACAAGTTATAATAAAAGTGGTCACAACTGTTGCAAAAATATAAAAAAAATTGCATTTACTTTAAAATTTGTTTGGTTATTATTTAAAGTCAACAGTTGAATAAGGCTAGGTGATGGTGAAATTTGCATTATATGATTATACTGCAGCATGAAGAAGATGGACCGTTTTTTATATTGTCTTTGGAGAACATTGGTGATAAAAGTATATGTAAATGACTTTATTATGTATTAGTCAGGTTTCTTTACAAAGTTAAATAAATCCATTTATTGTCAATCTCAAGTTTTTCTTCGCATTAAATGCTGTTTAAAAAAAAAACTGGTCTCAATGTTGAATGGCTTAGAATGTCTATATGCGAATCTGAGAGATGCTTTCATAGACTCGCTGTTAAGAATTGTACATGCACATAAACATATTGACAAACTTTAGTTTTGCATTAGTTACTGTTTTAATTCTATTAAAATTTATATCTAATTATAATCATTATAAATATACCGTATTTGATCATTTTAATTGTAGCAGCAGGTCGAGCAGCAACAGCAACTGCTCTCTTGCTTAATTGTAAGGTTAAAGTCATAAATATGAATTAGTGATTGCAGGAAATTTTTGTCTTTTTGAAAATCTAATTGCATTTCGTTCATATGTGTCCGAGTAACTACTTTATCAGCAGAGGAGGAAATTCGTTTTAATGTGTCCAAAATCAAGGTGTTTTGTTGAGAAAAAAAACTAATAATAAACTGGAATATATAATATTTGAATTGGAGGTTAAAAATAGTGGTTATAACTTACCGAACAAACTGTGTAAAATCATCAACCCCTGGATCTGGAGGGCGTATCTGGTTTTGCTCACTAAAATATAAATATTAAATTATTGTAATTTCATAAAATCTATGCAAAATTCCTTACTTAAAAATGTGACTTATTTGTTGATATCTACGTCTGTCATGAGCAGTAATTGTGATAATATCATGCAGCTGTTGATCTTTAAATTGCACTTGATGGTTATAGACAGAGACGTCGCTTATCAGAGGCTTTGAATCCAGAATTCTATCGGTAGTACCTGTTTCATTAATTTATCAAATTGAGACATATCAATTAGAAAAAATCGTTATCAATTGACTCACAGGCAATGTAGGCGTTGGAACAATCAATTGTATCAATATCGGTAACGTTGATGTAGAAGAAGATGCTGATCGGTTGGGCGTCGTTTAATTCTGGAACTGCATGGAACGACAGGGCGTTGATGCAGTACACTTGAATAATACATTAATGATGATTTATATATTATGGACTTGGGTGCTGGCAGTTTAAGGACAGACCTCTTTGGCAAGACACTTCAATAGGTGGCTGAGTGAAGATAAGGATCCTTTTTCTTAGCATAACTGCTTTCCACAGTAGGAACAGCTGCTCCTGCAAGTCATTCACAAACCGCCTGTAGCACATAATGTCCTGATTTGTAAACTTCAAATTTTTCATTATAAGATTTATAATTCAAGATCAATATTCTAATTAAGTTTAATTACCTGATTACTTGGCGGTACTGAATATCCTATGCTTCTTTCGTGACCATAACAACGACTACCTTTGTGCTCATTATAAAAACTTTTCAATTGCTCGTAATTACCAACACCATTTACGACATTTCTATCATTTGAAACAAATTTAAACACGATGTAATGGCTTACTATATAGATTGGAAATTTATGCTGGTTAATAAGAAAACCTTATTTTTGATTGAAGAAATTGTTTGTAAAAGTGGATATTGGAACAGGACGTCGTCAACAGCCCAACTGACTTCATTCGAGCCCCTCGCTCAATTTCACTGTTCACTTTGACGTTATGGAAGCAGGCCAAGCCATATAATTTGCCCTTACGAAAGTATCTGATTAAATTGAATGGTGATACAGGTTATAACGCAATAACTATACGATATAAACATTTTTTAAAAAGCTTACACCAAATCATTTTCAATATTGTGTGATCCACTGGGAATGGCTTTGAATTCAACTCCATCTAAATCGATATCTTCAGGAATGGACCATTCTATTATGTTACCTGTCATTGCAATAAAATTCATTGATAAATCATAAAACAATGATATTGTCAAGTTAATGGTTACGAAATATTGTGACATTCATATACGAGTAATATATTTGGTTTTATCGTTTGTCTCGGCGAGTCTCCCATTTACTAACACATAGGAAACCAATTTTTTAAGGTTTTTATTTTGGGTACCAATGAATTAAAATAATTTCTATATTTTACCTGTCCGACTGTCAAATGCCACAACAAAAACACAAACAAGATCTGAAGCAGTGTAACCGAGCCAATGGTCAGGGGTAGGCATATTACAGTTACTGTAGCAAACTTCACTGTCATTGTCATTTAGTAAAGGTAGTCGCTCCGACGTTATATCAACAATCGCCATGATAGAATAACCTAGTTTAAGTATTCAAAGTAACAAGTAATATCATTATTGCCAAAAAGTTTCACTATAATCACTAATATTGTCGATGATTTATCCCAATTTTCCCTGGGACGGTGGGAGTAATGATTGTGTGACGTCCGAAACTGCTGATGATTTTGGCGGTGTCCGGAGTATATGACGCCAACAATATGACCTCAGGAAGATGAAGCCAGTAACATGACCTAGAAAACCATGACGCGATGTAGGTCACCTTCGTGTATCTTTACCTCCTAGATTACAGCTGTAGAATGTAAAATAAGACGATTGTTCTAGCAATTTCCATGAAATGTTAGTTGCACCTGCAATATATTTTATAACATTTAGATAGCTTTAAAACGTCTTGAAATGCATAAAGACCTAAATTTCAAAACGTTTTCGAGGCGTTTTTTCTACAGCTGTAATCTAGGAGGTAAAGATACGCGAAGGTGACCTACATCGCGTCATGGTTTTCTAGGTCATGTTACTGGCTTCATCTTCCGGAGGTCATATTGTTGGCGTCATATACCCCTAGAACCAACCTGAGTCCATGATAAGCTGTCATGATCAGCAAGACGTCGTTGTCGACCCAAATGAGATTTCTGATGTAAAATCAAAGTGAATTACGTAAATCTCTTTTAAGTTTAATGTTTTGCATTGTTAACTCTTATTCGAATTATTTCGTTTTCACTGTTGACACGACAAAGAAATGGCTGGAGACGATGAAAATGTGGAAAAACTGAGCAAAAAGTAAGTTGAGTTTTATTATTTGTATGATTTTATTAGTAAAAGAGTGAAGTGCATTTTGGTACAGAGTTTGATAAGACACTTTATGTAAGGTAAGTTGAAAACTGATGTGTACATGTTTTATAATGCTGTTTTTTACTCTTTTACCTTACCACGTGTTATTCAATATTAAAAGCATGAGTAAAACCGAAATTACTAGTAATTTACTGCAATTACAATGGCAGCCGGAAAATTTTTATTTGGAATGCAGTCTAAGTTTAACAGAAGAATGAGAGGTAATAATGGAAGGAACAGTTCCATTGTTATTTTTTTTCTTTATTTCCTGGCTGATGTAATGGCAGTACAGTGTTTAAATTTAATATTTTCTAGGTACAAGTTATTGTTGAAGCCGGAAATATAATGGTTTTGAGATGTCAACTATTGTTTTTATAATATAGATTCAAGCGTCTTTAAAGTGAATTGCAGTGTCATAAAATCTCAATTTAAAATACTAAATAAAACTGCATTCAGTGTTTCTCAATATGGTTCTCCGTATGTAAAAAGTGCATTAAATTTATTATTTTATTTAAATTAGTTTTAAATGATCGAAACGTCGTACCATAATATTATTCAACTAGTAAATTTGGTTTTTCGAAGTTTTTTCTTTTAAAAAATTTATATATATATTATATCCAGCTACCGGTAATTAAAACAATTTTAATTATTTTGTTAAATAAGTGAGCAGAAGAGAAGACAAAAAGCTGCTCAAAAGCTGGCTGAACAGCAAAGCAAGGCAGCTGCAGTGGAAGCAACAAAGAAGACACCTAAGTCTGAAGCTGCAGGTGTAGATGAGGAGGATTTGGATCCCAATGTATGGATTAGTTTTAAATCTTCTTTATATTGTTAACTAATCACATGATTCTTTTAAGGAATATTTTAAAATCCGAACGGCAGCCATTGCTCAGATGAGAGCTGATAATGAGGAACCTTATCCTCATAAATTCCAGGTTACTATCTCATTATCGGCTTTTATAGACAAATATGAGCCTTTGAAACCAGAGGAAAAAGCTGAAGAAATTGTCAGCGTTGCAGGTAATTAACACAAGCTTAAAAGTATTTAATATTATTTACATGATTGTTTATTTTAGGTCGAGTCCATGCCAAACGCATTTCTGGAACTAAGTTAATATTCTATGATTTACGAGGGGAAGGAGTTAAGCTACAAGTGATGGCTAATGCAAGGTAAATGTATTCAGTTTACGTATAAATTTATAATTTTAAATCATTAATTTTAAATTAATGGTTTTAGGGATTTTGAAGGAGACTTCATTAAGGCAAATAATAAAATCAGAAGAGGTGATATAATTGGTTGCAGAGGACATCCAGGTATCTTAAATTTAAGTTATTTTGATGTAATTGCTAATTGGTTCTTGTAAATTTAGGAAGAACAAAGAAAGGTGAACTTAGTATTATCCCAACCATGATTGAGCTGTTGTCTCCCTGTTTGCACATGCTGCCTCATTTGCATTATGGACTCAAAGACAAAGTAATAATTATTATCAAACTAACATAAAATGACTGGTGCATTACAATTATGTGTTTTAAAAACAGGAAACTAGGTTTCGCCAGCGCTATCTGGATTTGATAATAAATGACAGTGTTAGGAAGAAATTCATCACTCGAGCTAAAATTATTAATTACGTTCGCTCCTTCCTTGACAACTTAGGTTTTCTAGAAGTAACTGTCATAGAGCTCACTTTAATTAACAAGTTTTAATTTGCAAATTATTTTGATAGGTTGAAACACCATTGATGAATATGGTTCCTGGTGGAGCTACAGCCAAGCCATTTGTCACGCATCATAACGAACTTAATATGGATCTATATATGAGAGTGGCTCCGGAATTATATCTCAAAGTAATGCATGAAGGGGTTTTATACAGTAGCTGAATTTATTTTTATATAGACTTTATAATGTCATATAAAGATGCTGGTGGTCGGTGGATTGAAACGTGTTTACGAGATTGGACGACAGTTTCGAAATGAAGGCATTGATCTAACTCATAATCCTGAGTTTACTATGTGCGAATTTTATATGGCTTACGCAGATTATTATGACGTCATGGAAATCACCGAGAAAATGGTTTCAGGTTAAGTTTTTTCTTTCACTTACAATTGTTTTATTAAATAATCGTTTAATATATTGTAATATAGGTTTGGTGATGCATTTAACTGGAGGATACAAAATCAAATATCATCCAGATGGACCAGAAGGAGAAGAAGTAGAGATTGATTTTACCCCACCTTTTAAGAGGATCAGGATGATACCTGAATTAGAAGCTAAATTAGGAATTAAGCTTCCACCTCCTACACAGCTGGACACACCTGGTTAGCAAATTAGTATTACTAATTCAATATAAACATTTGGTTAAAAATAATAATAATTTGCAGAAACAAAGCAAATTTTACTGGATTTATGTACTAAACATAATGTCGAATGTACGCCGCCACATACTCCAGCGAGACTTCTTGACAAGGTACAGTATAATAATGATAATATATTTATAA